>JAJNNX010000037.1:0-532201 GCA_023159155.1 Ustulina deusta | reverse complement strand
AAAACTAAACTAACAATTTAATAAAATAATTTAAGCTAATAAAACTATTATTTAATACTATAGCTATAATATATATAAAATAGTTTATAGCTAATTATTAGTTTTATTAATTAAAAATGTTATTTTAATATAGCAAATTATTAATTAGTAAAATATTTTTAATTATATATATTTTTTTAGTATATAAAGTATAGCAATTTAAAAAAAAAAAAAATTATAGCTAAGGTCCAACGTATTATTACTAAAACAAAACACTAAACTATAAAATAGGCTAATTAGCAATATATCTATAAAATCTGCTTTATAGTTTTAAAAAAAAAAAACCTTGTATAATTAGAACTATTAATATATAGAAATAACAAAATAATAAATATTTTAAAAATAAAATAATAGTTTTTAAGTTTTAATAATATTTTTTTATTTAATATTTTATAGTTTCTATTGCTATATCAACATATATAATTAGCATAGTATTTTTATAGGTTCTTTATTAAAAGTTTATATATATTTAAATTTAATAAAACTATAGTTAAATTTTATATTTCTTTTATAAATTTAATAAAAACAGTATAGTACTATTAGTATTTTTATAATTAATTGTTTTAAAAACAGCAGTTCTCTTAATATTTTATATTTATTTAATTTTTATTATAGTTAGTTTTTTATTATTTTTGTATTACATTATTAAATTATGTTAAAAAAAAATATAATTAATTGGTATAATTAGTAGTTAGTTTTTATATATTAAATATATTAGCTAGAAATATTAATTTTTAATTATAGGTTATACTTAAAAAAACATTAAATAATATTAATTTTTATTGCTTTACTAAAAATACTAATAAAATAAAGCAAAGCTTTTAATCGGCATATTATATACTAAAACTAATTAAACTTACTTAATTTTTTTATATAAGATTATATTTTCTAGCTTATAAATTTTTATATCTATTAGGTTAAAATCTAATATATAAATATAATTAAAAATACAATAATTAAATAATAAAACAAATTTTTTATTTTTATTTAGTATTCTATAATAATTATTCATTTTTTTATATATAAAAAAAAAAAAAGTTTTTTGTAGCTTTAAATAAAAACGCGCGTTTATTATACTTTTTGTTTTATAATTTCTAAGGTTTCCGAAAATACGTTCTATTCTATAATTAAGGACCTATTTTCTATACGCGCGTACCAGCCTTACTACAATATAACGTTTAAATTAATTTTCTTATAATATTTTTTTTAAAATTATTAATATACTTTTTTAAATAAATATAAAACTAAATAATAAATTTATTAAAGTTATTTATAGTTTTTTTATAATTAAATTTAATCTATATTAAATCTATTTAGCTAAGCTTTACTAATTATTTTATAATTATTATATTAAAGCTATTATTTAAAAATATAAACTTAAAAGCTAAAATACTAGCTTTATTAAAAAATAAAAAGTTTTATACTTTTTCTAATTTTTAGTTTTTATAATATTTATATATTTAATTTTAAAATTTTATATAAAACTATTAGCTATAAAAAATCTTTTATTATTTTTACTAAATAGTTTAGTAAGCTTTTTAATAACTAAGTTATAAAAAAAATTAAACTTATAATAAATGTTTTATTAATTATTACTTTCTAAATTATTACTATTATATAATATTTATTTTTTATAGCTATATAATACTATATAAAACTTATTTTTATTATCATTATTATTATTACTATTTTTAAATAATCTAATAGTAATAGTTAGCTATTTTTTGCTTTTAATACGTAATTTATTATTTTTAATCTTTTTATTATTCTTTTAATTAAAACTTATAATTATATATTTATTTTTAGTATTATTATATATTATAATAAATATAATTTATTTATTATTATTATTATTATTATTATTATTATTAAAGTTTATACTAGTGCTTTAAATAGCAGGGATATTAAGTTTTTAATTAGCAAAAATAATATATTTATTAATAACTATAGCGTTTATATTCTTTTATTAAGTATAATATTTTTATTATTATAACTATTAAATAAAAAAAATAATATTATTATTATATTAGAGCTAATTTTAAATTAATAATTAATTTATTAAGTTTAATATAGTTACTATAATAGTTAGTATTTTTATAGATCTAATACTAAATATAATAAAATAAACTTTTTTTGAATTTTATAAAAGAAAAAAGTAATAAAAAAAATAGGGGAGGTAAAGCTTGTTTATATAAATAGACTAATATATAATTTTATATTTTATTCTTTTTATTATAGCTATATTAGTTTATAGCAAGTATGTTTAATAGTAAATATGCTTTATTATTTAAAAAAGTACATTTAAATATATAAAAGAAGTATTACTGTTTATTTTATTATGAGTAGCTATAATGGTATATTTTTTCTTTTAGCTATTTATATATTATTTTTATAGTAGTTCTTTTATTATTATTATAATAGCTAAGCTTAGTAATATATTTTTTATTTATAGCTATATATTTATTATTTTTAATATAGTTTTTCAAAAAAATAAAATAATTATAAAAAATATATTATATTTTTTGTTAATATATATAGTTAGCTTATAATTTTTAAAAAATAAAAACTTTTTAAAATAAATATAATATATTTATTGTTTTATATATATTTTTTTTTAATTTTTTTTAGCTTAATTATTTTAATAAATTATCTTTTTTTATATAAACAATATGATAATTTTTTTTTTTTTTTGCTTAATTTATAATATTATTAGTTTTATATTTATTAATTAAATTAAGCACTAATAGTTTTAGTTTTTTTTTAAGTAATTTTTTTAATTTTTTAATAATTTTTAGTCTTTTTAATAATAATTAAACCTAATAAACAGACTTTTTACTAAAAATAATTTTTTTTTTTTAAGTTTATAAAATTATATAACTAAAACTATAAAATAAATATATTAACTACTAAAAAAATCGAATTTATATACTAATAGCTTTATTTTTTTAATAATTTCAAAAAGTTTTGCTTTTATTAGTAACTATTTTTATTTAAGTTTATTAAATAAATAATAACTTTTATATAATCTAAAATAAACTATATTATTTTTATTAAAAGTTATTAAAATATATTTATTATTATATTTTTTTTAGTAATTATATTAATTATATTAATTAAATATTTAGCTTTTTAAATATATTTTATTTTTAATATTTTTATTGCTTTATTACTAGCTTTAATACTTTTTATTTAGTTTAAAATATTTATAATAAATTATAGCTAAAATTTTAGTACTAATTAGTTTAATAATTTTCTAATTATTACTAATAATATATTATTTAAATAATATTATAATATTAGCAATAATTTAGTTTAAAAAATATTTAAATTAGTAACTATATAAAGCTTAATAGCTATTTTAATAATTTAGTTCTTTTTTTTTAAAAGCTTATTTATTTAAAAATAATAAATTATTAAAACAAAAGTTTAATATCTAATATATTATAAATTTTTTTTAACCTTTGCCAGTAAACTTTAAGTTTTTATTATTAATAATAATTATTAATAATTTTTAATTATATCAATATAATATTTATAATAAAATCTATAGCAATAATATAATAAAAAATAATTAATATTTTAATTATTTATTAATTTAGTTTTTTTTATATATTATATAATAAGTTATTAACTAATATATATTTTAATATTTATTAAAAAAATATATGCTTTATGGATTATATAGCATATATTTTATATTAAAATAGTAATATTTATTATATATAAATTTAAAAATATTTTTAATATAATTTTTTAACATATATAAAAATTATTTTTTATTATAACTAATATAAAAAAAAAATTATTATTAAATAAAAAAAAAGCTATTATACTCTTTTAATATTTAATTAGTTTAGCAATAAAACTATTTAGCTTTTTATTTTTTTTGGCTTTTTTTATTTTTTATTTTTTTTAAAATAAAATATTTTTTATTTAACTATATCTAATATTAATATTATATTTTTAAGTTATTTTTTTATAAACTTATTATTAATTATTAAAATTAATATAAAAAAGTTTATTATAACTTTATTTTTTTTAATAAAATATACTTAATAAATATTATTTTTTTAAATATTATTTAATATATTTAATTTATTTTTTTTAGCTTTTATAATAATTTAAAAAATATATTTAATCTTACGTTGAATATTTTTTAATATATAGTAAATTTTAAAATAAAATTAAAAAAAATAATTAGTTATATTAGCAAATTTTAGGTTAATTTTATTTAAATTTATAATATATAGTAAAATATATATTATTATTTTTTTATTTAATATATAATTTATTAATATATTTACTAGTTATATATTTAATTAAATTATTACTACTACTTTTTTTTTTATTAATTTATATTTTCTTTTAATATTACTACTAAATTTAAATAAAAATATAATTAGTTTAATTTTTATTACTAAAATATTTTGGCTTCGTATTAATATATTATTTTATTTATTTTAAAAAAAAAGCTTATTTAGTTTATAGTAATAAGTAATATATTATATATATAAATATTTTTATAATATTTTTTAGTTTTTTGTTTTCTTTTATTACTTTAAAAGTAACTTTAAAAATAAAGCTTTATTTTGCTAATTTAGATTTTCTAATAAGTAAATTTTTTTTTTTTGTTTAGGCTATTATATTAGTTTTTTTTTATTGTAATACTTTAATTTTATAGTTAAACTAAACTATTTTATAATATAACTAACCAGTTATTTTAATATATATTTTTAAAGCTTTAAAAATATATAATATTTTTAGTTTTTTAAATATTTTAATTTTATTATTTATTTTGGTAATATTTTTATTATTAATATTATATTTTAATAGCTATACTAATAAAAAAACAACAAAAAATTTTAAAGCATTAATATAAACTTTTGCTTTATTAAAAATCTTTATTACTATTTTTATATATTTTATATAAATATTAAAATTATTACTAAAAATAATTATATTATTAATATAAGTTTATATAAAAATATAGTATATAAAAAACCAATAGTTTATAAATTTTTATATAAATACTAATAAATTTTTCAATCTTATTAATATTATATTTAATTTTTTAAAGCTTTAAAAACTAATAATAACTATTTTATTGTAATATTTAAAATATATTAATAATTAAAAAAAAAAACTTAATATATTAAATAACATAAACTAAAATTTATTAATTATATTTTTAATTATATTATTTTAGCTAAATAGCAAATATATATTTAGTATTATAATTTTGTTTAATAATTATAAATTTATTACTAATTAACATTTTTAGTACTATTAACTATTTTTTAAACAATAAAAATAAAACAAACAATTAAAATAAGTTTATTTATAAATATAAATTTTTTTTAAATATATATTTTATTATATTTAATGTTAAAAATTTATAATTTTTAATACTTAATAAATATGCTTTAATAATTTTAAACTAATTTTACTATTTATTTATTAAGTCTATTTATATTTTTTAATTATTTAGCATAAATATAATATTTTTATTATAAAAAATATTATATTTATTAAATAGTTCGTAAATTCTTTTTATTTATAATATATTATTTATTATTATAACTATTTTAGCTATTAATTATTACGCGTTAGGCAATCATAGAAAGCAAAGCTTTATTCCAAAAGCGAACTTTGCATTAGAATCTAAGTATAAAGAAAAAAGAAAGCTAATTTTATAAGGGTGCGTTGTAGGTTCTTTATGGGTGGATTAGTGGGAGGTGTGGGCAGTTGTTAGGTAATTGCCAGGTGCCGGCCAGGTGTAAGTCATGTGACCTAGGAATTGAAGATTGCGGTTTGTATGGCTTGTGGGTTGCAGCCACGCTGCCGGCCACCAGCCACCATACCGTAACTTTAATCTAATTATAAATATATTTATTTTTATAACTAATATAGTTAAATTGTTTATTTGTTTTTTTATAAAAAATATATATATTTTTTGAGCTTTTTTTCTATTTAAATATACTACTATTTCGGCTTAGTTTTTTTAGTTTATATTATTTTTCTAGTAATTTATAATATTTGCTTAATTAATAACTTAAATAATTTTATTTTTTTAATATTTAAAAATAGTTTTTAGTTTTTTATTTTTTTATATTATAATTAACTAAATATATAAGTTATAAACTATAACTTTTATTAATAAATATTTATTTAATATTATATTATAAACTATTTTTTTTAAAATAATATAGCTTTATTATTTTATTTTTTTTATTAATAAATACTATTATTATAGTAGGTATAATTATTATATATATTATTAAAAATAGCTTAGTTTCTATTTCATTTTATACTTTAAGTCCTAGTACTAACCTAAAAATATATATATATATTTTTTTTTTATAAAGTTAATTTTAATTTTATATTTTAATATAAATTTTGTTTTAATTAATATTTTTAGTTTTAAATTATTAATTATATTTATTATTACTTTAAAATATCTAAATATTATAATTTTTTTAATATATTTTTTAATATATATATTAAAATCTATAATTTAAATAATTATTAATTATATTTTTATTTTATTAATAAATATAAAATTAATATATTAAAATTTTAGATTTTTTCTAAAATTTTTAATAAAACTTTTATTTATTAATATGCTAGAATATTTTGTATTTAAACAAACTTTAATTTTAAAGCTTTTAATATTATTTTAAACAAAGATTTAAAAATATATAATCTTTTTTTTAATTCTTTTTTTAAATAATAGTTTTAAATTTATTTTAATAACTTATTTTAATTAAATATTAATTTTTTGTTTAATTAGTTTTAATGTAATTAATATTATTAATATAAAGTTTATATATTTAATATTTTTTTTATTTAATTTAGTTTATTTTATATAAATATTTTTAATATAATCTTTTATTATTTCTATTAAATAAAATATAATTTTATATTTTATATAAGTTTTTAATATTATGCTTAGGTCTATTAATATGTTTTTATTTTTTAATATAACGTTTTAGTTATATATCTAATAACTATTTGTTTTATTATATTTAATAGCTATATTTATTTTATTAATTATTTTTACTTGTTTTTTATTAAAATAAATATTTTTTTTTATAGTTAGGTTTTTAGTTTTATTACTATTATTAAAATTTATATTCTAAATAACTTTTTTATTATAATAATCCTATAATCTATTTATATTTGGTTTTTATTACTTAAAACATTAATAATATATTAGTTATTAAACCTAATATTATGCTAATTGTTTTATTAATATATTTTAAAATAAATATTGTTTTATTTTTAATTATTTTAGTTATTTTATTTTTTATAACTTAGTAATAATAATCTAATTTATTATAATTAACTTTATTTATAATAAAATATTCTAAAATTTTAATATTTTTAACTAAAATTTTATTATTATAAAATATTATTATTTTTATAGTTCGGCTAGTTTTAATAAAACTCATTAATATTAATTGCTTTTTTTTATTTTTTTTAGTATTTTAGGTATAATATTTAATCTTAAACATAATTATTATTATTTTTTTAGTTAATACTAGTTATTTTTTTTTTTTTAAATATTTATTAATAACTTATTTTATTACTAGTTTTAGCGCAAGTTTTTATAGCTCAAGTAATAATAAGTTTTATAATTATTTTAATAATTATAGATCTTTAATATTTTTTTAAGCTTTGCTATATTTAAAAATTTTTATAATATAAGTTCTAATAAACTTTTTTTATATAATATTTTTATTATATATTTATAAATAAAAAGCTAAATATTTACTATGTTTAATTACATGCTTTATTTTTTAATTAGAGTTTTTATAAATATTAATAAAGTTATTTTATATTTTATTATATTTTTTTAAATAATTATTAAAATTACTATCATAATATATTTTTTTATAAAAAAATCTATTTTTTATAGCTATTATAATAAACTTATTTTTTATGTTGTTTTATTTTTTAAAATATTAAACCTAAAAATAAATATTTATATAATTAATATTTTTATTAAATTCTTTTAGTATATTAAACCAAAATTATCTAATTTTTAATAGTTTTATTATTAAAAAGCTTATATAAATTATTATAAATAGTTATTTTACTATAATAAAACTTTATTTTTAAGTTATATTTAAATATTATTATAAAATATTTTAATTATTTATAAATTAATATTAGTTATATTTATTAAGTTCTAACTTATAATAATAATTTTTTATTATTATTAAATAGATTTAAACCTTTTTATTAATATAGTTATTAGTTTTTTTAAGTAGGCTAGCTTTTTTTTAGTTTTTAATTATTAGTAAATATAGTTTTTTAAAGTTTAAAGTTTTTATTTATAAAAATAATTGTTTAGTTTTTTATTAACTATAACTTTATAAAAAAAATTTTAACTTTAATATAAATATTATTAAAAATATTATTTAATTGTTACTTTTTAAATACTAGCTTTTTTATAAAATTAAAATTTTTTTTTATTAAAAAAATAATTAAAAATATTAAAAGTTTTTTAGTTCTAGTCTAGTTAAATAATTTTAATAAAAATATATTTATATATATTATTTTTATATTTAATATTTTAATAGTTATAATTATTAAAAAAAAAATTTAAATTTGTTTAATTTAAATTAAAATAAATAATATTATATATATTAATTTTATTTTAATATTTAATTTGTTTTTTTTTTGTTTTTTACAACTATATTATTATATTATAATTTATTTAAAATATTATTTTTTGTACTAGTTCTAATATTTAGGTATAAAATTAATATATTTTATTTTTTTTATCATATAATAAGTAATAATTATTGTTTTTAAAGCAAAGCTAAAATATTTTATATTTTTATATAATTACTAAGGCCTAAACTAGTAAAAAATTAAAAGTTAAAATATAATTATTTAGTTACTAAATTTAGCTATAATAGTTATTTAAACTTAGGTTAATAACTAAAGTATAGCAATTTGTTAATTTTGTTTATATTAAGCTAAATATAAAAGTATTATAGCTACGTTTAACTTTAATATTATTTTTTAAATTTTTTTAAAGTATAACTTTATTAAAATTTTATTAATAATAAATAGTTTAATAAGCCTAAATATATATATTTTTTATAATGCAAAGATTAAAAGTTTTGGTTAGTAGGTAAGCACTATTTGTTATAGCGATTTAGTTATTTATTAAGAATAATAATTATTATATAAAGTATAAATAAATAATCTTTTTTTTTAAGTATAAAATTATAAGAACATTTATTTATTTATAGATATAATAAATATATTTATAGCTATAGCTAATATATTTATAGTTATCCCTATTAAAAGTTCTAAGTTTTTTTTATATTTTTTTAGTCTTAGTTATACTTAAAATAATTGTTTTATTTTTAAAAAGTTATTTTAATATTTAATAGTATTTTTTTAATATTTAATTATATTAATTAGTATTTTTTTATATTTTTAGGTTTATATTTTATTATTTATAACTAAAAAGTTTAATAATAATTATTAACAAAAATTAAACTAATAAAAGTAAATTATTTAGTTAGATTAATTATTATTTTTAGGTTTTTATTAAAATATTTTGTTTTATTAACTATTTAATACTAATAATAATATTATAACTAAAATTAATAATTTAAAATATTTAATTTTTAAATTATTAATTATTAATTTTTATTATATATATTAAATATTTATAAAGTTTTTAAAGTTTTATTAAATAAACTATTTTTATTTTTAATTATTATTTAATTTATTATATAAATTTATAGCTAATTATTAAAAAAATATAAGTTTTAATATTATATGAAACTAAAGTTTTTATTTTAATATTATTAATTTATAATTAAATAAATAATTTATAAAAAATATTTAAATTTATAAAAACTTTATATATATATTTTTTTTGAGCTTATATAAAAATAGTTTTATAATTTATATTTTTAATATAATTTAGCTAATTAAGATTTTTAAATTAAATTATTAAATATAAAAATAAATTTATTAATATTTTTATTAGTTTGATATATAAAAATTTAAAATATTTTATAAATAATAGCTATTTAATTAAAAGTATAATAAATTATTAAATAGTTTTTTAATTACATAAAAATATTTTTTTATTAAATTTTTAATATTTTTTTTTAACTAGTTTATAATATATTATAATTAGCTATTTTTAGTTTAAAAAATAATAATACTTTTATTTAATTTTTTTATTAGTTTATAAATCTAATTATTAAATAAAGCTTTATTTTTTATAAATTTACTAGGATTAGTTTTTTATATTTTAGTTTTTTTAATATAAATAAATGTTAAAATATTAAAAAATAAACTAATAAAATAAAAAATAAATAAAATAGTAAAACTAAAAAATTTAAAATTAATATTTTTAAATATATTTTTTATTATTAAATTATAATTATTTTTTAAAAGTACTAAAATAAATATAAAAAAAAATTAATAAAATTTTTTTTTTAAAAAAGATTTTATTAAAATTAATATAAAATTATAAACTTATATAGTTTTAATATTTTTTAGTATATTTTTAAATATATTATTTATTTTAAATTATTTTAGCTCTAGTTTAAATTTTAATTTTTTTAGTTTTAATTTTTTTTTTTTGTTTTTTTTTTAAGTATTAGTTTGTTTAAAACATTTATAAAAAAGTTTTATAAAAAAATTTTTTTTTTTTTATAAAAATTTTTTTTTTAAAATTATTTAAACATAATAAGCTAGCTATATTTAATAACTTAAATTATTTTAATTATTTAAAAACTAAAAATAAATTTAAAATATTTAAAGTTAAATTTTTTATAAATTATTAATTTTTAAATAATATAAAAATTAAAATTTTTTTTAAAATTATATTAAAGTTAAGTTTATATTATAAAATATATAATTTTTTATATTAAATATATAATTAAAAATTTTTTTATTTATATTTTATTAATTATAATAAAATAAAAAATATATATTTATTAAATATTTATTAATAAATAATTAATAAGTTTAAAGTAGTGTTATAATTAGTTAAGTAAAGTTTTTATAGTTAGTTTATTAATGTTATAAATAAAAATTTTAAATTAAAAAAAAAAAAAAAAAAAAAAAAAGTTAGAATTTATAAAATAAATAAATATAGACTTAGTATATATAGCTATAAAGTAATAGGTTGGTTTATATGTAGATTTTCTATTTTATTGCTATATAAGTCTAGAGTTCTTGTAATTTTGGTAGGACTATACTAATTAGTATAGTTAGTATTATTATTTTAAAAAAAAATTTATTTTTATTTATATTAATTAGCTAGGCCTAAAAAAAACTAGAACTAATGCTTAATATATTAGCAATTTTATAAATTTTAAAGGTTATTTTTTTTAATAATTAATTTAAAAATATAACTATCTTACTAATATAATAAATAAATATATAAATATAGTTATAAAGCTTAAAAAATAACTAAATTAATTTAGTATTTTAAAAACTATTTAGATTTTAATACAATTAATTTTAATTTTAATTTTAGTTTTTATAACTATTTTTAAATAATTAATAATAAATATATTAAAACAAAACTTTTTAATATTTTTTTAATATTTAGTTTAATATAAATAATAAATTATTTTTTAGTTTTAAAATAAATTAGAATATTATTTATATAAATATTAATAAATTTATATATTAATAAAAATTTACTACTATATAAGTTTTATTTTTAAAATAAATAATAAAACCTTTTAGTAAAATATTTTTTTATAATTTTAAAATTAATAATAATTAATAAAAAGCTTTAATAATATTTAGTTTTATAAAATAAATAATATTATTATTGGGTGGCTAGGGGGTACAATATTGTACGTAACAAAAAAGTAAGATAAATAACTATATATATCGATCTATCTCTTTAACTATCCGTACGATAGTAAAACTTTCGTACGGAGGATTCTTATATAGTAAGAGAATTCTGCATATATATACCGCCTATGCAATTAGACCAACAGCTAATTGCTAGTATCGTACAAATAGTCTTGTACGCAGTCGGCGGTAGCCTCGTGCGTAGTCAACACTATTATTACAACAATTATAATAGTTAAATATTATATTATTAATATTTAAAATAAATGGAATTTTATTTTTTTAATATATATTTTTTTATTAATAATTAATTATAAATTTATATTTAATTAATTTAAGTTTAAATATAAACTTTTATTATTATTTAAGTTTATATTTTATTTAATAAAATCTATAACTAACAAATTATTTTTAACTCTTTTTAATAGCAGCTTAGTCTTTTTTTAAATTATTATATAAACTTTTCTTTTTAAGTTTTTAAGTTTTAAGTTTATAATTTATTATTTATAGCTAAAAAGTTTAATTATAATTATTAATAAAAATTAAACTAATAAAAATATTTTATTTTATTAATTATTAATTTTTATTATATATATTAAATATTTATAAATTTTATTTATTATTTTATTATAATAATTATAAATTTTTTAAAATTTAGCTAAATAAACTATTTTAATTTTAAATTATTATTTAATTTATTAAATAAATTTATAGCTAATTATTAAAAAAATATAAACTTTAATATTATATAAAACTAAAATAAATAAAAAAACTAATAAAAAAACTTTTATTACTTTTATTTATTTTTTATATTAAATAAACTTTTAAAACTATTTTTATTATATATACTAAATATTTAAAACTTTATACTTTTAATTAAAATAATTAATTAATAAAAAATTTTCTTTTTATAATTAAAACTTATTTTAATTATTTTAAAATTTAATAAATATTAATAATTAAATTTACTAAAAATTTAATTATTTAAATTAGATTCATATTTAATTAAATTTATAAGTTTAGTTTCTTAATAATTTTTATTAGTTTATTTAATATTATATATTAATTAAATAATTTTATTAATAAATAATTTGTATAAATTTTATATAAAAAATTTTTACCTTTATATAAAAATAATTTTATAATTTATATTTTTATTATAATCTAATAAATTAATATTTTTAAACTAAACTATTCAATATAACCATAAACTTATTTAATATTTTTATTTATTTTATATATATAAATTTCAAAAATGTTATAAATAATAATAATTTAATTAAAATTATAATAAATTATTAATAAAGTTTAAATTATTTTAATAATATTTTTATTTAGTTTTTTTATTAATCTATAAACTTAATTATTAAATAAAGTTTTATTTTGAGTAAACTTACTAAAATTAGTTTTTTTAATATAGAAAAAATTTAAAATTAATATTTTTAAATATTTTTTTCTATTTATTAAAAAACTTTAATTATAACTAATATAAAATTATAAACTTAATTAGTTTTTATATTTTTTAATATATTTTTAAATATATTATTTATATTAAATTGTTTAAGTTTTTATTTAAATTTTTCTTTTTTAGTTTTAACTTTTTAAAAATTTAAAAATTTAGTTTTAAGTATTAGTTTGCTTAAAATATTTATAAAAAAATTTAACACAAAAATTCTTTTTTTTAATAAAATTCTTTTTTAAAATTATGCAAAAATAATAAACTAGCTTTATTTTATAACTAAAATTATTTTAATTATTTAAAAATTAAAACTAGATTTAAAAGTTTTAAAGTTAAACTTTTTATAAATTATTTATTTTTAAATAATATTAAAATTAATTTTATATTATAAAATATATAATTTTTTATATTAAATATATAATTAAAAAAAAGTTCATTTATATTTTATTAATTATAACAAAAAAAAATATTTATTAAATACTTATTAATAAATAATTAATAACCTTAAAATAATATTATAATTAATTAAACAAAGCTTTTATAGCTAGTTTATTAATATTATAACTAAAGATTTTAAACAAAAAAAATAAAGTTTATAAAATAAATAAATATAGACTTTATATATATAGCTATAGAGTTATAGGTTGGTTTATACATAGGTTTCCTATTTTATTGCTATATAGGTCTAAAGTTTTTGCAAATTCTACTAAGACTATATTAACCCTTATATTACTTAAAGATTAAGTTATAAATTAGCTTATTATTTTATTAATAGC
Organism: Ustulina deusta; assembly: GCA_023159155.1. Classification (NCBI taxonomy): domain Eukaryota; kingdom Fungi; phylum Ascomycota; class Sordariomycetes; order Xylariales; family Xylariaceae; genus Ustulina; species Ustulina deusta. Next base: position 518,074 of record JAJNNX010000037.1, on the reverse strand, counting down.
TAAAAATAAACATAAAAAAATAAGCCGAAATAAATATTTTAAAATTATATATTATTATTTTGTTTATATTTTTTTATTAGTTATACTAAACCATATATTAAAAAAAATAAAAGCTAAATAATTAAATAAGCGCTTTTATACTCATTTTTTTTTAATAAAATATAAACTTTACTACTAGTAAATAAACTTAAGTAGTTTTTTTTTTAATATTTAATAAGATTTTTTAGGCCATTTTTTATAAGTTATTTAATATAAAAAATAAATAAAAAGCTAATAATTACAGATTAAGTCGAGAAAGCGCTGCTTTGCCCTCCAAATCCGGCGGTTTGTGCCGCTATTTTAAGCGGCCAAAACAGTGAGGGGTACAACCGCGCAGCCAACCCGCTTTCATGTACCTGGTATTCGGGCTTGGCCACCATCACCCACCCGACCTCCAGACCTCTCCGTCAGCACAGTAGCCTGCAGCCAGGATCGAGGGCCCCCCTCCCTGTTGCTATTCTCGTCCCAGGACAACTTTCAGTCCTCTGTTTCCTCATTTCTCTCTCAGCAATCGTTCGCGCACCCATTTTCGGCTCGCTGTTTCCATACAGGCGTCCATCTACCATATCTGTCGGTTCCCTCTTTGCAGTGGCCTATTTGAGGCGCTTCGCCCCTCCGAACATGCCTCCCATCTTCCCCCGTGATTGTTCCCACTGTCGCTGGTCGACTTCCACGCCCACCAACATCATTCTTCACCAGCGCCACCACAGCCATGCCTGCCAGAACGAGACCAGACGGCGGCCAAGACGTGCACCGCAAATTTCTCAATCAGTTCGCCTGTCGAAAAATCAAATAGCGCAACGCAGCGCCCATCGCCGCTGTCCGCCGAGGAGCATGCAGCGCACCGCAAGCAGCTGGAGGGCATACATTTTGTGCAGCCAAAATTCTCAGCCGAGCACGAGATTAATGTGACTGGGATCTTCGGGAAATGGAAACGGTATGCACCATCTATTGTATCCCTCAACGCGGCTACTGACATTGATGGGTAGATACTGTACCGAGAAGGACGTTGGCGAATGGAAGGTGACTCTCCAGAACATAGGCCGCGAGCTGATCATGGAATTCTTCCTCTTTGTATGCGAGTCATACAAGGTCCGCTCTTGGGGCACCTCTAAGGTGTACATACGCCAGTTCGAGGAGTTATACACCACAGTTACAGGTCGTTTCTTGGATCGGAACCACGCAAAAGAATTATACAGCGTAACGCCCCCTTCTAAGATCGTCCTGAGCTCAGTTCTCTAATGTGGCTTTCAGTATCATGATCGCGTTTTGATACTGACGTTTCACCTCTGACCGCTGAATATGGATGGGAAGCCTGTTATAGGTGCCGCGGATCTAGAGGTCATCGCGACCTTTAACATCGCTTACGATACTGCCTGTTTCCGTCCGAACGACAGCGGATCCAGCTTTGGAGTTGCTATCTGCTGCTGAGCTATACGGGAGCGCGGCCCGCTGAGCTGGTGAATGGCGAAAGGAGGGATCCCAAGGACGGCTCCCGCAAGGAGCTATTCCACCCAAAAGCCGGCACGTACTCTGAGCAAGTGGCCGCGGACGATGATATTGCTCCCGATAAGGTTTCCCAAAAGCTTTACAGCCTTCTGTCACGAGAGACTGAGGGACGTAGTCGTCCCAAGGCGCTCTGCTATGAGGATATCATGATGATGATGGTCCGCCATCCCCAGACCGGCCAAACTATACCGGCCATGGCCATCAAATTCATACACCATAAGGGTGCTGACAGGAAGCCGAAGCCGTGAGTTGTCGTCCTATGCCATGCACGGATAGACTAAGTTTTACATCGAGCTGACTAGATTGAAATATGACAGGACTATCTTCTTCTTCACGCCGACAAAGAAGCAGACCTTTTGTGCTGTCGGCGCCATTATCGCGCTTGCATTACATGGCGAGGCCTTTGCAGCATCAAACCTGACGGATGCCGCAAGCGTATTGCAGACCAAGATCGTAGGGGGTAATCAAAGCACCCCGCTGCGATGGAAAGATTCCAAGCTCAAGACGCCTGTTTTCCGCCGCTTTCGCCGCGACGGGACCTTTGAGGGCGAGAAGGCGATGCTGTACTCAACGTTAAGAGACGCCATGAAACAACAGAGCCTCGATGCTGGATTTGAGAGACACTGGACACCAAGGTTTTGTCGGCGAGGGGCATCTAACGCCGCGAACGGTAAGACCACCTGCATTTATTTCAATGCTGTTACTAACGCGGATCGCACTACTAGGTAACGCATCGGATGCCGTCCGAGACCAGATGATGCGCCATGATCCCAAGTTCGCTACCTTCCATGGCGCTTACTTGAACGAGATGGTGCAGTTCGACATGCAGAATACCTTCCTAGGAGAGCAAGCCGAGGATCAGCTATACAAGTTATTTGCGCACGTCAGCCTCACCCGTGATCCTCGAGCCGTAAGAGATATGGTGCCTGAAGAAGTATGGGCCAACGTGGAGCCTGACCCAGAGATTGTAGCCTTAGAACAGCGCCGCACAGCGCTGAAAGGGGGATCCTACCAAGTACAGGACCAGAGAAACGAGGCAGAGGTACGCTATCTTACCGATCAGATCCGATTGAAAACCGCACAGCTCGAGAAGCAGATCGTGAAGGACTGGTGCGAATACTACTTCTATAATCGCCCTACGTGGGATATTGAGCGGCAAGCTAGAGGGGAACCGGATGAGGAGCACGTGGAACCAACCATTACGCTGAGTATCCCGGAGCGTGTGAAGCTAGCCAATATTCTCTGCAGCCGTTGCGAAGACGATGACGACGCTCTGCAAAGGCGGACGATGGCCATCGAACTTATGGTGGCCTTATGCAACAAGCGAGAGACGGGCAAACGTCGGTGCCTCAGCCCAAAACTCAAGGTCACGCCGATGAAAGAAGAACCCCCCGAGTTCGAAGTTGAGCCAAACGTTGATCCCTTCCCACTTCTACTAGACGTGAAGCAATGTCCCGATTGCTTTGGAGACGAACGGCTAACGGTCGAGGAACGTACGTTCCGCTACTGCCGCCCGACAGTTAGGGACAATCATTTTGACGATCATCATTCGGGCGAGCGGGAACGCGCTATGCAGCTAGGGGAAGCCCCTCGTTGTGAACATCCAAAATGCAGAACCCTAAAGCTTGAAAGTTTGGATCACTTTAAAAATCATGTTGCTTCAGTCCATGGAGTCAAACTCCGATGCTCTCGGAGAGTAAATAATAGGCGAATGAAGAGAGCGAAACGGCGCCAGATGGCCAAAGGCATGTCTCGCATGGATTGAATATTGCTTTATCTAAGGTTAAATAACATATCTAAAATTAAATGCTGAGACTTCTAAAATGGGCAAATTTCTTAGTTGGCTACTATCGCTACTTTTTTCTCGGTTTTAATAATGACACGCCCTCGCATTGACAATCGTGGGATATCCTATGAAGTGAAAAAGATTGATTTACATATTTATGTGCTTCGCAGCTCCTCGCTTCGAGAATGTACAGAAAAGAAAAAGCTTCCCTCGTAGAAACAGCGTCTCCGTGTAGTGCAAGTCCTGGAAAGCCTTCTCCACCTCTTTGCTTCTGAAAGGCGACCTGAGACCTCAGGAATAGAGAAAGCAGAAGCTGCGATCTAGAAAACCAAAAGCTGTAGGGGAGCGCTTTCAGAATTTAAAAAGGCAGAAGCTGGGGGCGAGCGACCGCATAATACAGAGAAACAGGAAAGCAGGAAAACAGGGAAGCAGAACTTGGAGGCGCACTCGCTCCTAGAATGCGGTGTGAGCACCTTTGCACACTGTGCATCGGGGAGTGAATCCCTCCTGTCAGCCGGCGAAGAGTGTATCAGCCTGCAATTGGGCTGGCCCGAAAGTCGGGCTAGCATATGGTTGTACCAAGTCCAAACTTCGAGCTAGCACATCAATGTACCAGCCTGAATTTTGAACCAGCCTCTACTTCATCATATTCTGGTACATATTTGAGGCCAGTATTTTATATACCAGCCCAGAACTCGGGCTGGTACAAGCGTAGGCCGGCCTAAGCCCAGGCTAGTACATTAGCAGGCTAGCCCGACTTGTGGCTGCCTTGTGCCGATCATGGTATCCAGAGCATCTCGACGAGGACGTAGCAGTGGGATTGGTCAAAAGCGGTCGTCCAGCCTAACTGGTACCTCTATCCCAAGCAGCAAGCGATCCTGTTCGTTATCTCCGCTGATATGCTAGCCCATTGTGTACTAGCCCAAACTACGGACTAGCTCTGCCGTTCAATAATATTCACGCGTAGACGCAAAAGTGGGGCAGCAGCCGGGTCAAGTCGGTGAGTTCTCACTTCACAGTATTCAATTAAAACTTGGCCTACCTTTCTTTTCTTTCATCGAAATCTCCGCTACAGTCATCAACGAATTCTTCCAGCATGGCGCCCTCGCAGGAGAAATACTACGGCGCCGAATTTGGTAAGCTGTGGGTGCATTTCAACATTACCCAGCCCCGCCCGGTAACCCGGAGCCAGACTACTCGGAATCAGCAGTCCAAGAAACGGCGCCGACCTCAACTTTCTGAGGCGTTGGATCCGATGAGGGGTGTAAAGGATTGGATTATGCACACTATTGACGACAGTGATGACGCGGAGCCTGCCTCAGACTAGGAGTCAGAGTTAGAGGCCGCGGACGACTATGCAAACGAACTCAGAGCAGAGGCCAGCGTTGCGCTTGACAAGTTCATCTCTCTCATCACCTTCACACCCGCGTATGCCAAGAATATGATTGACGACTTATGTCTATTTATGGGCCCAGTGGCCGATATACAGTCGTGTAAGTATCCTCTGCATCCCCCCCTCCCCTCCTGGGCCTGCCTACACAAGACCTTACTAATTAGTAACTTCATCTCTGTAGACCCTGAGCGTGTCCAACAAAACATTCGGCGCCATGATTATTGGTACACGGCCATCTTCAACAATATTCTCAACGCAGCGGCCAGCTATACGTGGGAAACGCTCAAATCGTCGCCATTTGATCCTGCTTTTTTTCGATGGCTGCAAAGCAATAACACGGGTGCTGCACGAGATGCCATTTTGATGGTTCTGCTCCATTCACATGTGCGGCCCTTTCGAAACCGAGCCGCTTTGGGCCAAAGGGACTGGAAAGACCTGTTCGGTAGACTTGAGAGCAAGTCGCTAGCGGACGAGATTGGCCAGATACCTAACCTGATTGGTGTCTACGCTCTTCACGCCCCTTGCAAGGCCGAGTCTGCTCATGGCGAAATGGCCTATGTTGGCCAAGCCTGCTCGTTATCAGGTTTCGACCCCACTCGTTGGGGGATTCAACTGAGAGCCAGGGGACACCTCAACGAAATCGATCGGCATAAGCGACTTCAACATTCTCAGGTCAAGGAACGCCGTAGTTGGATGTACACGAAACTTTCGCACGAGGACACTGAGGAAGTTTCCCACTGCGTATTATCTACGCTCCCTTTCCCCAGAGACTACACGCAGGAGGCATCATTGCACCTACCCTTTCTTTTGACATTGATGGAGGCAATCGACATGATCTATCTTGAAACGCTGAATTCCCAATCTGTCCAAACTGCCCAAGCATGGGGAGCGAACTTCGTATCTGATTTCAGGCCCAAAGAGATGCCGTGCTCGCCTTTCTATGGTCTGAATCAAGCACTCCCTATCAAGCAGAATCATCGGCGTTTCGGAATATCGCTGACCGCTAATTTGACACTCGCCGAGTGTCTTACATTCATCAAGACTGTCAATGACAATGCGGATCGAGTTTATCCCGCAGGACGTGACATTGATTGGGCCTTTTTAATCTCTCGGTTGAGCGAGCAAGGGATTCAAAAAGATGAACGGACCATCAAGAGACTTCATCGGACGTTGTCCGCCCGGTGCGATTCGGGGATGATGACAAAGAGGACTCGCTGTTGGCAGCGTCGCTTCGGCCGAATCCACGAACTGAAGAGCTTTCTTGAACGAGAAAAACTGGTCGAGTCTCCGCAGGGTAGCCATGATCTATACTACCATATTCCAAAAATGGAAGACCAGCCTATGACGTCTTACCATCTTGTCAACTTCCTTGCCGAACGGGGCTTCGACCAAAACATTGACCAAGAATTCCGTTTTGGAATTTTGGACTTTCTCCCATATCTGCTTGAAAGAAGCGTCTGGGAAAGAATCTCAGGCAAGTCTTGTCCGGGAATTTCATTTGCTCAGTGTCCAGTGAACTGACTCTCCAATAGAAACCCCACCCGATCTCGTCAAGTTGACGTCCCGCGACAGCGTATATGTTAGCAGTCGCATTAATAAAGTCGTGCGGTACCATATATGGAAAAGCGATTTGCAAGGGCATGGTGATTGGTCAGAGATGCTTCGAATTTGGAACGCGTCGCGAGCACGGCTTTTGGCAGACGGTGTGCCTCCCCACCGTGCTTTGCCGACTTGCCGCCCCATTCTAGGGATCTGGTATAGAAGTTCTCAATACCTTGTGAGCGACACTCTTCCTGCATGGAAATATGACGCAACCATGAATGGCGGCCCAGCAAGAGAAGATTCCAAATTCATGGAGCCCGTGGCCCCACAGCCATCCAGCTTTGTTTTGTCAGACGATGAAGCGATGGAAGACGCGGAGTGTGGAAGGGAAGAAGAATGGGACGAATCTCTATTCCAGTCTGACGCAGATCGACTCGGGGGACTGATGGCCTCTCGACCAGGGCTTTCAGCAGCGGCTGCCCGCTCTGCCTCCGCGACACGCAAGACTTTGATGCGCATCAATGTTCGGGCTGACGCACCATTAATAATGGGTCAGTACAAAACGTCTACTCTTGCAGTCTTGGCTCGTCGTATGCAGGATGTCCATCGATCCGTATTCGGTGACAGTGATGGACCAGAAACACCTGAGGAAAAGGATAAAAAATACTGGGAAAATTTGCTCCTGGAACATCTGGGGCTTCAATCAGCGGGAGACTGCGAAATCCCGTTTCGAATGGGTTCTGACTTACATTCGGACCGGCGAACTTCCGGCCGATGCGAAGCTAGGACAGTGCCTCTTGCGAGAAACTTTGCGCGACTCTTTCCTAAAGTCAAAAAAACACCCATACTCTTTCGTGGGCCGTGATGGCGGCAAAGAGCTCAACCCCGACCTATCGTCGCGTTGGGTTCAGGAGTTCTTGGAGAAGCAAGGCGCATGGGATGCCATTGAAGCTGCTCTGGGAAAGCACAACACAACCCTAGGAATTCTTGGGCTGCGCGATCGTTATGGTGTTCTGATCGCACCTCTTTGGGAAGAATTGGTGTGCGGCATGACCCTTGACCAAAGCCTTTTCATGACCCTGGCTATCCAAGAAGCTCAGAAAGACCATGCCCAACCTGATGGCTCTGCTGACAAGAGCGAGCTACCTATTCAGCAAAGCAGCGCTTCGGTGCCCTCACACGGAACTGCTGGCCAGGATGCGGAAGGGGATGCTGAACTCGAACAGCATTCGACTTCTACCTCGTCGGCGAGAAAACGACCGGCCGATGAAACCTCGCCTCTACCCAGGCCGAAGCACAAGCGCAAGAAACGGCATTGCCGTGACGCCGAGGACGACATGATGCAGTCGGATGCGGAGCTGGGCGCAATGGAGGAACAGATGACGACCGAAGTGAACCAGGAATTTGACACCGATCGTACCACGGATACGACAACCCACGAGGATGGTAAACCGGTGCACGTAAGCAAGCGCCGGGACTGGACCCCTGAGGAAGACAAGACGATGAAATCTTACTTTAAGTCGGGGAAAACGCAGCAGCAAATTGCGGCCGAAGTTCACCAGGAATCCGACATTGACCGAACCCAAAGTGCGATATACAAGAGGGTTGGTCAATTGATGCGTAGACTCGAGCAGCGGGCCTGGACCCCCAAGGAAGACGAAACCATTAAACTGGGTTTGGAGTTGCGGAAAACGCATGGGCAAATCGCGGCCGAACTGAACCAAGGACCCAGCACCAGTCAAGTCAAAGTCGATCAAGTTCAAGAAAGGATCGAAGAATTGAGGCTTGTTAAAAAGGCCGCGCCATATACCGAGGCAGAACAAGCGATGATCATATCGGGTGCGCAGCTTGGGAAATCGGCCAGTGAGATTGCAGCCGAAGTGAACAAGGAATTCCACAACGATCGGTCCACTAATGCGATATCGAGACAGAGAAAGATTCTGATGGGGCCCGATTTCGAGTCTGGGCACCCGGAATGGAGTCCTTCAGAGCTCAGTCACCTCCGGACTATTGTGAGTTCCGGGGAGCACATACCAACCGCTGTGAAATCGTGGGTGGAGCAGACTGGTTCCAAAAGAACTCCGGATGCGGTGGTTGCTCGCCTCATGCTTATTGCAGCAGAGACAGCTGTTCCTTGGACTGACGAGGAGGACGCAGCGCTGATGACTGCATGCGAGGGCCTTGATAAAACGCGGCCGATGACTGAGGCCTTCAAGTCGGCGACCGAGACAAAGCGAACCGATAAGGACATTATCCAGAGAATTGAATACCTCGGCCTCAATCTCGGTCACGGGCCTAACCCCGAATGCGAAAATCACTCCTCTTCGTCTTTCCAAGGTTCACAGAAACGTTGGACTTCTAAGGAAGACGAATTTCTCGAGACCCTCCGGGATGGATACAACGACGAGAGCAGGTATCAGGCTTGGAAGAAAGAGTTTGGCCCTACCAGTACTCTGACGAGTCTAAAAACTAGACTTGTTCGTCTGTCTAAAAATCCCCGTGGAAAGCTTCATAGATGGACACTGGAAGAAGACAATTACCTGCGCTCCTATCCTGACCTGAGCAAAAGATGGAAGCTCGCCAAGAAGCTCGCCCTGACGTGGGAAGAAGCATTCGGACATCCGAGGACTGCAAGTGCCATCCAGCATAGGCTGTACCCTCTATCAGACGCGTCGGAAAGCATGGAGCGATGCAGCAGGTGGTCCCCATCGGAAGACGCTTGGTTGCTGACAGCTACGAAGGAGGAAGTAGAAGATAAGGACTGGCAATCAGTCCACATGGCGTTTGTGGATAAGTTTGGTATGGGGCGAACCGCAAATGCGCTTCGTGCTAGACGGGTATATCTACGACAAGCTGCAGCCGAAGCCAAAGCCGAGACCAGCGGCTCTTTGGACGAGGAGACAGAGGAACGCGAGAATGCTGTGTGATTTGTTACCATGTCATGTTTTCGGCGGATATTTATTCGCCAGCTGAGTACATGCTCAGCGAGACTCGAGCTGAAGCGAAGTTCAACAGCTTTCTGGACAAGGACTGTGAGACGAGCCAGGTGTTTGCGAGGTTGCTGGGCTGGGATCGGGGCAGGTTTGTGTTACTATGCTATGTATTTGGATAATCATTTCACCAACTCAGCAAGACACGGTAACCTGTAGTGCCTGACAAAACAACCACTTTGAGAAGACAAAGTACATTCGTGTGTGCCGCGCGACTACCAGAAAATAAGAAGAGGAAAGTTTCCAGATTGTTCTTGACGCAATACTGCATGCGTGGTGGACGCCGCCTTGCTCTTCTTCCCCGCTGATGTATGTAGATCTGTCTGTTCCAGCCCCAGACCGATTCACAGAACTTGGCTAGCTCCGTGTACCGGAGGCGGGATGGGGTGAGGGAGAAGAGTTGGAGGTGGCTGCAGCTCGTCATGGATCATTTACTCCGATGTCGCCCCGCACGCAACCATGCTGAGCTTGTGGACACTACAGCGGCCGGCGCCTTGATTACTAATCAAAAGGCGCCACCATGCGCTCTTCTGGTGGCGTCGAAACGTACGCGCGATTGGCTACCGTATAGTCTACCTAAGGAACCTATAAGTACACTCAACCATCTTACGAGCGTTGATATTTTCTAGACAGTTAGGTACGGGTTTGACGTTTAAAAAAGCTAGCGTTGATGATTTCAAGCAGTTGAAATTGATTTTCAACAGTTGATTGACAGTTGTACGATGATAGTGGAACGTTGTTTTACGGTTGGAAAAATTGTTCAATGTTGGAAGGTACCGGATGGTCGTGAGAGCGTTGGCTGGATTGGTGTGGTCCTAGTACCAGGTACCTGGCACGAACAGAGCCCCCGCATTTTTTGCCGGACGACATCGGAGCATGGCTGTGAATGTCTTGACTCCCGTACAGTGACTGTGTGGCGCCATATTTTTTTATTTTTTTATTGAGTTTTGCCCCAGGTTTTTGTCTGGCTTCGCTCCGATCCAGAGCCAAACCTTCCTTGGCTAGCGAGGCGGTCCAAGAATTAACTGTCACCACCAAAAGTGGTTATTTGGTGCGGAATGTAGTGTTGCGAATTGTTTCAAACCCAAACGAATCACACCGGTTTTATACATGTTTTAAACAGTGCTTTTCCGAACGGCACGTTTTTTTCGGTCCGGATATTCTTCCGGGGCTCTAGCGCCTTGGCATTGCTAACAAATTGCACCGAAATTCCGAGATCATAGACCATCTCACAAAACCCCACTCTAAGTATGACCACCTGCCTTATGTAATCAGGAATTCTGCCGGCTCTAGCCTTGGCAGAAGTGGTATTTTAAGGTCTTGATTTTGTGTGGGTGCTATTAAAACACACTTTCAAAATACGAATAATTGACTGTATAGCACAACAATAAGCTTTAAATACTAGAAAAAAAGCCAAAGGGCTTAATAAACCAAAAAAACGCTGCTAAAGCCAAAAAAAATAGAATAAAATACAATGGTTAGTAAGATAAAAGGTGTGTTTTTTGGTTTTAAACGTGTTTTACAGGGGTTGGGTGTGAAATCGATGCTTTTCCGAAAAACACCGTGCTCTTGCAACACCGGCGGAATGTATGTTTTGGTGTGACAGTTAATTCTTGGACCGCCTCGGCTAGCCTCGCCCACCTCCCTCGCCTCCCTCTTCCTCCAACAACTTCTTTTCTTTTTCATCATCCTCGATCCCCAAGCAAAGACTGGCATCTTCGGATTCTCTTTCTCTTCACTGAGCGCTTGTGCTCACTCACGCAATTGAGATCTTTCCTTTCCCATCCCACCCCGACTTTCCTCCCCTCCGAATCCATCTACTCCTCCGCGATGCTCCGAGATCGCCCTACGAGAAAGGCTATCCGCGCCCTTGGCCAGGCGAGGGCCTGGACGACGCCGCCCACAGCCACTCTTGCGCAGTCAAAGCTGCCCGCGACGCAAAGAACAAAGGCCACTGCTACCACTTCTGCCGCGCCGTAAGTTTCTGGCTGTTTTTCTTGGTTCTTTGCACCCTCATAACGTCGTTCGTGGTGTCACGCTTCACCGCCCAACAACTATCCGTGTTCCTGACTCGAAAGACGCCGAGGAGTGCCCCAACGCTCGCTCCACCAAGTCAATCGATGTTTCATTGTTAATCTCATCTCAATCATGTTGCTGACCTGCTTTACAGTCAAACTCGCCCTGTGCCCAGCCCCGCCTTCAACTTAGAACCCGAATCTCGTCGTCATGTTCAGCCTCTTGTCAACCGATCGAAACCCGAGATGGATGACTCGTAAGAATTCTCTCTCAAACCACGATGAGCCCTTGCTCATGTGCTTTCAGGTTCATCGGAAAGACCGGCGGCGAGATCTTTCATGAGATGATGCTCAGACACGGTGTGAAGCATATTTGTTTGTCTCCCTTCTCCAACCGAACTTGTCTTCGTCGGCAGGGCCAAATGAGAACCCACGTGCTAACTAGTCCTAGTCGGCTACCCCGGAGGCGCCATCCTTCCCGTCTTTGACGCCATCTACAACTCGGAACACTTCGATTTTATCTTGCCTCGACACGAACAAGGCGCCGGCCACATGGCACAAGGTAAGACTGGCTTGGTTGAACAAGGTTTATATTAATATATCAAAGGGTACGCACGTGCCTCTGGAAAACCTGGCGTTGTACTCGTTACATCGGGTCCGGGAGCGACCAATGTCATCACACCCATGCAAGATGCTCTCTCAGATGGCACTCCCATAGTGGTCTTCACTGGACAGGTCGTAACAAGTGCGATCGGACTGGACGCGTTTCAAGAGTGCGATACTATAGGCATTAGCAGGAGTGCGTGCAAGTGGAATTGCATGGTTACAAGCATTGCTGAGCTCCCGCGTCGAATTAACGAGGCTTTCGAGATTGCTACCAGTGGTCGTCCTGGCCCTGTTCTCATTGACCTTCCTAAGGATATTACAGCTGGGATTCTTCGAAAGGCTATACCAACACAAACTTGCCTACCCTCTTTTCCAAGCATCGCTTCTCAGGCTGCCAAACGACTAATGGAGAAGCAACTTAATACCTCCCTTGGTCATGCTGCTGAGCTTATCAAAGTAGCTAAGCAGCCTATCATTTACGCTGGCCAAGGCATCATCCAGTCTAAAGGTGGAACTGAGCTTCTTCGCGAGCTAGCTGATAAGTGTTCCATTCCTGTTACAACAACTCTCCAGGGCCTTGGTGCATTTGATGAGCGTGACGAGAAGTCATTACACATGTTGGGTATGCATGGCATGGCATATGCCAATATGTCTATACAGGAGGCCGATCTTATTATTGCTCTTGGTGCTCGCTTTGATGACCGTGTTGTCCTGAATACTTCAAAATTTGCTCCTAATGCTAAAGCTGCAGCAGTTGAGAAGCGAGGCGGCATTATTCATTTTGAGATATTGCCTAAGAATATCAATAAGGTCATTCAAGCAACTGAGGCTATTGAGGGCGATGTTGCCACTAACCTCAAGATGCTTATACCTATGCTCACATCTGTAAGCATGGAGCAACGAAGCGAATGGTTTAACAAGATATCCGAATGGAAGGCCAAGTGGCCTCTATCCAACTATGAGCGCGCTGACTCTCCTGGAGGCAACGGTCTCATTAAACCCCAGTCCCTAATTGAGGAGCTGAGCGATCTCACCTCTAAAATTGATAAGAAAACAATCATCTCGACTGGAGTGGGCCAGCATGTGAGTTCCTCATGAGCAGCCAACACTATTACGAACACCAACTGACCTGAAGTAGCAAATGTGGGTAGCACAGCACTACTCATGGAGAGAGCCTCGATCGTTTGTCACGAGCGGTGGACTAGGTACGTGATATTTTTGCAGCACCTTGGCCGTTTCTCTCTGGCCTTCCCTAACCCCAAACCCAAATCTTGTCATGTTTCTTGGTCATTGAAGTTTGTAACGACCCTAATTCTGACCCTGGGATGTAGGCACGATGGGCTTTGGGCTGCCAAGTGCGATTGGAATTGCAGTAGCGAGACCAGACGCCCTCGTGATCGACGTTGACGGCGATGCGTCCTTTAACATGACCCTAACAGAGCTCTCCACCGCTGCTCAATTTAACATTGGCATTAAGGTTATTATTCTGAATAACGAGGAGCAAGGCATGGTTACCCAATGGCAGAACCTGTTCTATGAGGATCGCTATGCACACACCCACCAGCGGAATCCGGACTTTGTCAAGTTAGCCGACGCAATGGGTGTGCAGGCGAGGAAGGTCTCCAAGCCAGAGGACGTTCGGGCTAGCCTTGAGTGGCTCATCAACACAGACGGTCCAGCTCTTCTCGAGGTTGTTACCGATAAGAAGGTGCCTGTCCTGCCTATGGTACCAGCAGGTGCTGGCCTCCACGAGTTCTTGGTTTATGATAGAGGTATGCTATAGTTCCTGGGACTGTAACACGATGATATGGCTATTTGCTAACGGCGGTTGATTGCAGAAAAGGACAAGGCCCGGCGACAGCTAATGCGCGAGCGAACCGGCGGTCTTCACGGTTCTTAGCCAGGAGTCCGGGAGGAAGCAAAGCTGTTAGGTGAAATTGTCAGAGGTCTATAAGGCGCATAGGTATCGTGATATTGCGTTGATTCTATAACTACCTACGCGGGTAGGGGGGGTCCCTGGCAAGGGTTGTACCATATAATACAGCCAGGCAATTGATATGGCCTAGGCAAGGATTGCACCAGAATTTCTATGGTTTTTACTTATATTGACCTTTCGAGTTGCATATCGTGTTTTTATTTCGCTTTGAACAAGGAATTGGAAGCGGAAGTCAGAAGGGATTCGAATATATTAAGTGCCCCTATTGAGTGTCAGCCACATCCAGATTACCTAGCCACACCACCATTGCCCTGCCACACTCGAATGCCCGGAGTATAGGGGGTTTTGTTGTCGTCGCAAGGTTTTGGTGTTTTTTTTGCAAATAATTCCTGGCGAGGCAATCTAGCCAATCAAAAGGCTGTATTTTGATGATGTAATCGTGATCTGATTGGCTCAAAATTGTAAATGATTGGCTATAAATGACCCGGCGTTTAGATAGGCGTTTAGATGCGATTTTGAAAAGATTTTGAATTTCTCGTTAAGATCCAATAGACCTGAAACAAGGGAGTATGGCCATTAAGCTATTAGGGTTGAGTAATAATGTTACTGAGGGGACTTTAATCGTGGTACATAAACCACCCTGTCACTCGGCCTCTTACCCACCCGCTAGAGATGATCCGACAGCGCTATACAAGTGACTCACCGGGCCCAAGATTTTTCTTCCTCCACAACCGACCTTTTATCTCTTCTAACACCCTCATTCGTTGCCTCACCTCACCCGAAGGGGACTATTGGACTATCGGCGTTAACGTCTTAGTAATGCTTCGATAGAGCCGGGCTCGATATCATTTCGTAGCCTCACCTCACCGGAAGGACTATTGGAATATTGGCTGGGAAATCTTGTGGATAGTGGGAATTGAACCGTGAACTTTTTCGTCGTTCCGGGAGTTGCTGAGTCATGCTGGTTTCAACCGGGAGTTGCCGTACGAAACCGAGGTCATTTGCAGGAGTAACGTACTCCGATCCCACTCTTTAATCACCAATGGAACAAGGGGATATAGCCATTAGGCTACCGTATAGTTTTGACAAAATGGAACCTTGGCATCGCCGATATAAAAGGCACTTAACCCTATTAGGACTAGTATAAACAGGGAAAATCAGTCATGTAATATGCTTTAATACTAGTTAAAGTGCTATTTTCATAAGCAACATCTATTAATTAAATAATTTCTTATTGATTAATGAGTATTCCTAGATTATATCGCTACTAAAAAAGTTAAGTGCCTTTAATGTTAGCAATACTAAGGTTCCATTTTATTAAAACTATATAGTATTAGGGTTAAGTAATGATATTAACGGTGGGACATTTATCTTAATATAAGAACCACCCTGTTAAACCTGGCCCTACAAGTGTTCCTAGGTCCACAAGCTATTAATAATTTATAGTTATTATGTTGATTTTTTTTATTATAATCAGTTAAGTAAAGCTTCCATAGCTAGTTTATTAATACTATAGATAAAGACTCTAAGCTAAAAAAATAAAAAAAAACCTTAAAGTTTATAAAATAAATAAATATAAACTTTATATATATAGCTATAAAATTATAGGTTAATTTATATATAGATTTTTTTTTTATTATATAAGTTTAAAATTTTTATAAATTTTGCTAAAACTATACTAATTATTATATTATTATTTTTTAAAACTAAAAATTTAAATATAGTTTTAATTTAAAATTATTAATAATATTAAGTTTATATAGCTTTTTTATAATATATTCCTTTATTATTATTTTTATAATTATTTATAAATTTATTAATTATTATTATATATATTTATTTTTATAATTTTATAAAAAGTTT
The DNA here is from genome assembly GCA_023159155.1 of Ustulina deusta. Taxonomy (NCBI): domain Eukaryota; kingdom Fungi; phylum Ascomycota; class Sordariomycetes; order Xylariales; family Xylariaceae; genus Ustulina; species Ustulina deusta. The sequence goes on along the minus strand of JAJNNX010000037.1, from coordinate 502,395 downwards.
AAAAGTTTTTTTATAAATTTTATAAAATTAGTTAAGCTTAATTAATATATTTTAAAATTTTAAGTTATATATTAAATATTATTAAAATTATTACTTTTTTAAATAACTTAATATTATAAATTTTTTTTTTGTATATATTTTTAATTATTTAATTTATTTAATTTTAAATTTTGCTTTATTAGTAGTATTTTTAATTAAAAGCAGTAATTAAATTTATTAAAATAAAAAATATAACTAAATTTTTGTTTTTTTTTAAATCTTAAAAATCTAACTAATTAAAAGTCTAATTTAATAATTAATACTTATATTATTAAACTTTTTTTAAAAAAAAAAGTTTATTTTTTATTTTAAAGTTTATTAGATATTTTAAAGTTTATTAGATATTTTAAAGTTTATTAGATATTTTTTTATTAATTTATAACTTATATTATTTATTATTTTTTAAACGTTTTAAATTTAATAAATTAATCTAAATATTTATTATTAAAAAGTTTTATATATTAATAATTATTATTATTTTTAATAACAATATATTACTTAATAAATATTATAAAGAATTATATATAAAATCTAAAGCAAAAAAATAAATATTTTAGTTATTTTAATATTTATTAATATAAAAACAAAATTATTAATCTAATTTTTAATTAATTAATTTTATTATTATTTAAGTTTAAAAATAATAAATATTGCTAAAATAGTACTTAATACTTATAAAATTATTAATTATTACTATAAACTTAAAAATAAATAATTTTATATCATTTAATATTTATATATTTAAAATATTAAAGAATTTATATAAATTTATATAATATTATATAATTAATAATTTTATAATATTTATTTTTTTCTCTATAAAATTATAATTAAATAGCTAAACTTATTTATAAATATTTATATATAGTTATAACTTTATTAATTAAATAATATAAACAATAAATAAAAAAAACTAAAAGTTTTATTTTATAATATTTTGTTTTTTTATAATTATATTTTAAATAAAACTAATAATATTTTTGTTTTAATATTTAAATTATTTTATATTAATTTTAATATATAATAATTAAAAATATATAAGTTTTTTAAATTAAAGCTATATAAATTTTTATTTATTTATTTAAAGTAATTTTAAATATATATAGTTTTTTATTTTTATTTTTTAGTTTTTATAACTAGTTTTTTTATTTAATTATATTTATTAAATTAAGTTTTTAAAAAATGTTAAATAAAAAATCTATAATTAATATAAAACTTAATATTTTATTACAAAGAAATAAAACTATTAGTTTTTTATTATTATAAAAAGCTTTATTATTTTTTTGTTTTAATTCGTACTAAAAAAGTAATATTAAAATTTAATAAAAAGAAATAGCTTAGTAAACTTATTATATTAATAAAATCTATTTATTTAAAAAATATAATAAAGTTTAATAATTAATTATTATAAAAAAATTAATTTTAAAAAATTCTAAGTAGTAATATTTTAGAATTTATACTACTATTAAAAATTTATTTAATTAATATTATTATTTTAAAAATATATTTTATAAGTTTTTAGGTTATATTTTTTTTATTATATTATATAAAATATTTATTTTTATTTATATTTTATATACTAATAATTTTATATATTGAAAAGTTTATTTTTATTTTAATTTAATTATAAATAGCTTATTTCTTTTAATAATTAATTTAAAAAAATAACTATTTTATTAATATAATAAATAAATATATAAATATAGTTATAAAACTTAAAAAATAATTAAATTAATTTAATATTTTTAAATAATTAATAATAAATATATTAAAAGAAAACTTTTTAATATTTTTTTAATATTTAGCTTAATATAAATAATAAATTATTTTTTTATAATAAATTTAGTATTATTTTTTAATTTTAAAATAAATTAAAATATTATTTATATAAATATTTATAAATTTATTTAAAAAAATTTAAATTTATATATTAATAAAACTGTTTGAATGGAGTGTACTGCATATTTCTAAGGCAGCAGTACATGCCTGCAAGGTTGGTGGAATACAGTCTATTCACTATATGCCACACTCAAAGGGAAGGAGAGACAGGAAGGAATTGGGTAGGTGGGAGCCCCCTATATACCCCTTCGTACGAAGGGGTCTGTAGGTGGTCCCTAGCCGGACCCCTTGGCCTAGACCCCTTGGCCAGACCCCTTCGTACGAAAGGGTCCGTAAGTGCCCTAGCTAATTGCGTACGATTAATCCAACAAAAACTTTATTATTAAACAAGTTTTATTTTTAAATTAAATAATAAAACTTTTTTTAAAAATTTCTTTTTAGAATTAATAATAATTAATAAAAAGTTTTAATAATATTTAGTTTTATAAAATAAATAATATTATAATAATTAAATATAATAATATTAATATTTAAAATAAATATAATTTTATTTTTTGAATATATATATTTTTTATTAATAATTAATTATAAATTTATATTTTATTGAATAAAATTTATAATTAATAATTTATTTATAACTTTTTTTAAATAAAATTTTAAAATATATTTTTTATTATTAAGATTTAGTATTATATTAAATTTTAATTATAATAGTAGTAAAGTTTTAAATTTTTTTTTAAAAAAAAACTTTTTTAAATATAATTATTAAAAATCTTTTATAATATTATTTAATTAATTTAAGTTTATTTTTTTTTATACAATATTAATTTTTTTTTTTAATTAGTTATTTTTATTTATTTTAATAAAAATAATTTTAAAAGTTTTATAAAATTTATTTAATAACAGCTTAAATTTTTTTTATATTTTTTTTTTAATTTTAGTTATATTTAAAATATAATAATTAATATAATTTTAGCAAAACCTATAAAAACTTTAAACCTATATAATAATAAAATAAAAAGTTTATATATAAACTAACTTATAACTTTGCACCTATATATATAGAGTCTATATTTATTTATTTTATAAACTTTGATTTTTTTTTAAAGTTTTTTTAGTTTAAAGTTTTTATTTATAATATTAATAAACAAGCTAAAAAAGTTTTACTTAACTAATTATAATACTATTTTAAGCTTATTAATTATTTATTAATAAATAGTTAAAAAATATTTTCATTTTATTTTATTATAATTAATAAAATATAAATTTTTTTTTAGTTATATATTTAATATAAAAAATTATATATTTTATAATATAAATTTAATTTTTATATTATTTAAAAACTAATAATTTATAAAAAACTTAACTTTAAATATTTTAGATTTATTTTTAATTTTTAAACAATTAAAATAATTTTCTATTAGATTCTTTTATAAATATTTTAAAAAAATTTAAAACAAATTAAACATTAAAACTTGAAAAAATAAAATTTAAAATAAATAATATATTTAAAAATATATTAAAAAATATTAAAACTATTTAAACTTATAATTTTATATTAGTTTTAATAAAACTTTTTTTAAAAAAAAAATAAAGCATTAATTTTTTGTTATATTTATTTTAATACTTTTAAAAAATAATTATAATTTAATAATAAAAAATATATTTAAAAATATTAATTTTAAACTTTTTAGTTTTATTATTAATAGAGACCTATAAAGGGCTCGAAGTGGCAACTTTAAATGGTGGCCTATGCTCTAGGTTAAGACAGGTCTATACTAGGTGGCCTATGCTCCTATAAATAGGACCTTATATATAAATATATTAGACCTTTTAATATTCTGCTACGCACCTACTCTTTTCTAATTTATTATTTTTATTTATATATTTATTAGTTTTTTTATTAAAGTAGTGCTTTACTATGCTTTGTTTTATTATAAACGCTATACTATACTGTTTTATTGTATTTTATATTTTATATATATCTTTATAAAAACTTATAAATAAGCGTAATACTAAAAAATAAACTTAATATAATATTTTTATATTTTAAAAATTAATTAGTTATTAAAGTTATATTATATATAATAATTAAAAATATCGAAAAAGTTTATAAATATTATAAATATTTTTAAAAATATTAAATAAAATATTAATTAAAATATATTTATTAGCTAATTTAAATATATATATTTTATTTAATAGTTTATTTTAGTAAAATATTTTATTTAATTTAATTTTTTTATTATATTTTTTATATATAGTTTATTTTATACTATTTATTTTATACTATTTATGAGCTAGTTTATATTTAGCTTTAGTAATTTTTATTTTTTAAAATATTTATTAAATAATATAATAAACTTAACAAATAAACTTTTACTAAGCTTAAACTTAAGCAAGTATAATAATTTTTATAACTTATAAACTTTTTAATTAATATTAAAAACTATAAGTTTATTACTTAACCTTTATATAAAAAATATTAAGTTTAATAAAAAAATAATAAGTTTTTTTATTAAATATTTTTAAAAAACTAACTTTAATATTTTATTAATATATAAAAATATTAAAACGTTTTATTAAAAATTTATAAATATATTATATATAATAAATAAAAAGCTTAATAATTTAATAAAAATACTTGCTATATAAAACTTAATATTAATTTTAAAAATAAAACTTATATAGTTTATACTAAACATTAAGTCTATAGCAAATATAGCTACGTTTAACTTTATAACTTTAATATTTTTTTTATTATAACCTAGCTATAAAAGAAAGCCTAAAACATACAAGGTATTAAATAAAAAATTTTCAAATTTTTTAAAACTAAACAATAATAATAATAACTTTAATTACTATAATAATAATAATAATAATAATAATAATAATAATAATAATAATAATAATAATAATAAGCAATAGCTAAAAAAAAATACTTTTAGCGCTAAATTAATATTTATTAAAAAATGAATACTTAAGCTTAAACATAATAATATTAATATTATTAATTTAAAATAAAATAATTTTCATAATTAAAAATTTATAACTAATAAAAAAAACATTATTTGTATTAATATTATACTAAAAGTAAGCGAATTAAAAAATAGCTAAATTATATTTTTATTTAATTATTTGCTCGCAAAATTAGTTTTATTATAATAAAATAACAAAATAACTATTTTATAATATTAAACTTTTTAATTGGTTAAAATTAAACTATTAATAAAGTTATTAAAAAAAGTTTTAAAATTTATGTTAGTTGAACTATTTAAAAGTTTTTTTTAAAAAAGCTTATTTTTTAAAATATAGCTAGAAATTATAATATATTCTTTTAATATATATAATATAAGCTTTATTATATTAAAACTAATAATATATTAGTAAAAAATAACTTTAATTAGATTAAAATTATAAAAAATATTTATAATTAATAAAAAAAAGCTATTATAGATTATATTTATATTTTTAAATAAAAAGAAAACTTTAAAAATTATATAAAAAAAATAAACAAAATATAATATAGGTTAAAATATAAAGCTTAAAAATAACATTTAAATATAAAGCGTTAAATAAAGTATTTATTAAATAATATTAATATTTTTTTAATAGAAATATTTTAATTCTTAAAACTATTTTATTAAAACAACTATTTAAATTGCTATTTGGACTATTATGATTATAGCTATTGCTATAATAAAAAATATTAAAAATTAAATAACTTTTTTTAATATAAACTTTATTTTTAATATAGCAAAAAAAATGTTAAAAATTTATAAATAAAAAACTAATAGAATTAAAAAAAATATACTATAATAATAGTGAGAATTATTATTATAATAAGAATTAGGATTGCTATTATAATAATAATTAAGATTATTATTATAATAGTAATTAAAAAGATAATAAAAATCATAATTATAATAAAAATAAAAAAGATATATAATATAATAAAAGCTGTAATTATATATATTTTGTTAATATATAGTCTAGTAATAAAAAAAAACTATCCTTTGTTAATACTAAGTTTAACTATTATAATAGTATTTCTTATTATATATTTAATTTAGTACTTATTTATTACTACTATTATAAAAAATATAAATTATTAGTAATATTTAAGCTTTATTTATACTACTACTAATCAAAAGTTAAATTAAAAAAATTAACTAAAACTAATACTTAATTACTAGTTAATCTTGCTTAATATACCTCCAAATATTATGCTTAAAAATTCTTTTTATATAATATATTGTTTTAGTACTTATATACTTGCTTATATACTAAAAACAAAATAATCTTTAAGCCGGAAAATATTTTTAGCTACAAACTAATATTTAAAACTACAATTATTATTATTTAAAACAAAGCTTTATATATATTAAACGTTAATATTTTTATTATAACTACCTTTAGTACTAATTTATATAATAAAATATTTAGCTTAAGTTATATTTATTTAAAGTTTAACGTTTAGTTAACCCTAATAAAAACAAATATATAGGTTTATAATAACTTAAGAACTAATAAAATTATTATTAGCTAATTTTATTTAAAAACTTTTAAATATATTACAAAAAAGCATAAAAAGAAAATCATTATTATTAGAAATACTATAATAACTTTAATAATATAAGCTAAATTTAAATTTTATATATATAGCATAAACAAAAATAACAAACTTTTATTATATTATATAAAAAAAAAAGTTAAATTATTAATAACTATTTATAGTTAGCTATATTTATTAAAAACAAAATTTTTTTTATATTATAATAATTAACTATTAATATAGCACTATTATTTTTTATAGATTTAATAATTTTATAACTATATTTAATATAATAATATATAGTTATAATTATATTTAATATAATAATATATAGTTATAAATATATATAATAAATAGTAAATATATAAGAAATAATATTATAAAATAGTAAAAGTATTTATATTTAAATAAACTATAAGTTCTTACCTAGTAATTATAGCTTTTATTTTAAAGCTATATATAAAAATACCGCGTATAGTACTAGTAGTAAATGATGTTATAATACTAGTAAAAATTAGCAAAAGTACTAAGCTAAGGTAGATCTATAAGAACTAAAACAATAAAAATTATATTAGTTCGTAAAAGTTAGTAATAATAGTACTAATTATAATAGCTATAGCCCTTGCCACCCTATTAACCAAAATAATAAAATCAAAGTTTTTTAATACTACTAATTTAATAATTTCTATAAATACTAAATTTAATATATTATTTATTATTATTACAATTATAACTAATACTTCTTTTTTTATAAATATAATAATTAATATAAATAAATTAACTAGTTAGATAATATTTATAATAATTTTTATAAAAACTATAACAAAATATATCTTAGATATTTTTAAAGCTTAGCAAATATTTATAATAAAAATCTTTAAAACAAACAAAATATATATAATAAATATTCTTTTTACTAATACTATATTTAATATAATTAAAAAAATAAATATATTGCTAACTTATAACACTTATATATTAGTACTAAATAAGTTATTTAAGCTTAAGATCTTAAAAATATATATTATTTTTAATATAAAAAAGCTAGTAAATCTTTTTAAAAAAATAACTAAAAAAAGAATTTATATTTATATAAAAGAAATTTCTAAAGCTATAAAGTTTGTTAAAATTATTAATATTTATAATATTTAAAAAAAACTAAAATAAAATAAATATTTTTTTAAATTAATAATTTAAAATTCTATTTATTAATAATTAGTAAAAAATAAAACAAAGTTTATAATTATATTTTTCAAGTTATTATAATATAAAATCGTTTAATATAATATATAATAAATTTTATAAAATAAGTTATATAAAATAAATAAATAAGCTAATTTGTTTGTTTATTTTATTTTTATTATTTAAAAAAAATATATAGTATAAATAAAAACTAAATAATTATTAATTTATAATAGTTTAATAAAATTGCTATTTTTATTAATTACTTTTTTTTTTATAAAACAAAATAATTAATAGTTTATTAAACAAATGTTATATTATTTATATAAATATAACTAGCTTTTTTTATTAATTTAAAGTTTATTTAGATTTTAAAAATAAGTTTATAATTATTTGCTTTTAAAATATAAAAAAGTTAAATATACTTTTTATAAAGTTTTATAATATATTAAATATATTTAAAAATATATAAACAAATACTTTTAATTATTTTTATAGTTTTATTATTGCTTTTTTAATAATAATATTATTTTTTCAATATATATAAAAAGCATTTTAAACATTTAAGTACTATATTTGGCTTGTTTTAAACAAAAAATATTATAATATTTTTTAAAAAATCTTTTATTAAATATTTATTAGTTAAACTTTTTAAAATTTAAGTTAATATATTTAAAATATTTATTACTAAAAAATATATATAAGCTTTTAAATAGTTTGTTTTTTTTAAAAACTTATAAACCCTAAAATAATATTTTAGTACTAATAGCTTTTTTTATAATTTTTTACTATATTACGCTAAGCTAGCTAAGCTATTGCAAAATTATAAAATACCTTTTTTAACAAAAAAACAATAAAAAAATAAAGTTATTAATAGTAACCCTAAAAAGCAAAAATATTATATTTATATAACTTACTATAAACTAACTTAAATAAAATTAATATTTTTTTATATAGTTTAAAAAGCTATTTATTTTAAAACTATACTATATCATTATAATTTTGATTATATTTTATATATTTAACTAAATAAGGTTTTTAACTAAAGCTTCAAAATAATAGTATTTTATATTAAAAAAACTTTAAATAAATATTAAATTAAATTATTTTTTTTATTAAAATAAAACTAGTAATATATTTAAATAAATATATTTTATAAGCAGAAACTAAATATAACTTTTTAAACTTTAAAATTGCTTATTTAATATAAGTAGCAAAAAAACTGTATATTATAATATATTTGAATAGGCAGCTAGTTATAGTACTTACTAATTATTTAGTTATTAAAAATATTATAAATTAAATAACGCTAATTATATTAATTATTAATTGTACTAATAATAAGCTAGTAAATTTCTTTATTTATTTATTATAGTATAGATTTTAAATATATTATTTTTTAGGCCGGTTGAATTATATTTTTAATAAGTTTAATTAATTAAACATAATATAAAATATAATAAATATAACTAGTAAACTAAAACAAACAAATAAACTAGGAATATTAGATTTAATTTAAAATATAATTAAATATTTAAGCAAAATTATTATAAATAATAAATAAAAACAAGATTTTTATTTAATATATAAAATAAATATATAGCTAAAAAAGATCTTTAATAAATTAATAATAAATAAGCAATAAAAAGTTAATAAAAATATTAAAATATTTTTTAAAACTAGGTACTTTTTTTATGTTATAAATAGGCTAATTTATAATATATACAAAAATAATAAATAGTTTTATATTTTATATAACATATTTAAATAAATATTTATAGTAATATATAACAAAAAATATTATGTTAGTTCTAACTAAATAATAAAAAGTTTTAAGCTTTATTTTATTTATTATAAATTATAATTTTAATTATATTAATAAACTAAAGCTTATAAAAAACTTATATCTTATTTATTTTAAAAATATGCTATTTATATAAATAATTATAATAAACTTTATTTTATTTTTATTTTTAGTTAAATTAATTAATATATTTTAATAATTTATAAAAAAAGCTTACTATAAAACTTATAATTATATATTAATTATAATATATTATATATTTAAATAAATATTATTAATACTAAATAATAATAAATATATAATTAAAAAATACACTATTATATTTATATACTATTTATTACTAAACAATTAAAATATTTTAAAAAAAATATAAAAAGCTTTAAATATTAAATTATTAACAATTATGGCCTATTACTTATAAAAAAAGCTATATATTTTTATAATTTTTTAGAACTTAAATCTAATTAAGTTAAACTTATATTAGTTTTATAATAAAACTTTAATTTTATATAATTATATATTATATAATTAACTTTTTATAAATAATTATTTAGATTTAAATTATTTAAACTTTTTAATATTATAATTAAACAAACTAATAAATATATTTTTAAAAAAATATAAAATATATATAAATATTTATTTTAAATCGTTAAGCTAGTAATAAATTTTATTATAGCAAAATTTAAAAAGCAGTTTAATAAAAAATATTATATGTTTTAATTTAAGCTAAAAAATAAAGTTTTTATTTATTTATATAATAGTTATTATTTATTTAGCAAGCTTTTAAAAAAGTTTTTATAGCAAAAAGCTAAACTTTAGATTATTAAACAAAAAATTAAAAATTTTGGATATAAACTAGATTTTCTATTATATTGCTAAATATATTTTATAATATTAATTGCTTAGTTATATTTAATAAAAAATAATAATAATTTATTAAAATATATAATATTTTTATTTAAACTTATAAAATTAATTAGTACTTTAATTTAAATAATAATAAAAATATTTATAAAATTAAAATAATTATATAATATTACTTTAATTATTATAAAAATAAGTTTAAATATTTTATTAAATAAAAAAATAAAAACATAAGCATAATTATTAGTATTTAAAGTACTATTTTTATTACTTAAAAACTTTTATTAGAAACTATTAAAATAAACGTAAGTTATAACCTAGCTTTTAGTACAAACTAAAAAAGAAATTAAAAAACGTACCTAAACATTAAAAAAAACTACGCAAAAATATAAGCTTTCCTAAATTAATTTCTATAAAATAAATAGTTTTAATTGAATTTATACTTAAAACAATAATCAAACTATTAATACCTAATAATATAGCACTTAAAATAGTAAAGAATTTAGTAATTTTTGTTAAAACTATACCTAAGCTTGCAATTATTAAAAAAAGTAATTAATAAAAATATGCTAGAAAATATATTATTAGTAAAAATAATAAAACTACCCGAACTACTAGTTAAAACAGCAATAAAAAAATATTAGTTATTCTAATATAATATAATAGCTGTTTAAAAAAATAAAAATAAAAATATATAAATATAAATAGTTAGTATTTGCTAAAGTTAGTAGAAAGTTTTTTTATACCTAGCATTTTAATAAAAACTTATAAAAAGCTCGAAGTAGTAATTTTAAATAGTGGCCTATGCCTTAGGTTAGGATAGGTCTATACTAGGTAGCCTGTGCTCTTATAAGTGGGACCTTGCATATAGATATATTAGATCTTTTAATATTTTGCTACGCATTTATTTTTTCTTAATTTATTATTTTTATTTATATACCTATTAGTCTTTCTATTAATTATTTGATTTATTTTTTGTTTTATTAATTTATTTATTAATATTTTAAACTTTTTTTATGTTAAAAAAACTAAAATATAAAAAACTAATGTTAATAAGTTTATAAAAAATAAAGCTTTAGTTAATAATTAGGTTTATAAATTAATAAAAAAGCTAAATAAAAATAGTATTATTTTTTAAACTAAAAATAGCTAATTTTAATATATTATAAATTAGTTCAAAAAATATATTTAAAATTTTTTAAAAAGAAATTTTTATTTAATTAAAAAACTATTTAATAATATTATTAAAATAATGCAAGTTTTATTAATAATTTATTATAATTTTAATTGAATAATTATTATTTATAAAATATTTTAAGTTTATATATACAAAACTAACAAAAATATTAATAAATTTATTTTTATATTTAATAGTTTAGTTTAAAAATATTAATTTATTAAATTATAATAAAAATATAAATTATAGAACTATTTTTATATAAACTTAAAAAAAAATCTATATAAAACTTTTATAAATTTAAATATTTTTTATAAATTATTTATTAATAAAATTATTAAATTAATATATAATATTAAACAAGTTTATAAAAACTATTAATAAATTAAACTTATAAATTTAATTAAATAAAAATTTAAAATATTTATTTTAAAATAATTAAAATAATAAAACTTGTTTTATTTACAAAAAAATATATATATATATTAATTAATTATTTTCATTAAAAGCTTAAAATGTTAAACATTTAACTAGCAACAAAAATATATAATAAAAATAGTTCTAATAGTTTATTTAACTTAAAGAATAAATAGAACTAATAAAAGTTTTTTTATTGGTTTTTTTATTTATTTTCATTAAAATATATAACTAAAATAAATAAATTCTTTTTAAAATATTTATTAAATTATAAATTAATAATATTAAAACTTATATTTTTTAAATAATTAATTGTAAATTTATATAATAAATTAGATAATAATTAAAAATAAAAATGGTTAGTTTAACGAAACTTTAAAAATTTTATAATTATTATAATAAAATATATAAATATTTAATATATATAATAAAAATTAATAATTAATAATTTAAAAACTAAATATTTCAAATTATTAATTTTAGTTATATATTATTATTAATATTAAATAATTAATAAAATAAAATATTTTAATAAAAATTTAAAAATAATAATTAATTTCATTAAATAATTTATTTATATTAGTTTAATTTTTACTAATATTTATAATTAAACTTTTTAATTATAAATAATCAATTATAAACTTAAAAATATAAAGAAATACTAATTAATATAATTAAATATTAAAATAATTATGTTAAATATAAAAAAACTTAAAATTTTTAAACTTAAAATAAAAAAAGTTTATATAATAACTTTAAAAAAAAGAAAAACTAAACTACTATTGAAAAAATCTTATAAAACTTTTAGAACTATTTTTATTATAATAAATAAAAATAAGTAATTAAAAAAAGTTTTAAAATAATTAATATTTTATAAAAAGATTAGAGTTAAATTAATTAAATACTACTATAAAAAACTTTTAATAATAAACTAATTTTATTTTAAAAAAAAAACTTTAAATATATAAAGCTAATATAAAATTATTTATTTTTTTAATTATTATATTTAAAAAGGGGTTTTTTTTTAAAAAAAATTTGAAATTTTGTTATTATTATAACTAAAGTTTAATATAATACTAAAACTTAATAATAAAAAATATATTTTAAAACTTTATTAATATTAAATATTTATATAGTTTATTTTATTTAAAAAAAAGTTATAAATAAACTATTAGTTATATTTATTTTAAATATTAATAATATTATATTTAATTATTATAATATTATTGAATTATGTTATTTTTTTGTTAAACTTATAAAAAAATAAAATTTGTTTAATAATAAATTTTTAATAATATATAAATTTAAAACTTTTTAAATAAGTTTATAAATATTTATATAAATAATATTTTAATTTATTTTAGAACTAAAAAAAAGTACTAAACTTATTTAAAAAAAATAATCTATTGTTTATATTAAATTAAGTACTAAATTTTTTTTTTAAAACTTTATTTTATTATATTTATTATTAATTATTTAAAAATAGTTATAAAAACTAAATAAAAATTAAAATTGATTTTAAATTAAAACTTTAATAATTTTAAAAATATTAAATTAATTTAGTTATTTTTTAAGTTTTATAACTATATTTATATATTTATTTATTATATTAATGAAATAACTATTCTTTTAAATTAATTATTAAAAAAAACCAACTATTTATAATTAAACTAAAATAAAAATATATCAAACTACTAATATATAAAATATTAGTTTTGATTGTTTTTAAGCTTAGCTAACTAATATAAATAAAAATAAATATTTTATATAATATAATAAAAAAGTATAACTTGAAATTTTATAAAATGTTTTTGTAAAATAATAATATTAACTAAATAAACTTACTTAATTTAAAACTATAAATTTTTAATAATAATATAAACTTTAAAATATTATTACTTAAAACTTTTTAAAACTAAGTTTTTTATAATAACTAATTATTAAGCTTTATTATATTTTTTAAATAAATAGATTTTATTAATACAATAAATCTAATAAATTAACTTTTTATTAAATTTTAATATTATTTTTTAATACTAATTAAAATAAAATAAAATAGTAAAACTTTTTTGAATAAAAACTAAAAAATAAAAAATAAAAATCAATAATATTAATCTTTTATAATAAAATATTAAATTTTATATTAATTATAAACTTTTTATTTAATATTTTTTAAAAAGCTAACTTAATAAACTTAAGTAAATAAAAAAACTAGTTATAAAAACTAAAAATAAAAATAAAACGCTATATATATTTAAAATTATTTTAATTTAAAAGTTTATATATTTTTTATTATTATATATTAAAATAAAAATATTATTAGTTTTATTTAAAATATAATTATAAATAATATATATTTAATTATTATAACTATAAAAAAATAAAATATTATAAAATAAAACCTTTAGCATTTTATATTTATTATTTATATTATTAATAATATAGCAATATATAATAATAAATAGTAAAAATATGTTATTTAACTAATAAAGTTATAATTTTATACAGGTATTTATAAATAAATTTAAGTATTTAATTATAATTTTATTTAGTAAAAAAATAAATATTATAAAATTATTAGTTATATAATATTATAAGAGTTTATATAGATTTTTTAGCATACTAAATATATAAATATTAAATAATATAAAACTATTTATTTTTAAGTTTATAGTAATTATTATATATTAAGCAATTATAAAAAGCAAAGCTTTATTCTAAAAGCAAACTTTGCATTAAAATCTAAGTATAAAAACAAAAGCTAGTTCTATAAAGGTACCTTATTAGTTCTTTATAGGTAGATTAGTAAGAAGTGTGGGTAGCTGTCAGGTAATTGCTAGGTGCCGGCCAGGTATAAGTTATGTAACCTAGAAATTAAAGATTGCGGTTTATATAGCTTCTGGGTTGCAGCCATACTCCCGGCCACTAGCCACTATACTATAACTGTAATAATTAATAATTTTATAAGCATTAAGTACTGCTTTAGTAGCGCTTATTATTTTTAAACTTAAAAAATAATTAAATTAACTAATTAAAAACTAGATTAGTAATTTTATTTTTATATTAATAAATATTAAAACAACTAAAATATTTACTTTTTTAGTTTAAACTTTATATATAGTTTTTTATAAAATTTATTAATTAATATATTAGTACTAAAAATAATAATAAAAATTAATAAAACTATTATGAATTTTAAGACTAAACAATAAATATTTAAATTAGTCTATTAAACTTAAAACGTTTAAAAAATAATATATAATACTACAACTTTTATATAAAAACAATATAAACTATAAGCTAACAAAAAAAATATTTAATAAACTTTAAAATAAAAAATGAAATCTTTTTAAAAAAAAAAGTTTTATAATATTAATATTAACTATTAAATGAAAGTTTTAATTAGTTAAACTTTCTAAAATCCTAAAAAAATAAAAATTTAGTTATATTTTTAATTTATTTAATTTTTATAAAATAAAAAACTTGTTTTATATTAATTAATTACAAAAAATAAGCAATAACCTTTTATTTTAACAAATCTAACTATTACTTTAACTAAAGATTTTAAGAATAAAATAAAATTTAAAGTTAAATAAATTAAATAATTAAAAATATATAAAAAAAATAAAAAGCTATAATACTAAGTTATTTAAAAAAGCTGCAACTTTAATAATACTTAATATATAGTTTAGAATTTTATAAAACTTATAAAAAAGCTCCTGGACCGCTTATAAAACTAAAAAAATAAATATATAAAGCAATAGCTAACAAATTTATAAATAATTATAAAAATAATAATAAAGTAATAACCTATAAAAAAGCTAAATAAACTTAATATTATTCATAATTTTAAATTAAAACTATGTTTATATTTTTAGTTTTAAAAGAAAATTGTATAATAATTAATATAGTTTTAATAAAACTTATAAAAACTTTAGACTTATATAGCAATAAAATAAAAAAACAACGCACGGACTAACCTATAGCTTTATAGCTACATATATAAAGTCCAAATTTATTTATTCTATAAACTCTGACTTTTTTTTTTTTTTTTTTTTTAGCTTAGAGTTTTTGTTTATAATATTAATAAACTAGCTATAAAAGCTTTACTTAACTAATCATAACAAATAGAAATATTTATTTTTTAATATAAATTTATATAACACTAAAATATATTTTATTAAAACAAAACTATAATTGTTCTATTATTATTTTAAACATTTTTAAATAAAAGAATTATATAAAATATAGAATTAATTATATAACTTAATACTTTAATATTTTAAGTTTTTAATTAAAAATAACAATAATTTTAATTATAAAATTATAATTAATATTATATAAATAAAAAATAAATAAATCTTTTTTTAATTAATATTATTATATAATTTTAAATAATAATATTTTTTCAATTAATATTTATATAAACCATTTAAAAAATACTACATAAATATTAAATTAATATATATTAAAAACTTTTTAATTATATTATATATAACTTAAATACAAATTTTTTATTTAAAAATTTTTAGAACTAAACTAAAATTATAAATATCTAATATTATACAATATTTATTAAAATATATTAAATAATTAATGAAATTTAAAAATAAAACTTAGGTATTATATAAAAATATAACAGTTAGTATAGTTTTAGCAAAGCCTATAAAAACTTTAAATATATATAGCAATAAAATAAAAAGCTTATATATAAACCAACCTATAATTCTATAGGTATATATATAAAGTTTTTATTTATGATGTTAATGAAGTAGCTATAAAAGTTTTATTTATTTATTTATTTATTAATAAATATTTAAAAAAAAAATTCTAAAAAAAATCTAAAATTTAAATTTAAATTAAAACTTAAATAATTTGATATAAATAATATATTTAAAAATATATTAAAAAATATTAAACTTATTTAAACTTATATTTTTATAATAATTTTAATAAAACTTTTTTAATAAATAAAACAAATAAAATATTAGTTTTTTATTATATTTATTTTAATATTTTTAAAAAATAAATATAATCTAATAATAAAAAATATATTTAAAAATATTAATTTTAAACTTTTTAGTTTTATTATTTTATTTAATTTTTATTTTATTAGTTTATTTATTAATATTTTAAATTTTTTTATATTAAAAACACTAAAATATAAACAATGAAATTTTATATAATAATTAAGTTTATAAATTAATAAAAAAATTAAATAAAAATATTATTATTTTTTAAATTAAAAATAATTAATTTTAATATATTATAAATTAATTAAAAAATATATATTAAAAAGTTTATAAAAATATTTTTTTATTTAATTAAAAAATTATTTCAGTTTTATTATTAATTTATTATTATTTATAAAACTTTTAAAATTTATATATATAAAACTAATAAAAATATAAATTATTTATTTAATAATAAATTAATAATATTAAAACTTATATTTTTTTATTAATTAGCTATAAATTTATATAATAAATTAAATAATAATTAAAAATAAAAATAGTTTATATAATTATTATAATAAAATAGTTAATAAAATCTATAAATATTTAATATATATAATAAAAATTAATAATTAATAATTTAAAAACTAAATATTTTAAATTATTACTTTTAATTATAATATTAAATAATTAATAAAATAAAATATTTTAATAAAAACCTAAAAATAATAACTAATCTAACAAAATAATTTATTTTTATTAGTTTAATTTTTTAGTTATAAATAATAAATTATAAACTTAAAAACATAATTAAATATCAAAATAACTTTTTAAAAATAAAATAATTGTTTGAAGGATAACTAAAAAAAAAAAATATCAAAAAAACCTAGAACTTTTAAAATTAAAACAAAAAAAGTTTATGTAATAATTTCTAAAAAAAAATTTTTAAACTATTACTAAAGAATTTTTATAAAACTTTTAAAATCATTTTTATTAAAATGAATAAAAATAACTAGTTAAAAAAACTTTAAAAAAACTTATTATAATTAAGTTTATAATAATTAAAAATAATTATATTAAACTATTTAAAAAAAATTAAAAAATAATTAATATTTTATAAAAAAACTTTTTTGAATTAATTAAATAATATTATTAAAAATTTTGAATAATAAATTAAATTTGTTTTTTAAAGAAAAGTTTTTTTTAAAAAAAAATCTACAACTTTATTATTATTATAATTAAAGTTTAATATAGTACTAAAACTTAATAATAAAAAATATTTTTTAGGACTTTATTAATATTAAATATTTATATAGTTTATTTTTTTTAGAAAAATTTTTTATAAATAAACTATTACTTATAAATTTTATTAAATAAAATATAAACTTAAATATTATTTTTGTTTTATTTATATTTAAACTTAAATTAATTAAATATGAATTTATAATTAATTATAAATAAAAAAATATAGATTTAATCATTAAAATGTTTTATTAAATATTTTAATAAAAAGCTTTATTATTTAATCTAAAAATAAAACTTGCTTAATAGCAAGTTTTTTTAATATATAAATTTAAAAAGTTATAAATAAATTTATTAATATTTATATAAATAATATTTTAATTTATTTTAAAATTAAAAAATATTATTATTGTTGTAATAATAGTGTTAACTGCGCACGAGGCTACCGCCGACTACGTATAAAACTATTCGTACAATATTAGCAATTGGCTGTTGGTCTAATTGCGTAGGCGGTGTATATATGCAGAATTCTCTTACTATATGAGAATCCTCCGCACAAAAGTCTTATTTTCGTACGGATAGTTAGAGAGATAGATCGATATATATAGTTATTTATTTTACCCCTTTGTTACGTACAATATTGTACCCCCTAGCCACCCAACAATTATATTTATTATAAAAAAATAATCTATTATTTATATTAAACTAAATATTAAAAAAATATTAAATTGATTTAATTATTTTTTAAGTTTTATAATTATATTTATATATTTATTTATTATATTAATAAAATAGCTATATTTTTAAATTATTTATTATTAAATTAAAATAAAAATAAATTTTTAAATATATAAAATTATTAATATATAAAATATTAGTTTTAACTTTTTGTAAGCTGAATTAATTAATATAAATAAAAATAAATCTTTTCTATGATATAATGAAAGAAATTATTTAATAATAATAATAAATATAGTTTAAAAATTTATAAAATAATTAATTATTAAGCTTTATTATAGTTTTTAAGTAAATCGATTAAGCTAACTTTTTATTAAATTATAATATTAGTCTTTAATATTAAAAAAAATATATATATAATAATAAAAACTTTTATAATAAAAATGAAGAAAATTAAAAAAAAATTATTAATTTTTATATTAATTATAAACTTCTTATTTAATATTTTTTTAAAAAACTAATATAATATACTTAATTAAACAAAAAAACTGGCTATAAAAACTAAAAACAAAAAAATAAATATATTTAAAATTATTTTAAATAAAAGATTTTTTTATATACCTTTAATTTAAAAAGCTTATATATATTTAATTATAAATATTAAAACAAAAATATTATTAGTTTTATTTAAAATAGAATTATAAAAAAAATAAAATATTATAAAATAAAACTTTTTTTTTTTTTTTTTTTTTTTTTTTTTTTTTTTTGCAATCGGGCCATTCGGCTTCTATTGAAGCCAAAAATCCAAAAAACAGCCGAATCCAAAACAAACCGCTTCCAAATTAACCAGGTCTAACTAACATAAATAAAAACATCGCTACCTACTAAAAAGTTATTTTATATAACAAAACATAACAAATTTAAAAACTTAATTTCTTGTTTAGTCTTTATGCAGCAAACTTTTTAAACTTTTGCTAATTTTTAAGCTTTTAAATTATACTTACTTTACTAATACTTAATAAAAATAATCCAAATTATTTCTATAAAAAATTAAACTTTAATAAATTTAAAAAAATAGCTCTTTTTAAATCTTTAAAAACTAACAAAACTTTTAACCTTTTTATTTCTATTTTTATATTAAACATAAATGTTATAAATGAATTAAAATATTTAGCTACTTATTTATATTTTAATATAATTTTTAGTTTATATTAAAAATCTTTTTAATTTTAGTTTTACTTTTTTTTTAAATATATATAATATATATAAATAAATTAATAAAACCTTATAAATAATATAAATATATAAAAAAATAAAAAATAAATTTTTATAATTAAATAAAATTTAGATATTTGTTTTTTAGTACAAAAAAAATTTATTAATATACTAAATAATTTTAAATTCTTTATTAAATTAATATAAAAACTTATATCTGATTTTAAAAATAAAGCTTTTAAGCAAAGTATTAATATAAAACTAAAAAAACTTATATATTTAAAAAAAACTCCTTAACAATAAAAAAAAAAAAACCCCTATTTTATATAATAAATAATATATATATAAAACTTTTTAAGTTTTATAATATAATTATTTTAAAACATATAAATATAAAAAAAAAACTAAGTTTAATATAAGCTTACTTTCTATATAAATAATAAAAATATATAAACTTGCAAGAAAAAACATATTTGTTTTTACTAAAAAAGTTTTAAATATTAGCAAGTCTAAAAATATAGCTTTATTTCAAAAATTATTTTAAAAACTTAAATTTTATAAAGCTGCTTAAATTATTTAATAAAAAAATAACAAAAGAATTAAAACGTTTTAAAACTAAAAATATAAATACTAGTTTGTTTAAAAACAAACAAATATTTATTAAGCAAAACTAATGCTTGTTTTTAAAAAAAAAATAGCAAAAAAACTTTGCTAAAAGAAAAAAGAAATTTTAAAACTAAAAAAGTTAAAAAACAAAAAAGCAAAAAATAAGCTTTATAAACAAAAAAATTATCTAAAATAACCTTACTATATTTTTAAACAATTTATTAACTAAACCTATTTTTTAAACAAAACTAAACATTTCTTCTAATATACTTATACTTATACTATAAACAAAAAGAATAAAAAAATATATTTATTATTTAAAAAATATCAAAGTTTTAATAAAAAAAAAAAAAAAATTAATATTAAGCAAACAATTTTTGTTATATATAAAATATAACAAAAAATTAGTTATTTTTATATAAAAAGATTTTATTATTTATATAAAATAAAAATATATATTTAATAAAAAACAATTTAAAAAGAAGCTTTATAATTTAAAACTAGATTTTAAAATATAAAGCAAATCTAAACTAAAACTAGTACTATACTATATTAAATAAAAATTAACTTGAAAAAAAAACAAAAACTTTTTAGTTTTTTTAATAGTTCTAAAAAAACTTTATTTAAAAATTTACCAAACATAAACAAACATAAAATATTTTTAAATACTTAAATTAAAATTAGTTAATTATTATAATATTTAATAAAAACTTGAAAGTTATAGTTAGATCTTTTAATTAATATTATAAAAAATATAATAAATTTTTAATTTTTAACTAAAAAGCAATTAAATATATTAATAAAAATAAAGTAGTTATTAAATTTTTTATTATATAAAAAAAAATAAAAAAATCTATATAAAAAGTTTAAATTTTCTAAATAAACTTACTAAACAAAAAAAGCTATTCTTATAAAAATTAAAAAACTTTAAAAATAAATTTCTTACGTTTGCAAAACTTCCAAAAATTTATAAAAAGCCGTTTGTTTTTAGACCTATTATCTTATATTACTTTATAATATATAACCTAGCTACTAAACTTTTTTTTAAACTTTTAAAACTAGCTATATAAACTAATAAACAAATTATTATTTTATTTAAACAAGTTTATTAAAATTTTTTATTATTTATAATCTGATATAAAAAACAAGCTTTTTTATATATAGCAAATATAGTTATATATTATATAAATATATTACTTAAGCTTTTTAAAAAATATATCAATAAATAACATAAAAATACTATACTATTAATAAATCTAGCTTTTATTAAACAAAATTAATAAAAAAACTATATAATATTACAAGTAACTATTTTATATTTAAATACAAAAACTAAAAAAAAAAAAAAAATATTACTAGCAAATTAAAAAACTTGCAATAAAAAATAGCTTATTTATTAAACATTACTAATTTTTATATAATAAAATACAAACTATATATTAAAAAAAACTATAATATTTCTTATTATAGCAGATTTATTAATAATATTTTATTAGTAATTTATATAAACTTTAAAAAAAAGTATTAAAAATAGCTAAAAAAAATCTTATTTTTGTACTAAGGCTAATATATATATAAAAAATGAATAGAAATATAGTTTTTTAAAATATTAAAATATTTATTATATAAACAAGCTTTAATTTTAAACTATATTGCAAACTATTCAACTATTTTAAAAAAATTCTATAGTTCTCTATATATTTTCGCTAAATAAAACAAAAAATATTTATTATTAAACTAAACTATATACTATTACTTTATAAAAAATCTTAAACAGATTTACTTTGAACAGGGCTATTTTTTCAAACCAGTATAATACTAAGTTTAAAATATATATAAAAAAAATAAAACTATTGTTATAATAATAAAAGAAATTAAAAAAATTAAAAAATCTAGTATAAATATAATATAAAATTAAATCAATTTTAAAACAATATTTAATAATATATAGCTAACTTAAAACTTTATAAAAAATAAAATTCTAAATAAACTTGCTAATACAAAAAAAATAATTCTTTTTAAAAAAAAAACAAAAATCTCGCAAATTTTTTATAAGCTATTAAATCCAAAATAATTAATACTACTAAAATATACAGAACTAATACTAACAAAATATTTACTATTAAAAGCAGTTCTTTAAGCTATAGATTAAACAAAACGTTTTATTAACCCTAATACTTTAATTTTATTATAAATATTTCTAAGTTCTAAAAATAAAACAAAAAATAATAGTAGCAAAACTTAAAAAACCTTTCTAGTAAAATATATAATATAAAAATATATTGTTTAAAAAAACTAGTTAGAATTAAAAGCTTGTTTTTTTCTGTAACGCTCCCTAACCTTTTAGAAAAGCTCCTAAGACTTTACTACAGCTTATAAGCTACCAAAGTTCTTTTTTCTAATAAAGGTATAGGTAGGTCAGTATATATAAGCCCTATAAGGCCTATATATATATATATAGACCAAAGCCCTAGCCCCGGCCCCTACGTGCTCTACCCACACTATATAACCCTATTATATGTATATATAACATATAACGCTAACTATAAATATAACAATAAAACCATGCCATTATAACATAATTTTTTATTATAATTAATATTTTTTCTTTTTTATATTTCTTATATAACTATATAAAAACATAAACATATAGCTAAACTACTATATATATTTATAAAGCTGTTCGGTTTTTATTAAAGCTAAAAATCTAAAAAATACCTAAATCCGAAGCGAACCGCTTTTAAATTAACTAGATCTAACTAATATAAATAAAAATATTGCTACTTACTAAAAGATTATTTTATATAACAAAACGCAACAAATTTAAAAACTTAATCTATTGTTTAGCTTTTACGCAGCAAAGTTTTTAAACTTTTATTAATTTTTAAGCTTTTAAATTATATTTACTTTGCTAATACTTAGTAAAAATAATCTAAGTTTTTTTTAAATAGTTTAATATAAATATTTTTAATTATTATAAACTTAATTATAATAAGTTTTTTTAAAGTTTTTTAACTAATTATTTTTATTTATTTTAATAAAAATAATTTTAAAAGTTTAATATAATTTTTTTAATTGTAGTTTAGTTTAGTTTTTTTTTTCAAAATTATTATATAAACTTTTTTATTTTAGGTTTAAAAGTTCTAAGTTTTTTTTTGGTTTTTTTAGTATTAATTATTTTTTAAATAATTATTTTATTTTTAAAAAATTATTTCAATATTTAATAATATTTTTTTAATGTTTAATTATATTAATTAATATATTTTTATATTTTTAAGTTTATATTTTATTATTTATAGCTAAAAAGTTTAATTATAATTATTAGCAAAAATTAAACTAATAAAAATAAATTATTTAGTTAAATTAATTATTATTTTTAAGTTTTTATTAAAATATTTAATTTTTAAATTATGAATTATTAATTTTTATTATATATATTAAATATTTATAAATTTTATTAATTATTTTATCTTAATAATTATAAAGTTTTTATTACGGCAAGTGTTCTTTTAAAAGGCAAGGCTTCTAGTTGAGGTTCTAAATATATATTAATTATAAAATAAAATAAAAAGAAGGAAACTAAATACAAATAATATATAAAAAGATTTATATATATATAGTTGGATAGTTATATACGTAATAAGTAACCCGTACTACTTATAGGTTCCTTTATTAATAAAGGGTTAGTGGGCTAGCCAGCCAGCTAGCCGTAACTACCCCCTCCTTAAAAAAAATCTTACCTTAAGATTCGAACTTTAGGTTTTTAGCTGCTTTTTATTAAAAAAGGGATTATTTTAGATATTTGCTTTTTTGCTATTATACTATAAGCCTTTATTTTATATAAGTGCTTGAAGTTTTTTTATAACTTATTAAAGTTATAACTAGTTAATATAGTTTATTATTATATTTATGTTTATATTATGCTTTTTTAAGCGTTATAATAGTAATTTTTTTAATTTTTTTAATATATTATTTTTTAGATATATTTTTTTAAATCTTTTTTTTTATAGCTTTTAGCTAATTTTTTTATTTTTTTAGCAATCCTAGCAAATCTAGGTTATTTTTATAAAATAATAGCAATAGTTTTAAAAGTTTTTCAAATTGCTAACCAAGTACTATTATTTATTAAAATTTTAGTTTTTTTAATTTATTTAGTATTATAAAGTTTTTTTATAATATAATTATACAGTTTGAATATATTTAATTTTTTATTTTTTATTTTTTTTAGGTGCTACTACTTTATTTATTAGTTATTTTGTTACCTAATTTAATAAAAGGTTATTTAAGGATTTTTATAGTTAGTTAATATAGTATAAATTTATTAATCTTTATATTAGAGGTATTTTTAGCTAAAAAGTAATAAAGCTTATTTTTTTTAAAATTTAAAAATTTTAATATATTAGTAAATAATTTAATTTATTAAATAGCTGGTATATAATCTATAATTATTATTTTTTAATAATAAATATTTAGTTTTTTATTTTAAAGTTAGGTTTTTATTAGTAGTAGTTCTTTTTTAAATTATTTTTTTTAGGTTTGTTTTAGAACTAACCTAGCTATATGAATATATTTACTAATAATTTATGTTATTTTTTGGGCTTTTTTTTAATTAAGCTTTTTTTTTGTAAAAAATATAGCAATATTAATTGTATAGCTTATCTAGTTATAGTAGCTTAGTATAAAAAAATTAAATAATATTTTATAAAGCTACAAACCTATTGATTTATATAGTAAAGAAATAATAGCAAAGTCTATAGCTAAAAAAATATTTATTTAGTTATTTTAGTAATAATTATAAAAAAGTTATAATTTTTAATTTAAATATTTTATAGCTATTTTGGTTTGTTTTATAAACTTATAATAGCTTACTAAAGATAGCTTTTATTTAATACCTAAGATTTTAGCTAATTTTTTAATAAAAAACAAAATAAACTAAAGGCTTTTATTAGAATTTATTTGTTTAAAAACCTTATAGATTTAGAAAAACTTTTTATAATATAAACATATAACTTTTTAAGCAATAATTATTTTATTATATATTATAAACTATAAAGATTTATTAAGCTTATTTATTATTATAAATATAAATTTGCTTTTTTTTTATTTATTATTATTTTTTTAAAATTTATAACTACGTATTAAAAAGGCTTTAAAAGTATAAATATTAGCTATAAAAAGCTAGGGGTTTTGTTTTGTAGTATTGTTATTAAGCAGTATTTTAAGTAGTTTGTTATATATATATTATAATTAGCTAATATATTAAACTATTAATATTAAAAAGCAATAAGCTTATAAGTTTTATTCTGCTTAAGGTATACTATAGTTATTTTTTTATATATTTTTTTTAAATTTAAATAAGCAAATGATTTATTTTAAAAACTATTAATTATTTTTTATAAATTATTAGTTTTTTAATAAAGTTCTAATATTTATTTTGTTTTAATTAAGCTTTTGTTTAATAGATCTTTAATTTTAAATTTTTTTTATTTTACTATAAAATTTTATTAACTAATAATATAACAAAAAATAAAATATTAATAAAAATATTTGCTATATTAAAGCAATATAATATATTTATAGTAAGGTTTTTTATTTTATTTATTAGTTCCAATATTTATATATATTTCTACTATTTTATTTTATTTTTTAAATTTATAGATTTTTTTATTTTTAAAATATAATATTAGTAATAATATTTTTAGAACTAGGCTAATATATAATTATAAAGTAATACTATATTAAAAAGTTAACCTAGTTTGCTTGCTACTAGTTTAGTTATTATTTTATACTAAAATATTTAAATATTTTATAGTTTATAATAATAATAAAAAGTTAGTTTTTTTAAGTTTTTATTAACTTTAGTTTTTAGTATTAAAAATCTTTAATAATTATTAATATTTTTTTATTATAAATAGGATAATTTAACTTGGACTTATATAAAATTTCCGAATAAAAAGCTATTAAATACTATTTTTTATTATTGTTTTTTTTTTTTAAAATATTTAGCTATTATTTTATTAAATATGTTTATTTTTAAGTAAATTTTTTAGTTATAATAAAAATAAACTAAAACAAAAATATTTATTAGTTTATTTTTAAATTTATTAAAAATATACTAATAAGCTTTATTTTAATAAAATATAATATTTTTTTTAGTTAAATTAAACAAAAGCTTAGTAATTTAGCTATAATATTTAATAAAATATTAATAAAAGTTATAAAATTTAAAAAAAAATTAGGTTGTTTTTAAAAAAATAGGCTTTATTTAATTATAAATTATTAATATTTTTTTAAAGTTTATTTTAATTTTATTTTGTTTTATAATATAATTTAAATATTTAGTTTTGCTAATATAGAACTTATATTTTTTTAGGTTGTTTTATAAGCTTATAACTTTTAAGTGCTTTAATACTTTTTTTATATATTTTTAATATTTTTTTAAGTTATTAAAATAAATTAGTATATTATTAATATATATATTATAAAAATTATTTAAGTATTTGTTTAAAATATTATTTATATATTATTAAAAAGTAGTAAAACTATTTAATAAGCTAAAAAATAATACTTTATATTTAAATAATCTATAATATATTTTAAAACTAGTAAAGTTTTTATAATTAGAATATATTTATATATAATAAAATATTTGTTAAATATTGATTTTTATAAAAATTTTAGTTTTTAAAATATAAAATAAAGTTTTTTTAATTAGTAGTAATAAAAATTTTTTTTTTTTGAAAAAGCATTAATTTTATAATAATCTATATAAAACTAAAAATTATTATTTAGTTTTGGGGTAAAAAGTAGTAGGGTAGCAAAAAAAATATTTTTAGGTTTAATAAACTTTTTTTATAAGTTATTTATTATATATTTTTTTAAAACTTTTAATTTTTTTAAAAATATATAGTATAAAAAATTATTTATAAAGTTTTTAATATTTTTGCTGAGTATAAATTTAATATAATAGTTAATTAATTAATTAAAAAATAGTTTATTAAAGTTAATTTTACTAAAAGTTTTAAATAAATTTTAGTACTTTTTAAGGATTAGCTTTTAAGTTTTATATTTTAGCTTTTTTTTTTTTTTTTTAGAAATATTTTTTTTTATTATTATAAATAATTATATTAATTTTGCAAATATTTATAATATAAGCTTTAATTTTCTTACGTTTAAACATATTAAAAAAAAGTATAGTATTAATAGTAATAATATTAATAATAAATTAATATTTATATTATCTGATTATATTTTTTTATAACTAGTATAGTCCTTAAATATTATATAGCTATTTTATTTTTTTTAGTAGGGGCATATATAGGGGTTTAAGATCTGTTTTAATAATAGCTAATTAATAGTTTATTTTCTGTATTCTTTCTAGTATAAGGTCTAATATAGGTTTTTTTTATTAAAAATTAGTTAAGATTATAAGGTTAGTTTATCTTACTTACTTTTTATATATAATAATTAAAAGGTTAAGTAGCGTTTAAATTAACTTATTATATAAAATCTATATATTTTTTAAAAAAAAAGGTATAAGTTCTAATTTAATATAGTTAAGTATATAAATAAAGTGTTATTTTATAAAAGTTTTTTTCTTTTTTTTTGTAGTTTTTTAAAAATAGGTTAAACAAAAAAATATAGCACTTTTTTTATAAGTTAGGTAAAATATTATATATTTTATAGAATATTTTTCCGATTAATAGTTTATGTTTTATTTTAATCTTAATTAATAAAATATTTTTAAAAATCTTGCTTTATAAGTAAAAGTCTACTATAATAGCTTTTTTAATATTTTATTAAAATTAAATATTATATTTTAAAACTATTTGTTTTAAAAAATTATTTATAACTATAGTGTTTAGTTTAAATAAAATAAGTTTTATAAAATAAAAGTTTATAAAAATATATTTATTTGTTTTTATATTAGCAAAAATATTTTTTATAGTAATAGTAGTTTTATTTAATATTAATATATAAATTATAGTAAAAAGATTTTTTTTTAAAAATAAAGTTAGAAAATCTTTTATATTATTAATGTTTAGTTTAGCTAATAAATATTTTAAAAAAATATATATATTTTTTAGGGCTAAGCTTTTTTTGTTTTGTTTGTTTTAATACTTTTTTTTAGGAAGTTCTTTTATTTATATTTTATAAATAGCGTAGCGAGCTATATTTTTTGTTTTTTGTTTCTTAGTTTTGGTTTTTTTGCCAAAAAATAGTTTTTAATATAGTATTTTTTTTAATAATATATAAAATACTATTTTTTTTTATTAAAACTAGGTTTTAAATAGGATTGCTTAGTATTAACTAAAGCTTTAGTATTAGAGTTGTTATTAGTTTAAGATTTTTATATATTGTTTAAGGTAAGATTTATATAGCTAAAGTGTTTATTATTACTACTAGAAGCTATTATAGTAATATTTTTATATTATTTTATAGCTATATTTATTTTTAATATATTATATATTAACTATTTATAATAAAAAATAAATATTTTAAAATTATATTTATTATTAAAATATTAGTTAATTATTTAGTTTTTTAATCTACTAAATATAATTTTTTTATAAAATTTTAATAATTTGCTACTTATTAGCTAATCAAACAAAAGAGTTCTTAAAGTTTTAAAACTTAGCTAAAAATTTTAGTTTTAACTTTTTAAATTTAATATAAAACTTTTATTTTTTGTTTAAGTTTAAATATTACTAAATAAAGTATATTATTAGTTTTTTAAACTTTTTAATATAATTTAAATATATATTGTTTAAATATAACTAAAAAAATTTTATAACTATATTTTTTAAATAGGATTTAATATTAGTTATTTTTATAGTATTATTACTAAACTAGTTATTATTAGTATAAAAGCAGTTTAATTAGAATTAGTGCTAAACTTAAAAAATAACTTTATTTTTTAAGTTTTTGTTATAAAAAATTAGAACTTTAGTTTTAGCCGACTTTTTATAGCTATTTTTTATTATAGCTCCTAAAATAATAAAACTTAAAGTAACGCTTTAGGTATAAATTACTAAGTTAGCTATTAATTAATTAGATTTAACTAGTTTAGCTTTTTTTTTTTTTAAGTTTTTTTTAAAAAGAGTTAATTTAATTACTTACTGTTTCGAAATGTTTTAAGTTCTTATTATTAAGTTTTTTAAAATAAACTATTATAATATCCAAGTTTAAATTTATTATTATTACTAATTAACATAGATCTTAGGCAATAAAGTTTTAAGCTTTTATTATAATAATTTAAAAATATTTTTTTTTAAATAAAGTTTTTTAATTAGTTTAGTAAGTTTTGTTAAATATTTTTTAATTTATTAAGTTTTTAAATTTTAAATAAACTAACTTTTTTTTATTAATTATTAGCTTAAAATAAAAAGCGTAAATATTACTATATTTTATTAAAATAGTTAAGTTATAAACTTTAATTAATATATTCTTTTAAACTTAATTTATTATAAAGTTATATTAAACATTTATAAAATTATTACTATTAATACCTTGCTAATATTACTTATAGATCAACTAATAAAGTTTTTTAGAAATATTATAAAATTTATTATTATTATTTTTATAACTTATAATATAAGATTTAGCTAATATATATATTAGTATAGCTTTAAATAAACGTTTATTTATATTAGTTATAAAAATCTTATTAGAATATAAGTATAAGTTTATAAAATTTGTAAAATTAAAACATATTATTTTATTAGTAAGTACTAATAATAGTTTATTAGCCGGGTTATTTTATAAAAAGTTTGGGTTATTTATATTAAAGTTATTATTATATACTATTAGTAGTAAATCTTGTTTAAAGTTTATAATTTATTGTTTTAAATAAAAATTTTGGTTTTAGTATTAATTAATAGGGTTAGTTAAAAAGCATAATTAGTTTTTTAAAGGCTAAGATTAAAAATTAGCCTAGCGTTAATTATTTAAATAAAATATAAAGCTTTTTAAGCTTTTTTAAAATTATATATATTTTATGATTATTATAGCAGGTATTTTTTTAAAAGGCAAGGCTTTTAATTAAGGTTCTAAATATATATTAATTATAAAAAAAAAAGAAAAAAGAAAACTAAGTATAAATAATATATAGAGAGATTTATATATATATAGTTGGATAGTTATGTGTGTAATGGGTGGCCCGTGCCACCTATGGGATCTTTTATCGATAAAGGGTTAGTGGGCCAGCCAGCCAGCTAGCCGTAACTGTTTTTAAAGTTTAACTAAACAAATTATTTTTATTTTTAATTATTATTTAATTTATTATATAAACTTATAGCTAATTATTAAAAAAATATAAGCTTTAATATTATTTAAAACTAAAATTTTTATTTTAATACTATTGATTTATAATTAAATAAATATTTTAAAAATAATTAATTTATTTTAGTTATATATTTTAACTAAAATAAATAAATAAACTAATAAAGGTTTTTTTATTAATTAAATATTTATTTTAATTATTTTAAAATAAATATTTTAAAACTTTTAAAATTTATTAAAAATTAATAAATAAGTTTATTCAAAACTTAATTATTTAAATTAGATTTTTATTTAATTAAATTTATAAGTTTGATTTATTAATAGTTTTTATAAACTTATTTAATATTATATATTAATTTAATAATTTTATTAATAAATAATTTATAAAAAATATTTAAATTTATAAAAACTTTATATAAAATTTTTTTTAAGTTTATATAAAAATAGTTTTATAATTTATATTTTTATTAGTTTTATATATATAAATTTAAATTATTTTAGTAATATTATTAAATAATTCTTTAATTGAATAAAAATTTTTTTTTTTAATTAGCTTATAATATATTAAAATTAATTATTTTTAATTTAAAATATAATAATATTTTTATTTAATTTCTTTATTAATTTATAAACTTCCTTATTAAATAAAGCGTTATTTTTTATAAATTTATTAAAAAAAAAATTTTTTTATTTTAGTTTTTTTAATATAAACAAAGTTTAAAATATTAAAAATAAACTAATAAAATAAAAAATAAATAAAATAAAAAATAAATAAAATAAAAAATAAATAAAATAAAAAATAAATAAAATAAAAAATAAATAAAATAAAAAATAAATAAAATAATAAAATTAAAAAAATTAAAATTAATACTTTTAAATATATTTTTTAAAAATATTAAAATAAATATAATAAAAAATTAATATTTTTTTTTTTTTATTTATTAAAAAAGTTTTATTAAAATTAATATAAAATTATAAACTTATATAGTTTTAATATTTTTTAATATATTTTTAAATATATTATTTATTTTAAGTTATTTTAGCTTTAGTTTAAATTTTATTTTTTTAAAGTTTAACTTTTTTTTTTTTTTTTTTTTTAAATATTAGTTCGTTTAAAATATTTATAAAAAAATCTGATATAAAAAAAATTTTTTTTTAATAAAAATTTTTTTTTTTAAATTATTTAATAATAACAAACTAATTATACTTAAAAACTAAAATTATTTTAATTATTTAAACTTAGCTTTTTTATAAATTATTAATTTTTAAATAATATAACAATTAAAAGTTTTATTAAAATTATATTAAAATTAGATTTATATTATAAAATATATAACTAAAAAAAAACTTATTTATATTTTATTAATTATAACAAAATAAAAAAAATATATTTATTAAATATTTATTAATAAATAAATAATTAAATAAAACTTTTATAGTTAGTTTATTAATATTATAAACAAAAATTTTAAATTAAAAAAAATGAAATTTAATATTAAAATTTATAAAATAAATAAATATAAATTTTATATATATATTTATAAAGTAATAGGTTAGTTTATATATAGATTTTTTATTTTATTGCTATATAGGTCTAAAATCTTTATAGGTTTTGCTAAAACTATACTAACTATTATATAAAACAAATAATTAAACAAAATATTTAAATAGCAATAAAATAAAATCTAGGCTAATATTTGCTATACTAAAAATAATAATAATTATATTATTAATATTTATAATTACTAAAAATATTCCTAGTATAACTATATTACTAATAATATTATGAAATAATTTTTTATTAATTAATTATATTATTATATTTTTTAATTTAAACTAAGTTTATTAAAGCTTAATAATATATTATAATAAAATAAAAATATATTTATATTTTTGATAGAAACTTATAAAAGGCTCGAACTAGCAACCTTAAATAGTGGCCTATACCCTAGGTCAGAACAAGTCCACACTAGGTAGCCTGTGCTTTTATAAATAGGACCTTATATATAGATATATTAGACCTTCTAATATTCTGTTACGCACTTATTTCTTTTTAATTTATAATCTTTATTTATATACTTATTAGTTTTTTTATTAAAATAGTGCTTTATTAGGCTTTGTTTTATTTTAAACGCTATACTATATTGTTTTTTTTTAATTTTATAAAATTATAAAAACACTTTTTTAAAAACAGCAAACTAATACTTTATATTTTGTAAGCTATAGTAGTACTACTAATATTATATTATTTAAGCAAATATAACTGCTAAACTACGTACGGACTTTTATATTTTATATATATTTTTGTAAAAATTTGCAAATAAGTTTAATATTAAAAGGTAAGCTTAATATAGCACTTTTATATTTTAAAAATTAATTAGTTATTAAAGTTATATTATATATAATAACTAAAAATATTAAAAAAGCTTAGAAACATTATAAATATTTTTAAAAATATTAAATAAAATATTAATTAAAGTATATTTATTAGCTAATTTAAATATATATATTTTATTTAATAGTTTATTTTAATAAAATATTTTATTTAAGTTTATTTTTTTATTATATTTTTTATATATAGTTTATCTTGTATTATTTATTTTATATTATTTATAAGCTAGGTTATATTTAATTTTAGCAATTTTTACTTTTTAAAATATTTATTAAACAATATAATAAACTTAATAAATAAGCTTTTATTAAGCTTAGACCTAAATAAATATAATAGTTTTTATAACTTATAAAGTTTTTAATTAGTATTAAGAACTATAAGTTTATTACTTAACCTTTATATAAAAAATATTAAGTTTAATAAAGAAATAGTAAGTTTTTTTATTAAATATTTTTAAAAAACTAATTTTAATATTTTATTAATATATAAAAATATTAAAGCGTTCTATTAAAAATTTAATAAATTTTATATTTAGTACAAAAAATCTATAAGTATATTATGTATAATAAATAAAAAGCTTAATAATTTAATAAAAATATGTGTTAAATAAAACTTGTATAGTTTATATTAAATATTAGGTTTATATCAAATATAGCTATGCTTAACTTTATAACTTTAATGTTTTTTTTGCTACAACCTAGCTGCAAAAAAAGCTTAAAATATATAAAGTATTAAATAAAAATCTTTTAGATTCCCGAGAAATAAATAATAATAATAATAATAATAATAAGCAATAACTACAAAAAAATATTTTTAGTGCTAAATTAATATTTATTAAAAAAAAATGCCTAAGCTTAAATATAATAATATTAATATTTTTAATCTAAAATAAAATAACTTTAATAATTAAAAAGTTATAGCTAACAAAAAAATATTATCTATATTAATATTTATTTTTTTATTAACTATATTAATACTATATTAAAAATAAGTAAATTAAAAAGTAGCTAAGCTATATTTTTATTTAATTATTTATTAGTAGGATTAGCTTTGCTATAATAAAACAACAAAATAATTATTTTGTAATATTAGAGTTTTTGATTTTTTGGAATTAAGTTACTATTAAAGCATTTAAAAAATTGTGTTAAGATCTATATTAGTTGAACTATTTAAAAGTTTTTTAAAAAAAGGCTTACTTTTTAAAATGTAGCTAAAAATTATAATATGTTTTTTTAATATATATAATATAAGCTTTATTATATTAGAACTAATAATATATTAGTAAAAAATAACTTTAATTAAATCGGAGTTATAAAAAATATCTATAATTAATAATAAAAAACTATTATAGATTATATTTGTATTTTTAAATAAAAAAAGAACTTTAAAAACTATATAATAAAAATTAAAAAAGTATAATATAGGTTAGAGCATAAAACTAAAAAATAATATTTAAATATAAAGTTTTAAATAAAGTATTTATTAAATAGCACTAATACTTTTTTAATAAAAATGTTTTAATTCTTAAAACTATTTTATTAAAATAATTATTTAGATTGCTGTTTGGACTACTATAATTATACCTGTTATTATAGCAAAAAATATTAAAAATTAAGTAATTTTTTCTAATATAAACTTTGTTCCTAATATAATAAAAAAAGCAATAAAGATTTATAAGCAAAAAACTAATAAAATCAAGATTAAAGAATATATTATAATAATAGTTAGAATTATTATTATAATAATAGTTAGAACTATTATTATAATAGTAATTAAAACTACTATTATAATAGTAATTAAAAATATAACTAGAGTTATAATTATAGCTAAAATAAAAATTATAATAAAAATTATAATTATAATATAAAAAAATATATATAGCGTAATAAAAGCTATAACTATATATATTTTGCTAATATATAGTTTAGTAGCAAAAAAACATTGTTTTTTTTTAATACTAAGTTTAGCTACTATAGTAATACTTTTTATTATATATTTAATTTAGTACTTATTTGCTACTATTATTATAAAAAATATAAATTATTAATAACGCTTAAGCTTTATTTATACTACTATTAATTAAAGGTTAAATTAGAAAAATTAGGTAAAATTAATACTTAATTACTAGTTAATTTTATTTAATATACCTATAAATATTATATTTAAGAATTCTTTTTGTATAATATATTATTTTAGTATTTATATACTTGCTTATATACTAAAAATAAAGTAGTCCTTAAGCTAAAAAGTACTTTTAGCTATAAGCTAATATTTAAAACTATAACTATTATTATTTAAAATAAAGCTTTATATATATTAAATGCTAATATTTTTATTATAGCTACTTTTAGTACTAACTTATATAGTAAAACATTTAGTTTAAGTTATACTTATTTAAGATTTAATACTTAGCTAACTTTAATAAAAACAAATATAAAAATTTATAATAATTTAAGAACTAGTAAAATTATTATTAATTAATTTTATTTAGAAACTTTTAAATATATTATAAAAAATACAAAAATAAAGTAATTATTATAAAACATATTATAATAACTTTAATAATATAAGCCAAATTTAAGTTTTATATATATAGTATAAATAAAAATAATAAACTTTTTATTATATTATATACAAAAAAAAGTTAGGTTATTAATAACTATTTATAACTAGGTATATTTATTAAAAATAATTTCTTTTTTTTATATTATAATAATTAATTACTAATATAATGTTATTATTTTTTATAAACTTAATAATTTTATGATTATATTTAATATAATAGTATATAGCTATAAATATATATAATAAATAATAAATATATAAGAAGTAATATTATAAAGTAATAAAAATACTTATATTTAAATAGATTATAAGTTTTTATTTACTAATTATAGCTTTTATTTTATAGCTATATATAAAAATATTATAAATATTATACTAGATATAAAATACTATATATAATACTAGTAATAAATAATACTATAACGTTAATAAAAATTAAAACAATAAAAATTATATTAGTTTATAAAAATTAGTAATAATCGTACTAACTATAGCAGCTATAGCTCTTGCTACTTTATTAGCTAAAATAGTAAAATTAAGGTTTTTTAATACTATTAATTTAATAATTTTTATAAATATTAAATTTAATATATTATTTATTATTATTATAGTTATAACTAATACTTTTTTTTTATAAATATAATAATTAATATAAATAAGTTAGCTAGTTAGATAATATTTATAATAACTTTCATAAAAACTATAGAAAAATATACCTTAAGTATTTTTAAAACTTAATAAATATTTATAATAAAAGTTTTTAAAATAAACAAAACATATATAATAAATATTTTTTTTATTAATATTATATTTAATATAATTAAAAAAATAAGTATATTGCTAGCTTATAATATTTATATACTAGTGCTAAATAAGCTATTTAAGCTTAAGATCTTAAAAATATATATTATTTTTAGTATAAAAAAGCTAGCAGATCTTTTTAAAAAAATAACCAAAAAAACAATTTATATTTATATAAAAAAAGCTTTTAAAGTTATAAAGTTTATTAAAATTATTAATATTTATAATATTTAAAAGAACTAAAATAAAATAGATATTTTTTTAAATTAATAATTTAAAATTATGCTTATTAATAATTAATAAAAAACAAAACAGAGTTTATAATTATATTTTTTAAATTATTGTAATATAAAAGTTTTTAATATAATATATAATAAATAAATAAGCTAACTTTTTTTGTTTATTTTATTTTTATTAATTCAAAAAAATATATAGCATAAATGAAAACTAAATAGTTATTAATTTATAATAGCTTAATAAAATTATTATTTTTAATAATTTTTCTTTTTATAAAATAAAATAATTAGTAGTTTATTAAACAAACATTATATTATTTATATAAATATAACTAGTTTTTTTTATTAGTTCAAAATCTATTTAAATTTTAAAAATAAGTTTATAATTATTAGTTTTTAAAATATAAAAAAGTTAAACATAGCTTTTATAAAATTTTGTAATGTATTTAAATATATTTAAAAATATATAAACAAATAGTTTTAAGTATTTTTATAGTTTTATTATTGTTTTATTAATAATGATATTATTTTTTTAATATATATATAAAATATTTTAAATATTTAAGTACTATATTTAGCTTGTTTTAAATAAAAAATATGATAATATTTTTTAAAAAGTTTTTTATTAAATACTTATTAGTTAAACTTTTTAGATTTTAGGTTAATATACTTAAAATATTTATTACTAAAAAATATATATAAGCTTTTAAATAGTTTGTTTTTTTTTTAAAAACTTACAAACTTTTAAATAATACTTTAATACTAGTAGTTTTTTTTTGTAATTTTTTATTATATTATACTAGGCTAGCCGAACTATTATAAAATTATAAAATAGCTTTTTTAGTAAAAAGATAATAAAAAAGTAAAATTATTAATAATAACTTTAAAAAACAAAAATATTATATTTATATAATTTATTATAAACTAACTTAAACAAAATTAATATTTTTTTATACGGTTTAAACAGTTATTTATTTTAAGATTATATTATATTATTATAATTTTGATTATATTATATATATTTAGCTAAATAGGTCCTTTAAGCAAAGCTTTAAAGTAATAATATTTTATATTAAAAAAGATTTTAAATAAATATTAAATAAAATTATAATTTTTATAAAAATAGAACTAGTAATATATTTAAATAAATATATTTTATAAATAAAAACTAAGTATACCTTTTTAAAGTTAGAAATTATTTGTTTACTATAAATAGCAAAAAAGCTTTATATTATAGTATACTGAAATAGGCAGCTAGTTATAGTGCTTACTAATTATTTAGTTATTAAAAATATTATAAATTAAATAATGCTAATTATGTTAGTTATTAATTGTGTTAATAATAGGCTAGTAAATTTATTTTTTTATTTATTATAGTATAGATTTTAAATATATTATTTTTTAGGCCGGTTAAACTATATTTTTAACACGTTTAATTAATTAAACATAATATAAAATATAATAAATATAAATAGTAAACTAAAACAAATAAACAAACTAGCAATACTAGACTTAATTTAGAATATAATTAAATATTTAAGCAAAATTATTATAAATAATAAATAAAAATAAGATTTTTGTTTAATATATAAAGCAAATATATAACTAAAAAAAATCTTTAATAAACTAATAATAAATAAATAGCAAAAAATTAACAAAAATATTAAAATATTTTTTAAAGCTAGGTATTTTTTTTATATTATAAATAAGCTAATTTATAATATATATAAAAATAATAAATAGTTTTATATTTTATATAGTATACTTAAACAAATATTTGTAATAATATATAATAAAAAATATTACGCTAGTTCTAACTAAATAATAAAAAACTTTAAGCTTTATTTTATTTATTATAAATTATAGCTAGTTAAAAAATAAATAAAATATTACCTGAAATATAATTTTAATTATATTAATAAGCTAAAACTAACAAAAAACTTATGTTTTATTTGCTTTAAAAATATACTCTTTATATAAACAATTATAATAAACTTTATTTTATTTTTATTTTTACTTAAATTAATTAATATATTTTAATAATTTATAAAAAAAGTTTATTATAAAATTTATAATTATATATTTAAATAAATATTACTAATATTAAATAATAAAAGATATATAGCTAAAAAATAAATTGCTACGTTTATATATTATTTATTATTAAATAATTAAAATATTTTAAAAAAAATTATATTTAATTAAAATTGCAAATTTATTTTTAAGTTTTAAAAAGAAATATAAAAAGCTTTAAATATTAAATTATTAATAACTATAGCTTATTACTTATAAAAAAATAGTTTGTTTAAACAAAAAAACTAAACTATAAAAATAGCAATATATTTTTATAACTTTTTGCAACTTAAGTTTAATTAGGTTAAGCTTATATTAGTTTTATAATAAAACTTTAACTTTATATAATTATATATTATATAATTAACTTTTTATAAATAATTGTTTAGATTTAAGCTATTTAGATTTTTTAATATTATAACTAAGCAAACTAATAAATATATTTTTAAAAAAATATAAAAAATATATAAATATTTATATTAAAATATTAAGCTAGCAATAGATTTTGTTATAATAAAATCTAAAAAATAGTTTAATAAAAAGTATTATATGCTTTAATTTAAACTTAAAAATAAAGTTTTTTTTTTGTTTATATAATAATTACTACCTACTTAACAAACTTTTAAAAAAGTTCTTATAACAAAAAGCTAGATTTTAAACTATTAAGTAAAAAATTAAAAACTTAGTATATAAACTAGATTTTTTATTATATTATTAAATATATTTTATAATATTAGTAGCCCAATTATACTTTATAAAAAGTAATAATAATTTATTTAAATATATAATATTTTTATTTAAACTTATAAAAACTAATTAATAATTTAATTTAAATAATAATAAAATTATTTGTAAAATTAAAACAATTATATAATATTGCTTTAACTATTATAAAAATAAGTTTAAAGATTTTATTAAATAAAAAAAATAAAAATATAAATATAATGATTAATATTTAAAGTATTATTTTTATTATTTAAAAAATCTTATTAAAAACTATTAAAATAAACGCAAGCTATAACCTAGCTTTTAATACAAACTAAAAAGAAGCTTAAAAAATATACCTAAACATTAAAAAAACTACATAAAAGTATAAGCCCCCCTAAATTAATTTTTATAAAATAAGCACTTCTAATTAAAGCTATACTTAAAACAATAATTAAGCTATTAATATTTAATAATATAACATTTAAAATAGTAATTAAATTACCAATTTTTGTTAAAACTATATTTAAGCTAATAATTGTTAAAAAAGCAATTAATAAAAATATACCGGAAAATATACTACTAGTAAAAACAATAGAACTATTTAAGCTACTAGTTAAAGCAGCAATAAAAAAAGTATTAATTATTTTAATATAATATAATAGCTATTAAAAAAAAATATATATATAAATATAAATAATTAAAAATAACTTTAGTTATTTATATATAAATAGTTAGTACTTGCTAAAGTTAGCAAAAAGTTTTTTTATAACTAGTATTTTAATAAAAACTTATAAAAAGCTCGAACTAGCAACTTTAAATAGTGGCCTATGCCTTAGGTTAGGACAGGTCTATATTAAGTGGCCTATATTCCTATAAGTAGGACCTTTCATACAGATATATTAAACTTTCTAATATTTTATTCCATACCTACTTTTTTTTAATTTATAAGCTTTATTTATATACCTATTAATCTTTTTATTAATTTTAATTTTATATTAAACTAGAACAATCAAAACTAAGTCTAAATATAAACATAATATTGAATAAAAAATAATATATAAGCAAAAGTCTAATATAAAAATATAATTAAACTTGTAGAATTATTATAATTAAAAGTTACTAAAATAAATTTAAAGATTATTAAAGAAAATAAAAATATTAAAAAGTTATAAATAATATATAAATCGGATTATTAATAATAATAAATTAGCTATTATAATAAACTTAAATGATTTTAATTTATAAACTAATAATATATATTATTATAAACTATATATTAATTATATTTAATAATAAAATACACTAGTAATTACAGCTAAATTTAAAGCTATTTTATATTTTATTAATTAATAGTACTAGTAAAATACTACTTTTAGATACTTTGGTAATTATTTTAAAATATTAACTAATAATTTATATTAAAAAGCTTAAATATTTAAAAGTCCTGCAAGCTAAAATAAAATAAAAATATATAAATATTATATAAAAGAAATGTAGCTATATTTCAAAATAATAATAATAATTTATACTAAATAGTATTAAAAATACTATTTAGAAAAAGATTAATATAGAAAAGTTTTTAAATATTTATAAATATAAATTATATAATATAATTTATTTTATAGTAGTAAAAT
Source organism: Ustulina deusta (assembly GCA_023159155.1). Classification (NCBI taxonomy): domain Eukaryota; kingdom Fungi; phylum Ascomycota; class Sordariomycetes; order Xylariales; family Xylariaceae; genus Ustulina; species Ustulina deusta. The sequence goes on along the minus strand of JAJNNX010000037.1, from coordinate 461,129 downwards.
TTAAATATAAAAAAATAAAAACTTAAAGATAAATTATTAATTTATATAATATTAAAAAGTCTTATGAAATATTTTTTAAAAGTAAAAATAAATAAACATATATAATAAATAGTAAAAAGAAAATAAGTTTTAAAAAAGAAAAAATATTATATTTTAAATAAAAGGGTTTTAGCATAAAACTGCTAGTTAAATATATTAAAAATCTAACTATATTTTTTTTAATTTTTTTATTAGCACTTTTTTACTATAAAATATTACAAAAGATTTTAAAATAAAAATAATTAAATTTAAATTAATAACATTATTATTTTATATTAAAATAAATACTTATAAATATCTATTTATAGTTAGTTTTAAAATAATAGTACTTATATATTAAAAAATAAACTAAACTTATACTTTTTAATATAATATTTATTATTATTATTTAAAAAATCTATTAATTAAATATATTAAATATAAAAAAATCTATTTTTATTATTTTACGTGTGCTATACTAATAAATCTTTTAGCTAATATTAAAAGTAGTTTTTATAATAATTTTCTTTTTTTCTACCATAGCTACTATATAGCTTAATTAAATAATTATTTATCTAATCTATTTATATTACTTTAATATACTACTATAAATAGTTATACTTAGTAGGAATATTATAAAAAAAGGTTTAATAAATAATGAAAAAACTGTAAACAACTAAAAAAAAACTATGATTAAAAAAGTACTAAGCTATATTTATTATAAAGCTATAATTAAATAGTATATTTAATAATAAAAAATATTAGTAACTATAATTAAATCTAGAGCTATTTTATATTTTATTAACTAATAATACTAGCTAAATTAATAATAATAATAAATATATTATAAATTAGTACGCTTGTAATATTTAAAAATAAAAAGAAAAAATAATATCTAGCTTTATTTAAAAATAATAACTAGAACTTAAATATAGCAGCTCTATAAATAATGTTTAATAAACTAATTATTAAAAAAAAACTTTGAAATAAATATAAAAATAATTTATTTTTAATAATTAATTTTATAATATTAAAGTTTTAAAATTATTATAATTATTACTATAGTTTTAGTAAGACTTATAAAAATTCAAGACCTATATAATAATAAAATAAAAAAACAATATATAGATTAACTTATAGTTTTATAGCTATATATATAAAGTTTATATTTATTTATTTTATAAACTTTAAAATTTTTTTTTTAATTTAAAGTTTTTATTTATAATGTTAATAAACTAGCTATAAAAACTTTATTTAACTAATTATAATATTACTTTAAGTTTATTAATTATTTATTAATAAATATTTAATAAATATATTTTTTTATTATAATTAATACAATATAAATAAACTTTTTTTTTAATTATATATTTTATAATATAAACTTAATTTTAATATAATTTTAAAAAAAAATTTAATTTGAAATATTATAAATTTATTTCTAGTTCTTAAATAATTAAAACAATTTTAGTTATAAAATATTATTAGTTTATTATTTTTAAATAAGTTTGAAAAAAATAAATTTTATAAAAAATAAAAAATTTACACTAAAACTAAAATAATTTAATTTAAATAATATATTTAAAAATATATTAAAAAATAGAAAAATTAATTAAACTTATAATTTTATATTAATTTTAATAAAACTTTTTTAATAAATAAGAAAATTAAAATATTAATATTTTATTATATTTATTTTAATATTTTTAAAAAATAACTATAATTTAATAATAAAAAATATATTTAAAAGTGTTAATTTTAAACTTTTTACTTTATTATTTTATTTATTAATATTTTAAGTTTTTTTTACATTAAAAAAGCTAAAATATAAAAAAAAAACTTTATTTAATGATTAGGTTTATAAATTAATAAAAAAGCTAAATAAAAGTATTATTATTTTTTAAACTAAAAATAATTAATTTTAATATATTAAAAAGTTTATAAAAAAGATTTTTATATAATTAAAATTTTCTTTTAATAATATTACTAAAATAACTTAAATTTTATTAATTATTTATTATAATTTTAATTAAATATTTATTATTTATAAAATATTTAAAGTTTATATATATAAAATACATCAAAATATTAATAAATTTATTAAATTATAATAAAAATAAAAATTATAAAGCTATTTTTATATAAATTCAAATATTTTTATAAATTATTAAATTAATATATAATACTAAATAAATTTATAAAAACTACTAATAAATTAAATTTTTAATAAACTTAATTACTAATTTTAAATAAATTTAAAATTTTTGAAATAAACTTTAATTATAAAAAAAAAGTTCATTAAAATAATAAAACTTATTTTATTTATGAATATATATATATATATATTAATTAACTATTTTGATTAAAACTTAAAGATTTTAAATATTTAATTAATAAAAAAACAAACAATAAAAATAGTTCTAATAATTTATTTATTTTTAATTAAAATATATAAATAAAATAAAATAATTATTTTTAAAATAATTATTTAATTATAAATTTATATAATAAATTAAATAATAATTAATAATTATTTTAAGTATAATTAAAACTAAAAAAATATAAAAAAAACTTAAACTATTACTAAAAAATTTTTATAAAAGCTTATTATAATTAAGTTTATAATAATTAAAAATAACTATACTAAACTATTTAAAAAAAACTTGAAATTAATTAATATTTTATAAAAAAAGATTTTTGGATTAACTAAATAATATTATAAAAAGATTTTTATAATAAACTAATTTTATTTAAAAAAAAAAAACTTTAAATATATAAAGCTAATATAAAGTTTTTTGCTTTTTTAACTATTATATTTAAAAAGGTTTTTTAAAAAAAAATCTAAAACTTTACTATTATTATAACTAAGATTTAATATAGTACTAAAACTTAATAATAAAAAATATATTTTAAAACTTTATTAATATTAAATATTTATATAGTTTATTTTATTTAAAAAAAAGTTTATAAATAAGTTATTATTTATAAATTTTATCAACTAAAATTTAAATTTAAATATGATTTTTGTTTTATTTATATTTAAACTTAAATTAATTATTAAAAAAAATAAACTATTTATAATTAAATTAAAATAAAAATAAGTTTTTAAATATATAAAACTACTAGTATATAAACTATTAGTTTTAGTGTTTTTTTAGGCCTAGCTAATTAATATAAATAAAAATAAATATTTTATATAATATAATAAAAAAATATAACTTAAAAACTTATAAAATATTTTTTTAAAATAATAATTTTAATTAAGCAAGCTTATTTAATTTAAAACTATAAATTTTTAATAATAATATAAACTTTAAAATATTATTATATAGAACTTTTTAAAACTATTACGATTAGTTAAATAAAGCTTTCATAGCTAGTTTATTAATACTATAAACAAAGACTTTAAGCTAAAAAAAAAAAAAATCAGAGTTTATAAAGTAGATAGATATAAATTTTATATATATAGCTATAAAGTTATAAGTTAGTCCATATATAAACTTTCTATTTTATTACTATATAGGTCTAAAATTTATATAAGTTTTACTAAAACTATATTAATTATTATATTACTTTTTTAAAAACTAAAAGTTTAGATATAGTTTTAACTTAAAATTACTAATAATATTAAGTTTATATTGCTTTATTATTAGTTTTATAATTATTTATAAATTTATTAACTATTATTATATATATTTATTTTTATAGTTTTATAAAAATAGTTAAACTTAATTAATATATTTTTAAAATTTGAAATTATATATTAAATATTATTAAAATTATAACTTTTTAAAATAATTTAGTATTATCGTTTTTGATTTTTTTTATATATTTTTAATTATTTAATTTACTTAATTTTAAATTTTGTTTTATTATTATTATTTTTAGTTAAAAATAGTAACTAGATTTGCTAAAATAAAAAGTTATTACTTATCTTTTATAATTAGTTAATATAAAACAGGTTTTTTGTTTCATAAAACTTAAACAAATTAAAAATATAGCTAAATTTTTGTTTTTTAAAAAATTTTAAAAATATAATTAATTAAAAATCTAATCTAATAATTAATACTAATATTATAAAACTTTTAATTTTTTTTTATTTTTTTTAAAGTTTATTAAATATTTTTTTATTAGCTTATAGCTTATATTATTTTTATATAAAAATTGCTATATTATATATTATTTTTTAAATATTTTAAATTTAACAAATTAATTTAAATACTTATTATTTAATATTAAAAAGTTTTATATATTAATTAACAAATATTATAAAAAATTATATATAAAGTTTAAAGGAAAAAAATAAATATTTCAATTATTTTAATATTTATTACTATAAAATTAAAATTATTAATTTAATTTTTAATTAATTAATTTTATTATTTTTAAGGCTTAAAAATAATAAATATTACTAAAATAGTATTTAATATTTATAAAACTATTAATTATTATTATAAATATAAAAATAAATAACCTTATATTGTTTAATATTTATATATTTAATATATTAAAAAGTTTTTATAAATTTTTATAATATTAAATAGTTAATAATTTTATCATATTTATTTTTTATTAAATAAAGTTATAATTAAACTTATTTATAAATATTTATATATAGTTATAATTTTATTAATTAAATAATATATTTTTCTTATTTGTTATTATATATTGTTATATTTTAATTAATATAAGTAATAAATAAAAAAAGCTAAAAGTTTTATTTTATAATATTTTTTTTTATAGTTATAATAATTATATTTTAAATAAAATTAGTAACATTTTTGTTTTAATGTTTTAATCATTTTATATTAATTTTAGTATATAATAATTAAAAATATATAAATTTTTCGAATTAAAGCTATATAAAAAAAAATAATCCTATTTAAAATAATTTTTAATATATATATAGCTTTTTATTTTTATTTTTTAGTTTTTACACCTAGTTTTTTCTTTTAATTAGATTTATTAAATTAGCTATTTAAAAAATATTAAATAAAAACTCTATAGTTAATATAAGACCTAATATTTTATGAAAAAAAACTAATACTATTGTTTTTTTTTGGTTTTTTTAGCTTTTATTATAAAAAACTTTATTATTTTTTTATTTTAATTAGTACTAAAAAATAATATTAAAGTTTAATAAAAAGTTAGCTTAGAAGACTTATTATATTAATAAAATCTATTTATTTAAAAAAATATAATAAAACTTAATAATTAATTATTATAAAAAACTTAGTTTTAAAAAGCTTAAAATAATAATATTTTAAAGTTTATATTATTATTAAAAATTTATAGTTTTAAATTAAATAAGTTTGCTTAATTAGTATTATTGTTTTAAAAAAATATTGTATAAACTTTTAAGTTATATTTTTTTTTATATTATATAAAATATTTATTTTTATTTATCTTAGTTAGATAGGTTTAAAAAAAACTAAAATAAACGTTTTATATATTAATAGTTTTATATATTTAAAAGCTCATTTTTGTTTTTATCTAATTATAAATAATTTATTTTCTTTAATAATTAATTTAAAAAATAGCTATTTTATTAATATAATAAATAAAAATATAAACATAATTATAAAGCTTAAAAAATAACTAAATTAATTTAGTACTTTTAAAATTATTTAAACTTTAATAAAGTTAATTTTAATTTTAATTTTAGTTTTTATAAGTATTTTTAAATAATTAATAATAAATATATTAAAACAAAATCTTTTAATATTTTTTTAATATTTAGCTTAATATAAGTAATAAATCTTTTTTTTATAATAAGTATAGTATTATTTTTTAGTTTTAAAATAAATTAAAATATTCTTTATATAAATATTTATAAATTTATTTAAAAAATTTTTAATTTATATATTAATAAAAGTTTAATTTTTAAACTAAATAATAAAACTTTTTATTAAAATATTTTTTTATAAGTTTAAAAAAAATAAAATAAAATAATTTTAAAATTAATAATAATTAATAAAAAACTTTAATAATATTTAATTTTATAAAATAAATAATAGTATAATAATTAAATATAATACTATTAATATTTAAAACTAATATAATTTTATTTTTTAAATATATATATTTTTTAATAATAATTAATTATAAATTTATATTTTATTTAATAAAATTTATAACTAATAGCTTATTTATAAACTTTTTTTTAAATAAAATAAATTATATAAATATTTAATATTAATAAAGCTTTAAAGCATATTTTTTACTATTAAGTTCTAGTACTACATTAAATTTTAGTTATAATAATTATCACGATCAATCAAGTAAAACTTCTATAGCTAGTTTATTAATACTATAAACAAAGATTTTAAGCTAAAAAAAAAAAAAAAAAAAAAAATCAGAGTTTATAAGGTAAGTAGAAATAAACTCCATATATATAGCTGCAAAATCAGGTTAATCTATACGCAAACTTCCTATTTTATTGCTATATAGGTCTAGAATTCTTGCAAGTCTTGCTAAAACTATACTAACTGTTATATTACTTTTTTTTAAAACTAAAAATTTAAATATAATTTTAATTCAAAATTACTAATAATATTAAATTTATATAATCTTTTTATATTATATTACTTTATTATTATTTTTATAATTACTTATTAACGTATTAACTATTATTATATATATTTATTTTTATAAATTTTATAAAATTAATTAAGTTTAATTAATATATTTTTAAAGTTTTAAGCTAGATATTAAATATTATTAAAATTATAACTTTTTTAAATAATTTAGTATTATAATTTTTTGCTTTTTTTATATATTTTTAATTGTTTAATTTATTTAATTTTAAATTTTATTTTGCTATTAATATTTTTAACTAAAAATAATAATTAAATTTATTAAAATAAAAAATTATTGCTTATTTTTTATAATTAGTTAGTATAAAATAAGTTTTTTATTTTATAAAAATTAAACAAATCAAAAATAAAACTAAATTTTTATTTTTTTAAAATTTTAAAAGATCTAATTAATTAAAAATCTAATCTAATAATTAGTACTTATATTATAAAACCTTTGTTTTTTTTAAAAAGATTTTATTTTTTATTTTAAAATCTATTAAATATTTTTTTTATTAGCTTATAGCTTATATTATTTTTATATAAAAGTTACTATATTATATATTATTTTTTAAATATTTTAAGTTTAGCAAACTAGTTTAAACGTTTATTGCTTAGTATTAAAATTTATAATAGTTTTATTAATATTTACTATTAAAAAGTTTTATATTTTTATTTTTATTACTACTTTTAGTAATAATATATTAATTAATAAATATTATAAAAAATCATATATAAAATCTAAAACAAAAAAATAAATATTTTAATTATTTTAATATTTATTAATATAAAAATAGAATTATTAATCTAGTTTTTAATTAATTAATTCTATTATTTTTTAAGTTTAAAAATAATAAATATTACTAAAATAATACTTAATACTTATAAAACTATTAATTATTACTATAAACTTAAAAATAAATAGTTTTATATTATTTAATATTTATATATTTAGTATACTAAAAAATTTATATAAACTTTTATAATATTATATAGTTAGCAACTTTATAATATTTATCTTTTTATTAAGTAAAATTACAATTAGACAGGTAAACTTATTTAGAAACACTTATATATAGTTATAATAATTATATATATATTATTTATAATTATATTTTAAGTAAAACTAATAATATTTTTGTTTTAATATTTTGATTGTTTTGTATTAATTTTAGTATATAATAATTAAAAATATATAAGCTTTTTGAATTAAAGCTATATAAAAAAATTTTTTTTTATTTAAAATAACTTTAAATATATATAGCTTTTTATTTTTATTTTTTAGCTCTTATAATTAGTTTTTTTATTTAATTAGATCTATTAGGTTGGCTTTTTAGAAAGTATTAAATAAAAGCTCTATAATTAATATAAGATTTAATATTTTATTAAGTAGGACTAATACTATTATTTATTTTTTAGTTTTTTTAGTTTTAATTATAAAAAACTTAGTTTTAAAAAGCTTTAAGTAGTAATATTTCAAAGTTTATATTATTACTAAAAATTTATAGTCTTAAATTAGGTAAGTTTATTTAGTTAATATTATTATTTTAAAAAAATATTTTATAAGTTTTTAAGTTATATTTCTTTATTATTACTAAATAATTTTTTTTATTATATTATATAAAATATTTATTTTTATTTATATTAGTTAGCTAAGCTTAAAAAAAACTAAAACAAATATTTTATAAGCTAGTAGTTTTATATATTTAAAAGCTTATTTTTATTTTAATCCTATTATAAATAGTTTATTTTTTTTAATAATTAATTTAAAAAGGTAGCAATTTTACTAGTATAGTAAATAAATATATAAATATAATTATAAAGCCTAAAAAACAACCGGATTAATTTAGTATTTTTAAAATTATTAAAGTTTTAATTTAAAATTGCTTAGATTTTAGCAAGGTTAATTCTAATTTTTATTTTAGCTTTTATAACTATTTTTAAATAATGAATAATAAATATATTAAAACAAAACTTTTTAATATTTTTTTAATATCTAGCTTAATATAAGCAATAGATTATTTTTTTATAATAGGTTTAATACTATTTTTTAGTTTTAAAATAAATTAAAATATTATTTGTATAAATATTTATAAACTTATTTAAAAGTTTTTAGATTTATATATTAATAAAAGCTTGTTACTAAGCAGGTTTTATTTTTAAACTAAAAAATAAAACCTTTTTATTAAAATATTTCTTTATAAGTTTAAAAAAAAATAAAATAATATAATTTTATAATTAATAATAATTAATAAAAAGCTTTAATAATATTTAATTTAATAAATTAAGTAATATTATAATAATTAAATATAGTATTACTAATATTTAAAACTAATATAATTTAATTTTTTAAATATATATTTTTTTATTAATAATTAATTATAAATTTATGTTTAATTAACTTAAGTTTAAATATAAATAAAACAAAAGTAACGTTTAAATTTATATTTTATTTAATAAAATTTATAGCTAGTAGTTTATTTATAAAATTCTTTTTAAATAAAATAAACTATATAAATATATAATATTAATAAAAGCTAAAAGTATGTTTTTTATTATTAAGTTCTAATATTATATTAAACTTTAGTTATAATAATAGCAAAGTTTTAAATTCTTTTTTTAAAAAAAACTTTTTTAGATATAATAACTAAAAAAATAAAAAGTTTTATATTAACTTTATATATTAAAAAAATTTTTTTTTTAGAAATAAAATCGGTTTATTATTAAAAGTTTTTTATAGTACTATTTAGTTAATTTAAGTTTATTTTTTTTATAAAGTATTAATTATTTTTAAATCTTTTTTAAATAGTTTAGTATAATTATTTTTAGTTATTATAAATTTAATTATAATAAGTTCTTTTAGAATTTTTTTAGCTAGTTGTTTTTTTTTATTTTAATAAAAATAATTCTAAAAATTTAATATAATTTTTTTAATAGTAGCTTACTTTTTTTTTTTTTTAGGAATTACTATATAAACCTTTTTTATTTTAGGTTTAAAAGTCCTAAATCTTTTTTTTATTTTTTTAATTTTAGTTATTTTTAAAATAATTATTTTAATATTTAATAATATTTTTTTAACGCTTAATTATATTAATCTAAATTTTTTTATATTTCTAGGTCTATATTTTATTATTTATAATTAAAAAACTTAACTATAATTATTAATAAAAATTAAACTAATAAAAATAAATTATTTAGCTAGATTAATTATTATTTTTAAGTTTTTATTAAAATATTTTATTTTATTAATTATTTAATACTAATAATAATATTATAGCTAAAATTAATAATTTAGAACATTTAGTCTTTAAATTATTAACTATTAATTTTTATAATATATATTAAATATTTATAGACTTTGCTAACTACTTTACTTTAGTAATCGCAAAGTTTTTAAAATTTAGCTAACCGAACTATTTCTATTTTTAATTATTGCTTAATTTGTTATATAAACTTATAGCTAATTATTAAAAAAATATAAGCTCTAATATTATATAAAACTAAAGTTTTTATTTTAATACTATTAATTTATAATTAAATAAATATTTTAAAAATAATTAATTTATTTTAGCTATATATTTTAGCTAAAATAAATAAAAAAACTAATAAAAAAACTTTTATTAGTTCTATTTATTTTTTAAGTTAGATAAACTATTAAAGCTATTTTTATTAAGGCTTTTTTTTACTAGTTAAATATCTAAAACTTTAAACTTTTAGTTAAAATAATTAATTAATATATTTTTTTTTATTATAAATAAAACAGGTCTTATTATTTTAATAAGTTTTTTTTTTTTTTATAATTAATATTTATTTTAACTATTTTAAAATAAATATTTTAAAACTTTTAAAATTAACTAAAAATTAATAAGCTAGTTTACTAAAATTTTAATTATTTAAGTTAGATTTTTATTTAATTAAACTAATAAGCTTAATTTATTAATAATTTTTATAAGCTTATTTAATATTATATATTAATTTAATAATTTTATTAATAAATAACTTATAAAAAATATTTAAATTTATAAAAGTTTTATATAAGTTTTTTTTTAAGTTTATATAAAAATAATTTTATAATTTATATTTTTATTATAATTTAGCTAATTAATATTTTTAAACTAAACTATTAAATATAAAAATAAACTTATTAATATTTTTATTAGCTTTATATATATAGATTTAAAATATTTTATAAGCTATAATTATTTAGTTAAAATTATAATAAACTATTAATAAAACTTAAATTATTTTAGTAATATTATTAAATAATTTTTTAATTAAATAAAAGCATATTTTTATTAATTTTTTAATATATTTTTTTAATTAGTTTATAATATACTAAAATTAATTATTTTTAGTTTAGAACATAATAATATTTTTATTTAGCTTTTTTATTAGTTTATAAACCTAATTATTAAATAAAGTTTTATTTTTTATAAATTTACTAAGATTAGTTTTTTATATTTTAGCTTTTTTAGTATAAATAAAGTTTAAAATGCTAAAAAATAAACTAATAAAACAAAAAGCAAATAGAACAGCAAAACTAAAAAGTTTAAAATTAATATTTTTAAATATATTTTTTATTATTAAATTATAATTATTTTTTAAAAATACTAAAATAAATATATTAAAAAATTAGCGCTTTATTTTTTTTATTTATTAAAAAAGTTCTATTAGAACTAATATAAAATTATAAACTTATATAGCTATAATATTTAGTACTATATTTCTAAATATATTATTTATTTTAAATAGTTTTAGTTCTAGTTTAAATTTTGTTTTTTTAAGTTTTAATTTTTTATTTTTTTTAAATTTTTTTTAAATATTAGTTCGCTTAAAACGTTTGTAAAAAAATCTAATACTTAAATTTTTTTTTTTTTTTATTAAAAAAATTTTTAAAATTATTTAATAGTAAAAAGCTAGCTATACTTAAAAGCTAGAATTGTTTTAATTGTTTAAAAACTAAAAATAAAATAAAAATATTTAAAATTAGGTTTTTTATAAGTTATTAGTTTTTAAATAGTATAAAAGTTAAAAATTTTATTAAAATTATATTAAAATTAGATTTATATTATAAAATATATAATTTTTTATATTAAATATATAATTAAAAAAAAAATTTTATTTATATTTTGCTAATTATAACAAAATAAAAAATATATATTTATTAAACGCTTATTAATAAATAATTAGTAAACTTAAAGTAATATTATAATTAGTTAAGTAAAGTTTTTATAGCTAGTTTATTAATACTATAAACAAAGATTTTAAGCTAAAAAAAAAAAAAAGAAAAAAAGTTAGAGTTTATAGAGTAAATAGAAATAGACTCTATATGTATAGCTGCAAAATCAGGTTAGTCTATATATAAACTTCCTATTTTATTGCTATATAGGTCTGGAGTCCTTGCAGGTCTTGCCAAAACTATACTAACTATTATAATAATAATAAAATTTTAAAAAGATTTTTTTAAAAATCTTTTATAGTACTATTTAGTTAATCTAAGTTTATTTTTTTTATAAAATATTAATTATTTTTAAGTTTTTTTTAAATAGTTTAATATAATTATTTTTAATTATTATAAATTTAATTATAATAAGCTTTTTAAAAGTTTTTTTAGCTATTTGTTTTTATTTATTTTTATAAAAATAATTTTAAAAGTTTTATATAATTTTTTTAATAGTAGTCTAGTTTTTTTTTTTTTTTTTAAATTATTATATAAACTTTTTTTATTTTAGGTTTAAATATCCTAAGTTTTTTTTATATTTTTTTAGTTTTAGTTATACTTAAAATAATTATTAATAAAAATTAAACTAATAAAAATAAATTATTTAGCTAAATTAATCATTATTTTTAAATTTTTATTTAAATATTTAATTTTTAAATTATTAATTATTAATTTTTATTATATATATTAAATATTTAAAAATTTTATTAATGATTTTATTTTAATAATTATAAACTTTTTAAAATTTAACTAAACAAATTATTTTATTTTTAATTATTATTTTATTTATTATATAAACTTATAACTAATTATTAAAAAAATATAAGTTCTAATATTATATAAAACTAAAGTTTTTATTTTAATATTATTAATTTATAATTAAATAAATACTTTAAAAATAAATAAAAAACCTAATAAAAGATTTTTTATTAGTTTTATTTATTTTTTAAATTAAATAAACTACTAAAGCTATTTTTGTTACATATATTTGTTTTTTAATTAAATACTTAAAACTTTAAGCTTTTAATTAAAATAATTAAGTAGTATATATATATATATATTTTTTATAAATAAAATAGATTTTATTATTTTAATAAGTTTTTTTTTTTATAATTAAAGCTTATTTTAATTATTTTAAAATAAATATTTCAAAACTTTTAAAGTTTATTAAAAATTAATAATTAAATTTATTACAAATTTTTATTTAATTAAGTTTATAAGTTTAGATTATTAATAATTTTATTAATAAATAATTTATAAAAAAAATTTAAATTTATAAAAACTTTATATAAAAATAGGTTTATAATTTATATTTTTATTATAATTTAAATAATTAATATTTTTAAGCTAAACTATTAAATATAAAAATAAATTTATTAATATTTTTATTAGTTTTATATATATAAGTTTAAAATATTAAATAAATAATAATTATTTAATTAAAATTATAATAAATTATTAATAAAGCTTAAATATATTTTTATAAAGTTTTTAATATTTTTTTTTAGTTTAAAAAATAATAATATTTTTATTTAGTTTTTTTGCTAATTTATAAACCTAGTTATTAAATAAAGTTTTATTTTTTATAAATTTACTAAAATTAGTTTTTTATATTTTGATTTTTTAATATATTTTTAGATATATTATTTATGTTAAATTATTTTAATTCTAGTTTAAATTTTATTTTTTTAAATTCTTTTTTAAATATTAGTTTACTTAAAGCATTTATAAAAAAGTCTAATATAAATTTTTGGTTTGCTATAAAAAATTTTTTTTAAATTATCTAGAAATAATAAGGTAGCTATATTGAATAACTAAAATTATTTTAATTATTTAAAAGCCAAAAATAAAATTAAAATATTTAAAATTAAATTTTTCATAAATTATTAATTTTTAAATAATATAAAGATTAAACGTTTTTTTAATATATAATTAAAATTAAGGTTATATTATAAAATATATAATTGAAAAAAAAATTTATTTATATTTTATTAACTATAATAAAATAAAATAAATATATTTATTAAATATTTATTAATAAATAATTAATAAGCTTAAAGTAGTATTATAATTAATTAAACAAAGTTTTTATAGCGAGTTTATTACTATTATAAATTAAAACTTTAAACTAAAAAAAAAAAAAAAAAAGTTAAAATTTATAAAATAAATAAATATAGATTTTATATACATAGCTATAAAGTGATAGGTTAGTTTATATATAGATTTTTTATTTTATTGCTATATAGGTCTAGAGTTCTTATAGGTTTTACTAAGACTATACTAATTATTATAAAAACTAAATTTTTTATAATAATTAATTATTAAGCTTTATTATATTTTTTTAAAAAAAGATTTTATTAACATAATAAATTTTAATATTATTTTTTAGTATTAATTAGAAAAAAAAAATAATAAAACTTTTTATAATAAAAACTAAAAAAACAAAAAAAAAACAATAATATTAATTTTTTTTAATAAAATATTAAGTTTTATATTAGTTATAAACTTTTTATTTAATATTTTTTAAAAAGCTAATTTAATAACCTTAATTAAATAAAAAAACTAGCTATAAGAACTAAAAAATAAAAATAAAGAATTATATATATTTAAAATTATTTTAAATAAAAAATTTCTTTTTATATTACTTTAATTTAAAAAATTTATATATTTTTAATTATTATATATTAAAATTAATATAAAATAATTAAAATATTAAAATAAAAATATTATTAGTTTTATTTAAAATATAATTATAAAATAAATAAAATATTATAAAATAAAACTTTTAGTTTTTTTTATTTATTATTTATATTATTTATAATATAGTAATATATAATAATAAATAATAAAAATATATTATTTAATTAATAAAATTATAATTATATATAAATATTTATAAATAAATTTAGCTATTTATTTATAATTTTATTTAATAAAAAATAAATATTATAAAATTACTAGCTATATAATATTATAAAAGTTTATATAAATTTCTTAATATATTAAATATATAAATATTAAATAATATAAAACTATTTATTTTTAAATTTATAATAATAATTAATAATTTTATAAGTACTAAATATTATTTTAATAATACTTACTACTTTTAAACCTAAAAAATAATAAAATTAATTAATTAAAAATTAAATTAATAACTTTATTTTTATATTAATAAATACTAAAATAACTAAAATACTTATTTTTTTGTTTTAAATTTTATTTATAATTTTTTATAGTACTTATTAATTAATATATTATTACTAAAAATAATAACAGAAATTCATATATAAAACTTTTTAATAATAAATATTAATAAACTTATTATAACTTTTATAAAAAAATAATATAAGCTATAAACTAACAAAAAAAACTTTTAATAAACTTTAAAATAAAAAATAATGTTTTTTTTAAAAAAAGAAGTTTTATAATATAAATATTAATTATTAAATTAGATTTTTAATTAATTAAACTTTCTAAAATTTCAAAAAAACAAAAATTTAGCTATATTTTTAATTTGTTTAATTTTTATAAAATAAAAAACTTATTTTATACTACTTGATTATAAAAAATAAGCAATAACTTTTTATTTTAGCAAATCTAGTTATTATTTTTAATTAAAAATATTAATAGCAAAACAAAATTTAAAATTAAACAAATTAAATAATTAAAAAAAAATAAAAAAAATAAAAAGCTATAATATTAATAATATTTAATATATAACCTAAAATTTTAAAAATATATTAATTAAACTTAACTAATTTTATAAAACTTATAAAAAAACTTCTAGATTTTTTATTAAACTATAAAAATAAATATATATAATAATAGCTAATAAATTTACAAACAATTATAAAAATAATAATAAAGCAATATATTATAAAAAAATCATATAAACTTAATATTATTAATAACTTTAAATTAAAATTATATTTAAATTTTTAATTTTTTAAAACAGTAGTATAATAATTAGTATAGTTTTAGTAAAACTTATAAAGATTTTAAACTTATATAGCAATAAAATAAAAAAACAATATATAGATTAATTTATAGCTTTATAGCTATATTTATAAACTTTAATTTTTTTTTTTTTTTTTTTTAGCTTAAATTTTTTTTATAATATTAATAAATTAGCTATAAAAGCTTTATTTAACTAATCCTCATAATTATAAAATAAAACTTAAAAAAAAAGTTTTTATAATATTAAAAAGTTTTAAATAGTATTTTATAAAGATTTAAACCAATATTATAAAAAAATATAATAAATAATAAAACATAATATAAAAAATAAAGAGTTTAGTTTATATAACGAATGTTTAATAATTACTTATGTTTTATACCGTATTATAGCTTATATAACATTAGTAATTAAAGTATAGTGGTTAAAATATACTCCTAAGTTTATTTTTATAGCTATATATAGCCGTATATATATAATATAAACTAAAGCTAAAAATATAAAGGGGGTTACTAAAAATTTCCTATTTAAGAGTTCTAAGAATTGTTTATTTAAGCGTATAAAAACTTTTTAACTTTTTTGTTTTATTTATTATATTTATTAAAATAAAAGCATATTTTAATACATTAAATATAAACCCTAGTATTATAAAGATTATATTAATTTTAAGGCAGTATTAATATTTTTAGTATAAAACATGCCTATGTATTAATAGTTCTAAGCGTACAAACACTAAATAAATAAAAAGGTGCTTATTTACTCTAAATAAAATAAATCTAAGATAATACCTTTATTTTATAAAACTATAGATATATTCGCTAATTATTTAGTATATTGCTTATTCCGGGCTAAACATAGTTATGGCATGATTCGGATAGTACTAACGAGTAGTTCTATAAAAATTTAGGTTATATAACTGAATTCAAATATAGTATGTCGGTAAAGAAATAGCTTGGATATCAATGACACGAGCCTTCAAAATACTTAAGCTAAGACGATTTTCATGTCTAATAGGCCGAGCCTTTCGACAATATAGTTTTTAATGTTATAATCCACAATAAGAACGAGAGCGAGATACTTAGACAAGCCGTTAGTTACTTCAATAGTTGAATGAGAGCGGCCGAGCCAATAGTTTATAGATATAAATATAAATTTAAGTCCCATTAAAATTGATATCTAGTAGGATCGCTTATATACTCCATGGTGGCTGGGACCGGTGTGCTATATTAAGTATGTGGTACGTTACCTATATTATCTATGGTTTTATTTCGAGATATAATAAACAACATTGGTTAGGGTGGGTAACTTGAGACTTCTGTTTCTTATATCTTGAATACATTCGATATAAGCTCTCCTAAAAAAACCACATACACATATATATTTATATATATATGTGTATATATGTACTGGAATAGCGCGGATAGATATGTGTGTTGTGCTAAAGTAGACTTACATTGACACCTTAGAGCCCCGAAATAATTAATCTAGATATCATATCTGGAAGTGCAGGTTCGGCCTATTTCCGTGTACAGGGCAAGGTGAGTGCCCTGTATTAAATTTACTCACTTTGCCCATTTCAGTACATGTAGAGGTATTACTTGAATATGAGCTACATGTGGGATCGGCATCTCGCCTGCATGTGTATGAGGTACCGGTAGGTCACGCCCAAGTCAATAAACCTTCTAATTGCATAGATGATTCCATGTCATACCTACATGTACCTACACCGTGGGACCCAGCCGTTAGGGACAGGCAGGAGGTACCTTAGGACTAAAAAGTTTTTGGTGCTGGCCACATAACTCAATTTCGCCTGGTCCATTCAACAGCCTATCTGACCATGTCGTGTTTTCATCTATCTGCTGCATGGCTAAACAACGATATGACACCGGCAGCCTATGTCTGTGACTTCGTCACAAGCCTAAGTCCAGCGCAAATATGCCAACTCTTCTATGTGCTGAGCGCGGCGGCGGTGCTCACAGTTGCGGCGGTGCCAGACGCAGCACAGCAGCTACTGACCCGGTATGGTGCGCGAAGCTCTGGCGAAGCTCCAGCGTCAGCCTCCCTTCAAACTCGCCAAGATACTGGTCGAGGACTCGACGACAGCAGTGCCGGACCTCTCGTTCGTTTCATTTCTCGCCTCACGTCCGTCGGCATGATTCCACATTCATGGTTCATTCACTTTTATATTCTTTCTCTATCTTGCACGGTATTTTGGGCCGCCCAATTCGTCACCCACGGAACTGTTCTGGAGCTCATTGTGAAAAATCAGCTTTCCAAATCTACATCATCCATGAGTCCAGGCCAGGTTATTGTTGTCTGGTTGTTTATGGGCCTCCAGGGTGCAAGGCGCCTGTATGAGTACTTGACTGTCCTGCGACCGTCGTCTTCTAGGATGTGGATTATCCATTGGCTCCTGGGAAATGCCTTCTATTTATGCACAAGTGTATCTATATGGGTTGAGGGATCTGGTAAGTTGCAATGCCGCCCATGGCATCTCTCACCTTAGATTGACAAGACACAGGGTCGATACAGTGTTATGGCCAAAACTGTCTTGGCATTGAATTCCCGCTTTTCAAATCGATCATTGCAAGCTCGGTATTTCTAACGGCATGGTTCATGCAATATCGATGCCACCGACATCTCGCTGGCTTAAAGAAGTATTCGCTTCCCGAGGATGGGTTGTTTCGGTACCTGGTGTGCCCACACTATACCTGCGAATGCTTGCTCTATCTGTCAATGGCAGTAATGGCAGCCCCCGAAGGTCAGCTGTATAATCAGACTCTTGCTTGCGCAGTATTATTCGTTTCGATCAATCTCGGTGTTACTGCCAACGGAACCAAGTTATGGTATGGCGAGAAGTTCGGCAGCGACAAGGTCGAAGGGAAATGGAAAATGCTACCCATTGTGTTCTGAGTTCAGCAAGTCCAGGCAAATCATGTCACTTTTTCTGGTTGAACACGAGTTTGCTCCCCAACTTGGAGACACTGATCACGTCTCGGTAGGTTAAACTGGTGCGCGGTTGGCGTAGGTTCCGGCCGTGGTGAAACCTCGAACTTGGTCGTAGCAAGGACCAATTAGCGATTGTTTGTCCTGAGAGCTCGATGTCTTCCATGATGTCGTCAATACCATGGAGATAATCCGTGTAGAGATCTGCAGTTGTGATTAGAAGACTTCTGGGTTCTTGCAGGATTCTCCAAATTGGAGTTTTGTTAAGCGTGCCATCCTCTTTCATCTCATGGATGTTTAGACAGATGCTCGCACCTAGGCTCACTGTAGCGACGACTGGATGATAAGCGGCGCCGTCTTTATGTGGCATAATACCGATACCCGGTGGGTACTCATTGATGAGTACGTGGTTGGGCCGCTTGTGAGGACTGTCAGAGAAGATGTGCGACTGCGAGGCTGCATCTTTGTCTAGAGAGAGTGAGAGCAATCGCGTAACAACAGGCTCTTCAAGCCATGGCGGCAGGGGCGCATCAACCAGTTTGTTGTTGATGAGATCTGACGGCCAGGTCTGCAATCGACGTCGACTCAGCTGCTTCCACCGGGGCTTTGGCGCGGACGCTATCTTTTCGAGTATGAGTTTCTCTTCGTCTTCGGTAATAAACTCTGAAATGTAGAAAGCAGCACAAGGCAGCTGAAGGACTCGGGTAAGACCGAGGGATTGTGGGAGTAAGGGCTTGTTTGGAGTATCCATCGCGGTGTGCAAATGATCGAGTTAAGCGGGCACTATGAGTGAATCCTTGATTTCAGTAACTCTTCCTGTGAGACTGACCTCGTCCTTACACGGTAGAGAAATAGAAAACGAAACGCGGGCATTGACTGCCGTTACCGACTTCGAACGCGGAAATCCTATCTTGAACTTGTCGATGGACGGGACTGTAAAGCATTTCTTGCGCAAGACTCGCCGATGTGCTCGTATTGTATGTGACACTGATCCCCGAAACGTATGATGCATCGAAACGAGATCGCCCGAGAGTGGGGGCGAAGGACGATCAGGCTGCTGTGCTAGCCTTGATGATCGCTTCTGTATGCGCCTAGAGCCGCTTCCGCGAGGAGAGGGGAATTTGGACCCGAGATTCGGACATCAGGTACTTCCAGGCAGTGGACAGAGGGAGTACTGGGCAGGGTGTACTGCAGAAGGAACTGAAACTCAATGACGCGTGGAAGGGCAGTTGATTCCTAACAGCCTGAACCAACCACATGAAACAATACCAAGGCAGACAGAAATAGATGAATATTGTCGACGGGAGAGAGAAGAAGAGGCGGCCGGGCAGGCAGCAAGCGATTGAGTGATGAGAGAAGAGATGGTGGGAGATGAGGGGCGGGACTGTGGTTTTGGGCTTCGGATGGACTGCCTTGTTTTTTTTTGTTTGTTTTCCCTTGACTGGCTTGGACGCGGCTTGGAGGGGGGGAGTTGGAACAGGGGGCAGAGAAAGGCAATTTTGCGGCAATACCGGCCTCTGGCTGCAGGCTCTTGGCCAATCATGCGTCTCCAAGCAGCACAACTCGTACACAACATCATGCTGGAGCTACACAAAAGGCAAGGCAGTATCCAAGGTGCATAGAAATGCAGAGAGATGCTTGGACGCCCTTGGTACAAGCGGTATTGCGCTAGCAGAAAGCCGACTAGCACAGCCTAGCCCACACGACTATAATGCGCGCTAGACCATACAGGGCATAGTCTTACCTCCTTCCACCTGGTCCCTGCCAGTCAGGACGTGACGAGCCTGGTGGGTGGGCAGGTGCATCATATCCTGTACACTGTGCTAGCATTAAATACATACTGTAAACAGGTACTTTATATGGCATGAGCAGGATGTGTAGGTATATCTAGGTACTTAGTCTTGGTCCTAGATACTGTAGCGTCATTCAACTTGGGCGTAATAAGCATAGGTATGCTTACACCACCCAACTGACCAAGGTACACCTGCGACATCATGCGGAACATAAAGTACCTACGGCACTCTATCAGTCCGCCACCTCTTTTGAAGCTCAACCCAGAGTACCTATTGTGGCCCCTGTAATATCACCCTGTAACGTACATAATGTAGGTACCTAGCAGTAGGTACCTAGTGAGTTCAAGGCTTGGTGCTCTCCAGTCTCAACCTGCCTGCTGTCGAAACACTACTCCCAACTCTTCACTCTTCTGTTGCTCTTGTGCATCCTAATCCCATTCTTTCTTACCCGGTCTAGCACTCACTCAATTCACTTTTTTCACCATCCACAAACGAGCATTCTCCAATCCGCTCTCGTTACTCATCTCCCTAATTCCAACCAGCATTCAGACCCAGCAGCAATAAACTTCGTCTCAGTACACTTTGCCTGATCGTAGTGCTAACTCTAGCCCATCAGCCGCCCGCCGCTCCGGTACCATTGTTCTCGTCCCTTATCCGATCGCTCCGTTTGACTTGCGACCAGCGGACTGCCTCTTTACCCCCACGACGCGAGACATTGGCGACTGCGTAGATACGCTCACCATAGGCCCCCCCGGCCCGCGCGATCATTAGCCAGCGTCTTGACGAGTGGCCACCATGGTGTACTGTATGAGAGCCTGGTATCTGAATTAAATGCTATGGATGCGCAGAATGCTGCCGAGTCCTCAAGTACGAAGCAGCTCGCTTCCCCAAAGGAAGCAGACTCGAGCGCTGACGGCCCTAAATCAAAGCCGACCTCTGCGACCGCGACGAATACACTCAAATCGCCTACGAACAACAAATTTGTGTCTTTAGCTAAGGATCCTCGGCCTGCAACAATCTCATCTAGCACCCTCGACGAAGATGCTGTTCTCGATCAAAATTCTGATGCGGAGACAATCGTCTTGCCCGGAAAGGATAGCATCTCGCCGTCGAAACCTCGCAAGGTCATCAAACATGAGGACAAGAGCGATGAAGAGATCAACAGTATACCCCAGCCCCGGAAGCCCTTGAAAGATACCAGAGATGCAGATCGCAACGGTGGTCATTCCGACGATGCCAGTTCGATCTCGTTAGCGGGGAGGAAAAAACGGCAGGTTGAGAAGGAAAAACAACGAGCGAAAGACAACTCCAGTGCACCTGGTTCTGCCCCCAATTCTCCTCTTGTTCATAATCGCGCCAGTAACATATCATTGCACAGACGTCGCAGGTCTGGCGATGTTCAATCAGAATCTGGGTCCGAATCATCAAAGTCGCGGTCGCATAAGGTATCTCATAAGGATGAAGTCAAGTCGGTGGAGAGGCTCCTTCCTGGTAAACGAAAAGCCGTCAAGACAGAGTCAGATGATGACGGAGAGATGCGAAAGGGTCGGCGACCACGCATCTCGGATACTAGCATTGATGCGTCAGCTGGTGTTCGAGATAGGGACTATAGGACGTCGTCTGGGAAACACGTAGATAAACAACAATACACCCCCAGAAACCGATCCGCCTCGCCACCTTCTCGTATCCATCGCCGCAGCATCTCTACCCAGTTGCCCTCTCAATCTTCGAATGGCTTAAGCAGCAAGAAGCGACGTATCCCTGCTCCGCTCCAATCAACCGAGTATCAATCAGATGATTCTTCGGCAAGTGGCAGCCCACACCCTCGGAGCTCCAAAATAAAAAGTATCGCTACTCCAATTACAGGCGAATCAACCATATCGCCTGCTAGGATGCCAGGTCATAAGAAGCACGTTGATAACCATGGCCAGACCCTCCTTGCCAAAGCCTGTGCAAAAGGCGAGTATGAGACGGCCAAGAAACGACTCACTGAAAGACCAGATGATTTAAATTTTGCCGATTATGCAGGAAACACACCTCTACAAGTCGCTTCTTTGAACGGCCACGAGAACATCGTTCAGTTGTTGATCGAGGCGGGCTGCAACCTGGATTGCCGAAATAGCGACAAGGAAACCCCTCTCTTGGACGCGGTAGAGAATGGCCACCTGGGTGTGGTCAAGCTGCTGCTAAAAGCTGGCGTCAATCCTCGAAAGGCCGATGCAGAAGGGCATGAACCTTTGGAGAAAGTTCCAGATGATCTAGATAACGCGGAAGAAATCCGTGCAGCTCTCAGAGAAGCGAAGGAACGCGTGGGCGAAATGCGTCGTACCTCTGAAGATCATCAACCTCAAGATTTACACGATGCTCTTTCGTCTCATGCAGATAGTGATTCTCCTGTTGCGCCTATCGGTAGTCTTCTCGCAGAGAAGCGCCGTGGTGGAACAGTGCGCTCGACAAAGACCAGCAATCATTTGCTGTACATGAATCTAGACGACAAAACCCTCCGGCAAGCGGCAGCTCGCGGTGACAATGAGACCGTTACGCGCGTGTTACAGGTCAAGGAGCGCTGCGATGATCCCGAGGCTTTGGTAAATGCGGCACGAGGAGGCCATAATCTCGTTGTTGAGCTTCTGCTTGCTTTGGGCGGCGCGAACCCTGATCCTCGACCGGTACCGGGTCTTCCAATAGAACACGGAACTCCGATGCTCGCGGCTATTGGACAGGAGAATATCGAGGTTATTAAGCTTCTTCTTAATGCGAATGGCTTTAATCCAACGCGTCCATTCAAGGGGCAGACTTATTACGAAATCGCTCGGCGCCGGGAAGGCCCGAACTGGAAAGAAGAGGAACATATTTTGAAAGAAGCTTATGACCAGTATAAGAAAGGTTCAAGAGGCTCTTCGAAGGCCAAACCCTCTCCTAACCGGCGGGAACGGGAGCTTGAAACGGACTCGAGACGGGGAAGCCGCATTGAGCCCACTCCGGATGCATCTCGCTCACAGAAACGACGGACTTCAACCAGCCCATCTCGTGACTCCGAACCTAAAAAGAAACTCAATACCGCCAAGCCTGCCAGAAGTCCTAGGGAGAAGCGTCGCTCACTCTCCTTTGGCACTCAGGATGAGCAGACTTCACCAAAACGTGGACCTGGTCGCCCTAAGCGAGACGAACGGGGCTCCAATACTGCATCATCGGACCGTGAAATCTCACCCGTAAGATCGAAAAATCCTGCCATGCCAAAATTGATCGAACCGGATGTAGCGGGGTCTTCTGATGGTGAGGCTATGAAACCGCGACGAAAGCTGATTTCAGGAAAGGACTTGAAGGGTCAACGGGAGAAACAGCGCCGCGAAAGTCTGGCATCAAACATTTCAGGAATCGACCGGAGCGAGTCTAAGATAGATGAATCTTTGGAAAAACCTCGAGGGGATCGCGAAAAACATCTCAACCGGACAAAGGCACTAAAGCAGGAGGAATCAACTGAGCGACTTTCCGCCACTGACGCTTCAGGGAAGAGACATCGTTCGAGCGCGAGCCCCTCTAGGCGTGGGTTCGGTGACAAGGAAGACGGCGGTGCACCTGTGAAGAGACGAAAACTGGATTCTGATGCTAAAGATAGGCGGTACTTAGAACCTCCGTCCCCCGAGAGCCGCCATACAAAACGGGAGCTATCCCGTGACTCTACTCACCGGCAACGGAACCCCGAGAATGACCGTAGAGAAGCTTCAAAATTAACGAAAACAAATCGTGATCACAGGGAATCGGAAAAGTCAACTAACTCCGATAAGAGCATTACTGTCGCCTCTGAGGAACCTGACGTAGAGATGCGAGATTCGATCCAGGTATCCGAGGAAGAGGGTGAGATACACGCCAACTCTGAGAAGGAGGACGCCAAAAAACAGCGGAGGAAAACACCACTGGAGCCGTCCGTTCACGACGAAATTCGAAGGAAAGATGCTGAACGTGAGCTGCAGGAACGAGGAAAGAGGAAACAGGAAGAAGAGATAAAACGAAAAGAGCAAGAGGCTGAGAGGAAGCGTTTGGAAGCAGAAGAACGAAGTCGTCTTGAACGTGAAGAGCTGAAACGTAAGGAAATAGCAGAAAAGGCTCGGTTGGAAGAGGAGCAAAGATTGAGGGAAGAGGAAGAGCGCAAGCGACAGGAAGAACAGGAACGGAAGCAGCAGGAGGAACAGGAACGGCGACAACGTGAAGAACAAGAACGACGGCAGCGTGAAGAACAAGAACGACGGCAGCGCGAAGAACAAGAACGACGGCAGCGCGAAGAACAAGAACGACGGCAGCGCGAAGAACAAGAGCGGCGGCAGCGAGAGGAAGAAGAAAGGATTCAACGCGAGAAAGAGGCAGCAGCAGAAGAAGCCCGTCGCCTTCGAGAAGAAGAAGAGCGCCAAGAGAGGGAGCGTGAGCGAGCCGAACGAGTTGCACGTGAATTAGAACTGCAACGGGCACAGCAAGCAGAGCAAGAGCGAATCCGCGTCTCAAAGCTACCTCCCCTCCTGCGTTGGCTCGATGGGTGTCCGAATCCTAAGCAAAGGGAGATCGCAGAGCTGTTCGCAAAAGCGCAAGGGGTTCGATATGACACTATCAATCCATCAGCGACCAGCAAGCCAGGCGGTCGCGACCAATGGCTTCTCAGTACCCAAGTCGCTCTTCTCCTTGGGGAGAAGGATCTTTCGTTGTCACGTTGTAAGCACTTGCGCTTTTTCGCTTTTGACTAGATGCGGGCTGACTGAATATAGATCCTTCATGGGAACGTGTTTCTGTGTCCAAAATCGCAAAAACGGTGATATGGCGCCTAGAGCAGGATCGATATGCTTTGACGGAAAGTAAACTTTATCACCTAGGAGAACAACTTTCAGACCTCTATGGTGGA
The DNA here is from genome assembly GCA_023159155.1 of Ustulina deusta. Classification (NCBI taxonomy): domain Eukaryota; kingdom Fungi; phylum Ascomycota; class Sordariomycetes; order Xylariales; family Xylariaceae; genus Ustulina; species Ustulina deusta. The sequence goes on along the minus strand of JAJNNX010000037.1, from coordinate 435,727 downwards.
GACCCACACACGGTTGGCTACAAAAGGCTTGAGCAAATCCGTGGCGAGGCAGCCAATCTCTTCCTTGAGACAGACATGTTCTTCGTAAAAGTAAGTTATGCTGCTAGTCTTACGATTTATTGTTCCCATACTGACCGTTCCAAAGGAGACCGATTTCCTCAATATCGTCCCATCAATCCCTCATCTTCGGGATCTCAGAATTTCCATCTGTTACCGCGAACTTCCAGAAAATGAAACGGTCCTCTTTACGTTTAGTGGCCCAAGTAAATGGAAGCAAGACCCAGACGCGGCCAGCCGTGGTCCCTTTGCGCCAAGGAACAAATACTACGTCAATGGCCGACTCGTTGGCGAAGAGAAGCCGGGGAAATATAGGCCAAGTAGAGAGCCTTTCCCGGAGCACAGAGTACCCAGAAGACACGGGTTGGTTAAGGTAACGCCAGACGAACCTGACTATGCCCGTCTTTGTGTTGAACAGAATCTGGCGTACCTTTTGACCGAGCAACAAAAACAGTCCGTCCTGAACGGGTCTCACTTGACACCAAAAAGTATGGCCTCGAATGAGCCAACAGAATACGCTGGGGAGAACGTGTCGCCATCCAACGTGTCCCCGCAAACATATCTCGTGAATGGATTTCGCAGAAACCTGGACTCCCCAGGAAGGTTGCCCAATGGAATTTCCAGTGCCCATGACGACGAACAACTCTAAATTATGAACCAACTAGCTCTGACGAGTACTACTGCTCAACTCTTCCTCCACCAACCCTCGATACACTCATAAACTCATAACAACTATCCTCCTTATGTATGATATCCCGAATTCAGCGCCAACAGCACGACACGTCCCATTTGGAATGAGCTTTCTGCTTTTGAGATTGGTTTCTTTTGTTGTCACGGATCTACGACTCAAAACAAATCATTGCCCACATATGCCGTTCATCTGGCTTCATGGATGGAGTTCTTGGCTCTTGGTTGGCTGCTCACTGCTTCCATCCTTGGATTGGGCTTTACCTTCTGCTCTCTAATGTCGGTGTATATGTCAGTCAATGTTATGTCACGACTAGTCTAGATAAGGTCCGGAGTAAGTCGGATTGCTCGGATTGCGGACCATGGTACATTAGATGCTTCTGCAAGTACATACTTGTTCTACAAACTAGAAAACTTTGATCCATGTCCCTTATATTGTCAATATCGTATCATGCCTGTGACAGTCTTAAAATGTGTACGGCAGTCTTGTGGCGCAATTAACATTGGTTTAGCCACTCAATAAACCACACCGCTATCTTTCTCAATCTAGGGTGTACGCCTGCTCTATGGGGGCTCGAAGTGCTGTCGAGACGAAGCAACTATTTTCGCCTGCTCTAACTAAGATGAGATATTTATTGTGTTTAAAATTAGTGCTTTTGTATAGACTAAGTCATCAACACCAAGGTCGACGATTTTAATCATTCTGCTGTATTGTATCATACACTCTTAGGGACTGTATGTGTCCCTTTGACAACCTTTCACCGTACTCCTGATAGGGGCATTGTATCTAGCTTGGTTGGGTAAAGATCGTCGTACGAAAAGCAAGGGAAATGACCTTGCAGAGCCGCAAGCGAATCATCCTTGTCGCTTTAAATAGAAGGATTGCGGCTGGACTCCCGTATAAGCATCGGATGAGGATGGGCGAATTCCTAGCTGGGTACTGCTAGGTATATGCACGTCCTACGAGCTGCCTGCCGCCGCCTTGCATTGCCCTTATTCGAACCAACAGCCCTTCGCCTACCAAGATTTCGGTCTCACAAACTGTTGGTTGCCGATGGCAGGGCCACACGAATAGTTATCTTGATCGACACCTATACAGGGTCTAGATACGCGTAGTGGACTTAATTTATGTGGGGGAGAACCAGGCTAGAGACTGGTCGGGCAGTAGTATGGCTCTAGATACACTACTAGGTAGATCACGCTTCGCGTCTTTTCTTCCCATCCCACATTCTCCTGTCGGCTAGGGGAAGGCAATAGCTACATCATCGATTCTTCCACACTTATCTGGACACCAAACGCAATAAACGAAAACGCCAAACAGTACCATTCGATAGAGAAATAGCCGTTATATAACAATAAATTGGCGGGCTGAACGATCGACGCCTCCCACCAAACCATGAGGGCGTTCCTCCCTACCCCTCTACTATTCGCTCTGCTTCTCCAGACAGGTTCTTCGGTAGCCATAGACAACGATTTCTCGGCTTACCCCGAGGGAGCCCAATCGTGTCTGTACGATTCGGCGGACAAGGCAGATTGTACCTCAGGTTTGACTGGCGCTGACCTGAACAACTGCCTATGCAAAAATAAAAATAACTTTGTTTATAATACGGCGGTTTGTGTCGCAAAAAAAAGCCCTTCGGACATAGATGCCGTCTATAAGACACTATCCTCCAACTGCGCAGGCACAGGAGTGACTCTCGCCGTGTCAGAAGAGGCTTTCTTGGCTGCTGCAGCTGCTGCTACCCAGACCACATCAACACCGAGTCCGACCACCACGGCACCGACCACAGCACCGACTCCAGCACCGCCCACGACCTCCACCCCCACCTCCACCTCGACGACTTCAAGTCCAACTGATTCCTCAGGCCAGGGATCGGTGGGCAATGGACTTAGCACCGGCACTAAGATTGGCATAGGTGTGGGTGTTGGGTTCGGCGCGATTGCTGCCGCCCTCGCAGCATGGTTCATATGGGCATACCAGAGGCGCCAGCGCTCTGCACATTCAGTCCATAGCAACGAGGGATCTGGCGGAGGAGCTGGGACCTCGTACGACGGCGCGGGTGCGTTTGCCATGATGAACGCGTCGCATCACGAATACAGTAGGCAGCAGGGGGCTGCCGAGTTGGCCCCTGTCGCTTGGAAGCCATCTTCTGGATATCCAATGTCGGGCTATACGGCCAGCGGAGATAAGAACGGTGGGACGGCCGGTGTACCGCTCCTAGCGGAGCTAGGGACCGAGTCGGAGGCCCGGCAGGGGGCCGTCGAGCTCCCAACTACCCCCGGATATCTGGGGTATTCCGATCGAGCGCCAGGGAACGCCAATGAACCCGTCACACCGGGAGGACTTTCCCCTGCGACATATTCTCAGAGCGGAAGAGGTGACCTGTCACCATTTACACCTTCGCGGTCTTCGGAGGCGGAATATATTAGGTAGGTAATCGTCTAAACGGGGTCTGTCAGACGATTGCGATAATGTCGGGCAAACGATAAAAGGGCAGCGTGGTAATATCACGAAAAAGTCACAGGAGCCCAGGGAAGCTAGACTAGAGTGTTTACTGTATATCTAACATGTATTCATATAACGATACCGGGACGGTGTTTTGGGTACCGGTGGGATAATGCTCCGTTCGTATTGAGGGGAGTTGGGTACATATGTCTTATTCCTAGGCTTGGAGACGTGCAATCCGTACCAACATGACGCTATAATTAGACCCATTGTCTTTTAGGTTTCAGCATGTGTTGGCGAAAGAGTACAGCCTTTCAGAGTGAGACTATATCGTCAAGTTCGACACAGCAGAAGTAGCAAGTAGTAACATAATCAGGTGCTCATCCCCGGATTCGTCATATAGAGTACCCACTGGAAATATGTGACTGTAGGTCGTATAGGTCTTACATAGATAGACATTAGTTGACTAAGGGTATACACGTTCATTCGGGCCATTAGACGGACCCCTGCCCTGAATAACGTAGGCTGGGTTAAGTCTCCGATATTGAATCAACTGAGACCCGAATGTCGCCAATGAGGGACATTCTGAAAACCGCCATTTCATCATCATGCGACGGTACACATTCGACTCGCGGCGTCAGTCCCCAGCAAACACCATCTCCCAACCAGGAAAACACGAAATGGAACTGTAACATACGTCGTCTGCTGGGTGCCTAGAGGAGGCCATACCTAACCAAAGGTTGATGAAGTCCTCGTGGTGATCGAAGACACGTCGCTATCTGTCTCGCTCACACGACGCCGGCGCCAGAATGCCAGCTTCCTGAACACCCTCGTGATCCGGGCTTTAACCCCCATCCTCCTCGCTCGTTTCTCCTCGTGGTACTTCCCCGTCATCCATTTCAGCACTCCAGGCTTCGGTGCCCTATTGATATTGTGGCACGAGCAGGCACAGCACCCACAACAGCTCTTCTGGAGAGGTAGCAGTCCTGCTCGTGGCACGACCCCGACGTCCAGTCTTTGTCTTGGCACGTGGAAAGCAGGCCCGACGTAGAATCCCGAGTTCATATCCGTGTCGAGGGACAACTCCAGCGCGAGCTTGCAGTTCTGCTTGAGCTCGAACGAGCCGACGATCTTGAAGCCCCGCTTGCCAGCGAGGTGGCAGAGGAATTGGGCCGCGACTTGGAGCACGTCGTCCTCCTCGAGGTCCGCCTCCTCGGCAAATACGGCCCACGATTGCGGTCCCACCCCCCCTATCGCGGCCAACGTGCTACGGAGCAAGGTCATGGTTGGCGTGATGAGCGGCGGTGATCCGCACATTCTGTTCACCGCCGCCCCGCCCGGCATCTTCCGGTGAAGCCGTGCTACGCGCCACATGCTACAGCACCCCCGGAGTCAGTGATTACCGTTCTTGAGCCGTGTTCTGTGATGAGTGTTTCGGAACCGGGAGAAGTTCCCCAAGGCATACTTTTTTTAGCCCGCCAACAAGTCATTTTATGCTCTGAAGGTGGGCCAAATGAAGAAGAAAAAATGAATTCCGAGATATTTGCTTACAGCGAATCCCACGACGGTGTGTCCATCGGCGGGGGCGGGTTGATGGCATCTACACTCTCGAGACGGCGAACGCGCGCGTCCAGTTGGTCGATTGTCGCTCCCCTACGTTCTCTTGTACAGGGGAGCACTCCACCCCTCCAACCCTCTAAGTTGGAGACGACCGTTGCGCAATAGGCCTGGGCCAGCATGCTTGCGGACGGTTTATCGACTGAATCCAACATGTCGGGCTTCAATGCGTCTGTCATGATAGGATAGAGAGAAAGAAGGGAAATGGTATGTGATGGATCTGATGGTAGGTCGACTTGGGGATTCACGAGAGAAAATGGATGGTTGCCCGACTTCTTTCCCGAATGTGATTCTGTGAGCGGAAGTTGGTTGAAATTAATACTTGGTTCTCATCCCTCCCGGGCAATGACAGTAGTCCTAGGCTTGAAAGAGGTGGCGGGAATCTTCTCCGCACCACGAGCGGGTAGCCTTGAAGCACGAATCACGGCTTTATCTGTCCTTGTCGTCATGTTCTGCCTTCCTTCCTGCCTACCTACTGCTTGCAGGGTAAGTGCAGAAAAACTTGCACAAGAGTCGATATTAGCTGCATCATGACGGCCTAGATCGAGACACGTTGTCGAATGCGAGGCCGAGAAAGCATGCCCTCCGATGCACTGCATATGACTGCCTCTGAATGCTCGAAGCTGATATGATATGATATGGTAGTTGCCGGCATACGGCCTCGTTACAATAAACTCCTCCAATGGGGGCCATCGTGGCTCTTGGTGTGGGCAATGTGCATAAGCGTGTATTACTACACTATCTAGTACTGCACATCGAGCAGCCTTACCTCCTCGGTAAGTTCAGAGCGAGGCCATTATCCTCCCTCACTGTGTACCACGTTGTCCTTCGATATCTGACACGCATGCTGCACCATTGCGCGAGTTTATGTGTGCTGCTTTGAATAGATTGGGGGCGGCACGCCTTCACACGAATCAAATTGAGCGCGTGAGGGGCTCAGGACTTCGCCCCCATTTCTGGTGCTAACTGTCGATCGAGCACGCATGTCCGTGAGGCCCTTCTCCTCACCCTAGCTTATGTATTCACCCTATGAAATCTGCAATTATCTTCCTACCCCTACCTAGCCTGCCCCGAAATGGGTGTGATCGTAAACGCTTTGGTCTCGCTCAGTAAGGGACTTTTTCAACCACCATATAGATAATTGGCGCGGAGAGGCCCAGTCCTTGGAGGCGCTGGCCTCAAACTTTGAGGGGATTTAATTGGGTTGCAAATCATGCTCATATTAAGGCGGATGTCGTCGGTAACCGAGCATTTAAATACATTATAAAGACCCCTCATCAAAATATACATTCAAAAAACAAATCCCGTTCTTTGTCGGAATCACCCACCCCTGAACATCTTGGATGTTCCCAAGCCCAGTCTCCGTATGAAGACTGAATAGAATAGCTATTGGCAAATAAATCGAGAGTGCGCCTCGATTACAAAACAGAGTGACGGTAAGAAAGGGTCTCCCAGTGTGGTAGTACTCAAGAGCTAGAACTCCAACGAGAAGTTAGGACAACCTGACTACTCAGGAAGTAGTACACACTGTCGAGACGCTTTATCATAAAACCAAGGATAGTGTTACGGATGCGCTGGCCTTTCTACGTTTCCACAATGAAGCCTAGTGATGGAACACAGTTGCTTTTCATTATTCATGGAGTTCATCCGGGCGAACACGCCGGCTTCCCTAACGACTGTGGGATAAGACATATAGAAGACGACCTGGGGCAATTCCGAATATTAGCATTGGATGAGTGGCTACTTATAGTGTGGGTCCGGACCTGTGGGTCTGTGACAAGGTGCCTCCTGCAAAATTGACGATGCCCTCATCGTCCTTTATTATACATTAATCTGATCCATTGGACCCCTACGATATCCTCCATCACCTCGCGTAGGGTCCATATCATCCCGTAGGATAGCTTCAATTCTCTCGATAATTTCTAAACCTGACCTCCTTTTCTGCAGGCCTTCTTCTCCTGTAATCCGCTATTAACTGACCTGCTTCCTCCTTTTCTCCTATCTGCGCGATTGTGACCCATTTGTGATATTCCGGTCCGAGGCCAATATATTCCATGAGGTGTCTTTTCTTCTGAGGGTCTTTGTCGATAAGACGTTTGGAGTGCTGTTCGATGTGCACGTCCCCTTTATGATCATAGGGGTCGCCCGACGGCGGATTTGGACCCCAGGATATTTCTAGATGATCCAGGATTTATCCCCAATAGTACGGGTAAAACCTGTATCTCCACAGACATCTTCTTCATGTTCGTCTGGGGATGTCATAATGTACATCTTGAGGTATGTCTTGGACTTATAAGTGAACCCGGTCCTGATGTCCGGCCTGGAGTCAACAGATGATCGGATGATCGGCAGGTTGGTCTTGCGTGTATGGTCCGTTCGGGTTTGGTCCGGAGGAAACTGACATGTGTCAGACGACACGACTTTTCCCTTATCCAATGCTTGGTGGGCTGCCCGTTTGGTGCTGGATCCCGCCACGGCGACGTTGGCGTATTCCGTTGGATTGGGATCCGATGGATGTTCGGTCCTGAGATGCATGTGAAGCTTGTTATTGGATGCGAACGTCTTGTGGCACACCTGACAAGCTCTGGACTTCTCGAGAACCATACCGAAATTCGTGGCTTCTTCAGGATATTGGTCTTCGGCTAGGTCGGGAGGGCCGAATCCATCTGGAATATCTCCACAGGTGAGGACTGGGTCTTCTGCCTGAGGCTGTGACTGGGATGTTTCTGGGGAGAAATCCTGTGCTTGGTATTCATCCCCTGGGACGTACCATTCAGTCGTGAGAAAGTCTGGGCCATGGTCTTCGTCTGGTTGGTGCATCCCGTGGTACGCTCTCGGGGCTGGACTCCTCTGATAAGGTGTTGGAAGACGCAGGCGATTGTCTCTCTGCCAGTCGTTTGCGTTTGGTGGGTTTTGCTGCCACTGGGTCTGAAGATATCGGTATGGCTGAGGCTGAGGCTGAAATCCCTGGGGATGACCTTGATTCGGAGGTAGAGGACAGTAGGGGCTGGAATCTATCTGACGATAGCCGCCTCTGTTGGGATAACCTCCTTTGTTCGGATATCCTCCTCTGTAGGGGTATGCTCCCCTGTACCCCTGACCTCTGCCACACTGGTTGGGGTAATATGGTGGCTGATAGGGTGGGACGTTAGTTTGCTGAGCGTACGGATAAGGGGAACGGAAATCGTTATGCTTGCCGTAATAGGCAGAGACCTGTTGTGGAGGGGCAACGGGTGTCTGGTATGAAATCTGGCGGGATTTGCCGACTAGGATGCTTTCTCTATCGTCCACGTTGGACAGAAAATCCTTAAGCGTAGTCGTCTCCGACGGCTTGGTTAGTTGGCTCTGGATATCAGGATCCAATGCTTCAAACGCAGCCAACAATTGATTTTTGACGCTGAAGTCACACGACTTGCCGTCCCGTATGACGCTCTGGATAAAAGGTCTGAGTGCCTTGCCCTGAGAAAGGTCGTACATGGTGAATCGTCGTTGCTGAAGGCTATGCAACGCATCGCTGTGGTTCTTTTTAAAACGGTCCTGGATGGATTTGCAGATCAATTGAACGTTTCCGGTACGCAAGGCAGTTTTCTCCAGATCCGTCAGCTCCGTGGTATGCCAGGCTAATGCTGTGGTTTGGAGACAGGTTGTCCAGACGGTCTTGACTTTATCCTCTCCATGCGTCTCGGCGAGGTGGGTCAGCCTGTCCGTGAAGGCCCAGACGTCTGTATATATAGTTTGCCTGCCCTGAGCGATAGATCCGGATCCGTCTCTGTCTGTGAGGGACGGGTTGAAGAAACCGACCTCCTCTGCCTTGAGGGAAGACCCATTCCCCGGGGCTTGGGAATCCCGTTGGACCTGGGTCAACGTTCTGGAGGTCAATTCTGACATGTAAGACTTGTGCCGTTCAAAGGCTGCTGCCATGAGGTTTGCAGCGTCTTCTGCTGAGAGTGACGGCCGAGACATCTTTCCGGCTGATTTGTCAGACGACACGACTGGGACTATGAGACCCGGAGGGTCGGACGTAAGATCTGCCAGCTGCTGGATAGTCTCCTCTGACAACGAAGACAAGTCCGATCCGCTGGAGCTCTGCGGGAGGTGAATATCTGCTGGGTCTGGATCCGTAGGATGAGAGGTGAGGCCTGAAGGACCAGGGCCGGAGGGAATTGGTTTGGGGAGATCCGGCGGGATGTGGGAGGTGGCTGCCGTTTGACTTTGCGTGTATTTTCTCCACGTCTTGAGGAAAGTGCGAAACCTTGGTCGTGATTCTGCCCATTCAACAGGGTAGGGGATGACGTCACCACCGTCACCACTCCCAGAGATATGTGCAGGAGCAGACTCGGAGGAAGGTGCAAATGAGCCGGGTGCGGAAGTGAGGATAACCGCCCACTCACGATCCTCTGGGGCGACGAGCCTGGTGTTTGGGTGGCCGGTAGAGATGAACCGTAGCAGTTGACGGCCTAGTTGCTGATTGGACATGGGATGCGAGGCTGCAGATAAGCGTCGAATGTGATGATCCAACGATGACGATCTGCAAGGGAGTGCCTCAACCTTGAAGAGCGGACGAGCGGCGGTAGGTAACGCGCGATGACAAGGGAGTACCTCAACCTTGACGACTGAAAAGAAAATAACAATGGGGGCGATGATCTTTCTCGCTAGCTACCAATCTGTAGCGTGATGCTTCCTCCTTTGGTAGGTCCGCTACCCCTGAGACGTGGCGGGGCCACCGATGTTCCGGGGGTACTGACTATCCAGGGATGCAAGGTCGTCTTCATATATACGCCACCTCTCACTCTTCGTGACGCTTCTCGCGGTATTTGCACTTATATCTGCCAAACGATTAGGGAAGTTGACCGACATGTTGCTTTGGATGCGTGTTTGTCCCCTACCGTAGGAGTCGTTGGGACACCCTAAGTTACTTAGGGTCGCATTGATCCGTGTGCGAATATTTAGTGTACGTAGTTGGTTTACGAGTCCTTCGCTATACTCGCGACGGAGAAAGTCACCGAATGATAATCGTGTGATCTATCTCAATGAAGTTCCATTGAAGCTTTTCAAGTGTAATCCTAAAGCGTATGCTATCGAAGCGAGTACATGCTGCTCCCTTTAGATATGAGAGTACCCTTCGCCTTCTCACTCCCTAACGATTGCTTTCTAAGGAAGCTGTGGGCATTCATGACTTTCGCCTGCAGAGTTCCGTAGTCGTGTCATGTTCTGCATTTGTTGCACATGCCCCCATCCAGCTGTATTCTCTCCCAGCGACCAACCCGAAATTCCCCCTAGGTTGTTTGTCGGGTTATTGACAATCTCGTCAAACTTGCGTGCCATCATGTCGGTGTTCTCCCAAGTCCAGAAAAGCTTCGGGGAAGTCGTCTCATCAAAGTACCAGATACCCCCGTTTTGTTGATCATACTTGAAATTCTCTCGCGCTTTCTTAAATGATGCTATGACATCTGGGCCATCACAATGACCATATCCAACCTGGCAGTTTGGGACGCAGTGTCCCACTTCGTCCCCGCACCACCCGGACTCGCCACAGCAAAACGGCTCCCTACATTTGTAGCCTGTGAGAGTGCCATTGTAGTAACCGCAGGTTCCGTCAGGACTCTCCTGTAACGAAGCCGATATGGGCTGGCGTTCTATGTTCCTCGACTCGAACGTCAAGACCCCACTTGTGAATGTATCGGTACCGTTGGCATCCTGAGCAGGCAAAATGGAACAGCTATCTGGAACGGTAAAATCATTACAAGCACTGTCAACTTCGAAGTATTTGGCATAAAAGGCGAAGCCAAGATTGATCTTCTCTGCGGGAAGGCCAAGATCGATGTATCTCTGCACCGCTGCCCTAGATTCCTCCACATCCGTATGGTGTCCGGTCATATGACTAGCACGATTGACATAGTCGTACGCCATGACGGTAATGAAATCAATCTTGTCCCAGATGGGTTTCGTTTGCTCGACAGACTTGAAAGCGTTCATGCCAACTGTCGTACCAGCTACGGCGAGACTGATGCCTGCCTCGTTTTTGAGCCCCCCCTTTATAGCTTCCAGGAGGAGAGGGAAATTGTCAATGTCGGCTCGAGCGTCTGGTGGACTTTGAGCACCATTTCCACCAGGGTACTCCCAATCGATGTCTGGATACTATAGTTAGTCTAATGGCCTAAGTAAAAGAACATGCGGAAGTAAAGAGCCGAACTTCTAAAATTATGATTCACGTGTGGCTACCCAAGAGTTGAATATCACTCACCAACAAAATCATAGTCTTGTTGTTTCATCCATCCAGCCAGGTTGGCTGAGAAATTAGCCCGGTGTTCTTCTGTCGATACCACGCTGAAGCTTGTGGAGAATGGGCCCCAACCACCAAGGGCAATGCCAACCTTGGTACCACTGTCGAAATGACTGCGCACATCTTTAACAGACATGAGAGGAGGACTAGGCAGGTGATCTGTCGTGGAAAAATTCATCGGATCAACAAAAGCCATTATCACGTGGGTGATGCCAGTGGTAACGCTAATATTTGTTGGTATGTCTGAGTGCCATCTACGAATGGATGTTAGATGGGACTGTCAAGATCATAACAAGGGCAGTGTGATTTACTCATCAATGTACATGACGTTACGGAAGGCATGAGAAAGGGTGGTAAAAGCTAAGACGTTGGCCCAGGCCAAGGGTCTTGGGAAATGCATAGCGACAAGAATAAGATAGGATGATGTTGTTGAAGGATGATGTTGTTGAAGGATGATGTTGTTGAAGGGTGATGTTGTTGAAGGGTGATGTTGGAGTTTGTTGAATGGCGGCTGCTTCTGAGCGTGGAAAACAGGAGTTCGAGGATAATATATAGACATGAAGCGAACCGATTTCTCAGGGATATTAAAGATACTAGTGATTGGACACTCGAGTTGTTGGACAAAGGGGATATGGCGAAACGAGCAAGTAGCAAGTAGAGGATGCCGGCATTCCAGCGATCCGTCTTGTGCCACTGAATCCGAAACATCGGTCATACCAATAGTCCACATACAGGGCGGGTATCAACAAACTAACAGCTAATGTAGAGTGGATAAAGGGATACGATGTTGTAGAGTGCGGTCGGTTAGGCGCGCAGCTATTGTTTGCTTCTTAGATGGGACGAGGTGGCTGCTATTAAAAATATATATGTAATTCTTAGGTGCGATTGAGATCAAGCGGATATAATACGGCTTCCAAATATAAGGATTTATCCATTGCGCCCCTCACTACCTATATTATATTACCATTTTTGAACTCCGTCAGTAGCTCAATATGACCTTGGGCCCATAGCAAGCCCAAGGGTATTAAATATATTGCGCCGTGCGGGAAGGCCACCGGCAACTGGTTGGTTCTCTTATCTGTGCAATGTTGTTTTAATAGGCTAATTAGACCACAAGCAAGGCAACATCGAAGCCCTGAGACTGGAAGTTGAAATGTGAATGTGGCTTATGTGCTGACGCTGACAAGCGAGGAGACTGAATTGCAGCATACTTCTACAAAGAGGGAGAGGGAGAATAATTACCTAAAGAACAAGTTTTGAGAGCTGGACTCTTGGTCTGTCTTCACTAGACTCTTATCTAACCAATTACGGAAATAAGTGAACCGTTGCTTAGAGCTCGATACGTTGTCATTCTCGATGATAGCCATGGTATCGTAATACCTCGCGGCAAGGGACGGGTTGATGAGCTGAGGCCCCCGTCCAGACGCTCCCGTATACGCGCTTCTTCACTCCCGAGGGGTCACACTACCCGGTTTGTGCTCCCAGATCAATTCAACCCCAGAAATTTGTCTATAGCTCTCGAGAAGGAATGATCAAGTTATTTGAGAACCTAAAACTTGGTGTACACTGTGTTGAACTGGTTACTCTCGCCTGGCTATGTGTTGCTAAAGTTACAGAGTAAGGGTGAACGAGGGTGGTAGCGATAAAACTGAAGTATTGCCTTTCTGAAGCCATAATATCTATATTATCGTTATGATCTTTACACGTAGAACAGAGACGGCAGCATGTAATAAACAGAGTTAGCCGCTAAAGGTTTGGGACCTTTCCGAAATAACAACATCAATGGTAACCGACAGCTATAGTTGGCCGTTTCAAAGCACCCCGAAAATCTTCAGGACTGTGAAGTAATTCGTGTAATTTACTCCAGGCTGTGGGGAATGGCAGGATAGATGTATCATGATGTTACACCTGTGGAACATATAAGTCGCGCGAATATGTGCAAGCGCTAGCTCACGAAGGCGTCATAGCACTTTGCAGGAAGATTATCTAGTTGAGCAAACTAAATATCACGCGTATATAACCGCTATTTAGGTAGAATGGATCAGTGGAACAAGAGTCACTTGAGACTGACGACAAGATAAAATAGATGTGTCTTGACAGTACCCGTGGCCATCCATCCGGAAGCAGATGAAAGCAATATACGCGTTGTTTCTTCTGTGATAATGCCCATCATTCCATTCCAAGGCCAGTGTAATTAATGACCGAAAAGTCGCGCATTGCACCACTCCAACGACCAAATAATAGGAAGCTTTTGAGTAGCTGACATCTGGAGGTTATTGAAGTGTGCTGCGAAGTGTAGCACTGAACCTGTAGACTACTGCTGCGTATCTGCTTAATGATAGATACTATTAAAGCATCTTCAACAGAGCCCAGCAGTCCAAGAATAACGGCAAATCTCGCTCAGCTGGAAAACGAGCCGCTCCCACGCAGCATCAGAACCCCCCCCCCCCCCCCCCCCCCCCCACACACCCTAAAAGACCTCCTTCATGGCAGTAACGCCAACCGTGCCAACGAATCTGCCTGTTTGTTGAACTCTCGCGGCACATGGTACCATGCAACCTGAACGCCCACCATCGACAGCTGCTCAACCTGGTAGGTCAGGTGAGCAAAGCCATCACTGTTGTGTACTGCCCGCCCTTGCTCGTTTCTGTAGATTCCATCCTTCATGGACCACTTCTTGATATGTTTAGCCATACACTCGACAACGTAGCTCGAGTCTGTGGCTACAATGAGGCGGAACTGTCTGATTTCTCTGGGACGGAGGTAGCTGGCCGGGGGCAGAGAATTCTCAATCAGGGCACGACGGGCGGGCTCGATAGTCTGCCACACCTGTTGCAAAGCCGCAACCGCTGCTTCGATCTCTGCAACTTGGTTCGTTGGAATGTAGTCGTTGCCTAGGCGCTGCGAGATGTTGTATCCAGACTGGGGGCCAAAGTGAACACCTATGGAAGCATCCACGGCGGACGACTTGCCATTGGAGGGGCATGCACCGTCGGTAAAGACAACGAGAGAGCGGCGGGTGCCGGCATAGATGTGGGGTGAACTATGGTGAAACGGATGGCTTTGCGCGGCGTGGACTCCCATGTTGCCCTCCAGCCATGTGAGCTGGCATTCGCGACAATAGTGCAGGCCCAGTTGGTCCGGGGTATGTGCCTTTGGGGGATTGTTGTAATCTTTCTGGATGTTGGACGCATCGGCTGGTCCGAGGATCTCTTCATCCCACTGGGGCATGAAGCGATTCACACCTGGCCCAAGAATGGGAACTTGGTCATCGCCATCGTCAAGGTTGGAGGGGTGGCCAGCTGCCCGATAATCCACGCCGCAGGCGACACACATTCGACGACCATGGTCGAAGCAAACAGCCCCGTCACAACAGCCGTAGGCAGTCAGAGGTCCGTACTCGGGTAACCCAGACATGTTCCTGGGAGGAATAGAGGGAAGTGTCTGAAGTGCGTGAGTGGGGTTGGTCAGAGGATGGCAATCACAATGGCTTGTACGGTTGGGGAGTGTCGGTGTTGTAGAAGGCATCGTGCAAGCGAACCTTGGACTGCTGGAAGTACGTTATGCCTGAGGGCGTCCCTCATACGAAGGCGTTGGGAAGGCCCGGGGGGCAGTGCCTACATTACCCCTCACGGTGGTTTCCGTGTTAATTGCACTCATTGCATCATCAGTAAATGGTCTAACGAAGTGATAGAGCAGGTGTTGGTGGTGACTGTCTGCGCCTTCCCAGGTTGACCATATGAAATGACATAAGGGGGAAGGCAAGTCCATCGGAGCTCAGTCCGACTCGGGGTCCGATCTCCAAGGTAGCATCCCTACAATTGGTTCAAGCCACACCCCTTAATATCTGATAACGGCCACGCCAGCGTTTCTCTAACTGAGATATGTCCTAATAACCACCATTTCTTCTGACATGAGGAGATACCGAGTAACAGGGGTAAGGAATCAAAGGACCTCATGTGTCAATATTTTATCTAGTACTGGAATGAAGTAGGTTGTGTGTAAGTGGTGAAAAGGGGGTCGCATGCTAAGTAGCCCCTTTGTGGCTAGGCAAGTCGGGATATGGTCAACACTACCAGTTTAGCTGACTCTTTCTGTACAGGAGACCACGGACACAGCCTTTAATTAGTTACTGTGTTGGATTCAATTGGGGTTTATTTTGATTGTCTAATTCCCCAATTGAAAAGTTTACTTGGAAGTGTAGGTTTAGCCTATCTCCTTGAATAAGGGCAAGGAGAGGACTCCTATACTGACCTTACTCATGTTGTGCACTTTATTCCCACAGCAGATTATTATAGGACATGAAGACGTGGAGGTCGTATTGCATTGAGAAACAATAAACATTCGATATATGTCTTTTTGGTCACTTCTTTGGTGAGTATATGCCATTGTGAGTAGTATTTATAATGTATGATATTAAATTTTTTTTTATAGATTTCTCTAGGACCCTTAGTGATATTTTTCTACCTAGGAAGACAAAATTCTTTTGCACTCAATAGACGACGTTCTAATAGTATGATATGAAACACCACAGGATTACAATCTCTGACTGTGGTATAGTCACGGTACCGTAGCCCCATGGTGCGGACACGCCGGCAGACAAGTCGACAGATAGTCTGTATCTATTCACTTCTCCGTTAGATTCTCTTGCTCGGCATGTGCCTTCTCCTTTGCATCTGCTTCCATCCTCCACTTCTTACCAAAGCGCCACTGTATACCTATGCCAACCAAGGCAACAAGTAGCGCTGCGACGGTAATCGTGAAGGTTAATCCCACGCCAACGGCATTAATGAGAGGATTGACGATACTAGTGCCGCCAGCTGCGAGAAGACACCTTGCCAAATTCATACTGGCACTCGCTGCGGCTTTCTGATCAGGGAAGACATCGACCAAATATGTCATGATAACCGACTGTGTCGATACAAGCGCCCAGCCCGTAAAAAAAGTGGTGATGATAGGCACAGCAATATGCACACGGTGTGAGTATTGAGTGGTCCAGCCGAAAATGAGAACCGAGGCACACTGAAGGCCGGCAAAGACAGGTACGAGGCGGAGTCGAGCCTTTTCGATCGGAAATGAAACGTTGTCAGGGCCGTCCTGGAAACCTTGAGATTCGTATTTGTTCTTAACGCGGCGGAAATCTGTGTCAAGTATTTTCCCCGTAATAAGAGTACCAATGATGGACCCTGCGCCGTTTGCGATATACGTCAGTCCAATTTGTGTTTCTGTAAGGCCGTAGTTGCTTTTGAAAAGAGTGGACATGGCCGTAATCGTCATTTGCCAAACAGCGTAGTATATCCCAAGGAAGACGATGATAGGGGCTGCTTGTTTACTAAATAGTATACGGAATGGCCCTACCAAGTCGATACTGGTTTTTTTGGCGACGGGTGCGGCTTGTGGGCTGAACTTGACTTTGGTGGTTTTTTGGTATATAGCCAGGGGAAACCTGGCTATGAGACTTGACGGGCATACGCTCCCGTTTGATACCACTGATCGGAGAGTCTCGGGCAACAAAATGAATAGCAGGACAAGAAACACGGCGCTGTATATCGTTAAGAACCAGAAAATTGCTCGCCATCCTAATGTGGTCAAGCCGCCTCCAATAACAGGTCCAATTGCCACGGGTGCGAGCAGGCCAGCTTGGAAGACGCCCATAAACCCACCGCGCTCCTCACGAGTGGTAATGTCTCCAATGACGGCCGCTCCGATAGCAATTGTACTAGCGCTCCCGGCGCTTTGAACGCTACGGAGCACGATGACCGTAGCGTAATTCCGCGATTCCGCCAAGCCAACGCATGCTCCTAGAAATACCAGGAAAGTAAAGCAATACGTAATCCGGCGCCCTCTCACATCAGAGAGCGGGCCCCAAAAACTAGGTGCAATGCCTTGGAGAATCAAGTATGATGTTACAGTAAGGTTGATGAGCTCCAAGGAGACCTTCAAATCGTGCGCAATCGTCGAGAGCGCCGGGAAGTAGATGTTGGATGCAAAGCCGGAAACTACTCGCCATTAGCATGTGATCAATGAATTGCACCGCGGGACAACGTCGCATACATGTGGCGGCGGTTGACGTGATGAGAATGATTGCCCATTTCTGCCTCTTATCAAAGATGCTATACGGTTCCGTGGTCTGGCCGTTGGGTGGTTGCCCACTCTCTATTGACATTTTCCTAATAAAGATGGGATTACTAAGGAGAGTAACTAGAGAGCATGTCTAACGAAGGTAAGTACAAAAGACGCCGTAAATAAATGTCTATTGTGAGTTCCTTGGTAAACATTAACTGATTTATAGACTCGGGTGGTTCCTGATTTGAGCCATGACATGGAGTAAACCCTGAAAGCAATATACCGGAGTTCGGAACTGAGCTGCTGCTTCGGCATGTGGGTCCGGAGCTCAGCCCTCAACTCCGGGGGTGAGTTGCCCCTGTGCCTCGATACGGTCCCTCTACAGAACTAGTCACTTGGTGTCACTAGGTCTGATCTGAAGGTCTGTATTGAGTATGGTTGTAGAAGGAAACTAACTAGGGTATCTGACGGAGGTGCGAGGTATTTATGCCCTTAATTAGGTGGGTCGGTACCTGGTGCCTAAGGGCTACGCACGGTGCCCTTTCATGCACGTACTATTGTATTAACTCAATAGATTAACTTTAATAAAAGCTAATAATAATAAGATCTATAATTATTTTTTTTATTAAATAACTATTTTAGTTATTTTATAACCTATTGCTTAATATAGCTATAAATAAAGTTATTACAAATTTTTCTATTATAATATATTCTTTAACTACTAATAGTCTTTTTTTAATATAGTTTTGCTAATATACTATAAACTTTTTATTAAATAGCTATTTTTATTATAAGCTAAATATAAATTATTTTTATTATATTTATTAATAAGCTAAATATTACTAGAACTTTAAAGTTAATATATATTACTATAATAATAACTAATAATAATTTAAGATCTATTATAATATAGTTTTAATTTATTTATATATTACTAAACTTATAATATTTAATTTTTTATAATATAAATCTAGATAAGTTCTTTTTTTTTTTATAAATATATTTATATTTAGTTCTTTAAAGCTTTTAAACTATTAAAATAGTTTTTTATAATTAGTGCTTTGTAGTATATTACTAATTTTTTTTAATATTTAGTATTTTTTTTTTAGTTAAGTTTTGAATATAGTTAGCTATATTAGTTATTAATTGCTATTATAGCAGTTAAGTTCTAAATATTAAAAAATAGCTATTATATTTAAACAGTTTAAATATATAGTTATAAATATATATTACTAATTTTAATAAAGTCTAAAAATTAAAATATTATTAAATTAAAGCTTTTTATAATATAATATATTTAATATTATTATTAGTTTTTTTTAATTTTATTATTTATTTATAGTTGCTTTAATATAATTAGTTTTATAATTAATCTATTAAACTTATACTAAATAATAGTTTTATTACTTATAAACATACTAATATTATTACTAATCTATTTTTTTAAGTAGCTAAAAGTTTTTTTAATATAGGTTAATAAAAATCAAATTTGATAGGCATAACTATAGATATGTCAGCTATAGCTATAAATATGTTTATTATATCTATAAGTAGGTAAATATTCTTATAATTTTATATTTAAAAAAAAAGATCATTTATTTATATTTTATATAATAATTGTTATCTTTAATAAGTAACTAAATTGCTATAATAAGTAGTGCCCACTTGCTAACCCGAACCTTTGATTTTTATATTACGGGGAACATATATATTTAGGCTTATTAAACTACTTATTACTAATAAGATTTTAATAAAATTACGCTTTAAAAAAGTTTAAGTAATAATATTAAAGTTAGACTTAGCTATAATACTTTTATATTTAGCTTAATATAAGCAGAATTAATAAGTTGCTACGTTTTAATTATTAACCTAAGTTTAAGTAGCTATTATAGCTAAACTTAGCAACTAAAAAATTACGCTTTAATTTTTAACTTTTTACTAGTCTAGGCTTTAGTAACTATATAACAATACAGAACAAAAAAAATATATAAAATACTTTAGCTCTATTTTAAAAACAATAATTATTATTTGTTATACTATAAAAAAAACAAAATATATTAATTTTATAACTAGACGCTAGAACTAGTATAAAAAATAATACTTCAAATAAATTATAATACAATAATATAATTATAAAAATCAAAAAAAAAAATAAATCAAACATTAAAATAAAATTAATATATATAATACTATTTGTTTTAATTTAAGTTAAATAAATCTATAATTTTTTTTTTAATAACCTTAACTACTAAAACATTAAACATAAAAATAATATATATAAGTATATTTTTGCTAAAGTTACCTAACTAGACTAGGACTAAAAAACCTTTAATATTTTTAATTGCTTTTTTAATAAAAATAAAGAACTAGATCTTATAAAAAAGCTAGTACTTAAAAAGTAACAATTAAACAATACTTTTAATAATATTTATACTAAAGTTAGAAAAACTTTTTATAAAGCTATAGTTAGCAAAAAACTAAACAATTATTTTTATAAGTAAGAACTCTAGACTTTAAAAAGCTATATTTACTAATAATTAAGAGCTAAAAAAAAACTAGCCTACTTAAAAAAACTAATAACTATATTAATAAAAAGGTCTAAATCTACTTAATAATAATAAAAAACCACTATTATAAGTTAGAACTTAATAAATATAACTAATATTAATTTATAAGTAATTAAAATGCTTTATAATATAACCTAGCTTATTATTACTATTTAATAATATTTAAATATAATTTAAAAGCAAAGTTTTATTATAGCAAAACAGCTATTTATAATAATTTATACAGGCTTTTTAATAGTAAAACTATTAAAAATTAGATATTTTTAGCTTAATATACCAAAAAAATCTAATAAAAGTTATGTAATTTTTTATAAAAATAAAAATACTAACTATATAAATATTTATTTTTGGGTTTAACGTTTTAAAAAATAAAACAATACAAAAAATAAGTTTGTTATAGTAGCTATAGAAAGATAGACTTTTTTATAAAAAAACGTACTATAATAGTAGTTTTAATAACTATTTAAAGAAGATATAGCAAAATATAAAGCAACTTTATTAATATTTATAAAAGCTTTAATTAAAAAATAAGACATTTAACTAAACGTAATAAATGCTTAGTTTTTTATTTATAAATATAATAAAACTTAAAAAAATATTAAAGATTTATAATTATTAATATAATTATAGAACTTATTATTACTTAAGCTATAAAAACTTGTATTAAAACTAGTAATAAAATAAATTATTAATAAATATTTAAAAAAACTAAAAAAAAAAATAGCTAGTATTAACTAAAAAAATAATAGTAATTATATTTAAGATTAGATATTATGTTTAAAGTAGCAAAAAAAAAAAGCAAAAAATAGTTAATACTAACTAGTTCTAGTAAAACTAGCTAAACTATAAAAATAATAATATTTTACTATAATAAAACTTTAGTTAAAAGTGTTAGGATTTTAGAATATTTTATTACAAATAGGGTTAACTATAACAAATTAGATTACTATTGCTAAGTTATAAAAAATAAAGTAACTAAAATAATTAAAAACAAAATAATAGCTGGTTTAGAATATATTAATAAAATAGCTAGCATAATATTAGGTTTAATAACTAATATATTATTAAGTTTAATAATTAAAATAAAAAAGACCAATAGAAGCAATAAGCACATTACTAACATTTTAAGTAGCAAAAACTAAATATAAATAGATTATAGAGTTATTATAGTAAAAAAATTGTTTAGAATATAGATTTTAATAATAATAATAAAACTAAAAACCTAACTATAAAAAAATATATCTATTTTAGTAAAAAAGAAATAGAAGTAACTAATAAAACATATATAGCTATTAAATATAATAAAACAAATAGTTACTAGATATATAACTAAAATGCTATGTTAGAAAATAAAAACGTATTAATAAACCTAAATATAATATTAAAAATTTATATAAAATGCAGAATTATATTTTATTTAATAGAAATAATAAAAAACTATACTAAAAATACTTATATAAAATAAGCTAGACCAAATAAAAAAAATATTAAATAAGTAGACTTTGTACTAATAATACTAATTGTACTAAAACTAATTAGGCAAAAAATTAATATTTAACTAAAATAAGTTATTAAAGCAAACTTAAAATTATTACTTAAAAAAAAAATTAAAAAAAAGATTATATATTTTTAAATTTTTGTTTAAAATAATATTAAAAGCTTTAAAATTAAAGTTTGCTTAAATATAGGATGCTCTAATATACTAGTAAATAAAAATTTTATTAAAAATTTTGCAAAAAATCTAAAATTCTAATATATTAATTTTATACTTATTAATAAAATAAAAGCATAGTTAGTGGTTACTTAAACTATAGATTTTAATATATATATTAAAGGATATATTGAAAGAAATATAGTATTTAGATACTTTATAGTAATAATAAATATAATTAATAATTTAAAACTAAAAATGTTAATTAGAACAAAATTTATATTAGAATATAAAATTAAAATTAATTTTGTAAAAAAAACATATATTTTTAAGTTAGTACTAGGACTAGAAGTGCAAAGTAAAGCAAAAACTAAGCTATTTTTAATAATACTAATCTAAAAAGTATTAGTAGTATATATAATAGTTATATTTGCTATAATAATAGTATTTGTAAATATAACGTTTATTAATTTGCTAGCTTTTATTAATAAAAAAAATAAAATAGCAAAGCTATACTATTTTGAAAAAAAACAAAGCATAGCTTACAATATAACGCTAGATAGATATTTACTAAAAAAGGTTATAGTTTATAACTTATATATTTAGCTGATTATAATATAAAAAAATAAAAAACTAAAAACTATTTTTAAGTATTAAAAAAATAAAATTGCTTAAGTTATTAATTAAACAAACGTTATAAACTACTAAAAAAATAATATAAGCTAAAAGAACTAAACTAAAATAATAAAGTACTTAAATAGAAAAAAAGCTTAAAAAATATACGTATTTTTTATACTTTTTTTTTATTAATCTATATTTTTTTTTAATATTATTAGTAAGTTTAAACAAAAATATAATTAGTTTAATTTTTATTACTAAAATATTTTAGCTTAGTATTAATATATTGTTTTATTTGTTTTTTAATTAAAAAACCATTAATTTATAGGCTTTTTTGCAAGTATTTATTTTAAAAAAAAAAAGTTTATTTAGTTTATAATAATAAATAATATATTATATATATAAATATTCTTGTAACGCTTTTTAGTTCTTTGTTTTTTTTTTGTTAGTTTAAAAATAACTTTAAAAATAAAGCTCTGTTTTATTAGTTTAAACTTTCTAATAAATAAGTTTCTTTTTTTTTTGTCTGGGCTAGCAAGTTAGTTTTTCTTTATTGCAATGCTTTAATTTTGTAGTTAAACTAAGCTATTCTGCGGCATAGCCAACCAGCTATTCTAATATATATTTTTAAAGCTTTAAAAATATGTAGTATTTCCAGTTTTTTAAATGTTTTAATTTTATTATCTGTTTTAGTAATACTTTTGTTATTAATATTATATTTTAGTAGTTATATTAACAAAAAAGCAATAAAAGATTTTAAAGCACTAATATAAACTTTTGCTTTATTAAAAATATTTATTACTATTTTTATATATTTTATATAAGTATTAAAATTATTACTAAAAATAATTATATTATTAATATAAACTTATATAAAAATATAATATATAAAAAATAAATAATTTATAAACTTTTGTATAAATATTAATAAGTTTTTAAATCTTATTAATACTATGTTTAATTTTTTAAAGTTTTAAAAGCTAATAATAATTATTTTGTTGCAATATTTAAAATATATTAACAATTAAAAAAAAAAGCTTAATATATTAAATAATATAAACTAAAGTTTGCTAACTATATTTTTAATTATATTGTTTTAGTTAAATAGCAGGTATATATTTAGTACAATAATTTTATTTAATAGTTGCAGATCTACTACTAGTTAATTTTTTTTAGTACTATTAATTATTTTTTAAATAATAAAAACAAAGCAAACAACTAAAATAGGTTTGTTTATAAATATAAGTTTTTTTTAAATATATATTTTGTTATGTTTAGTATTAAAAAACTTGCGATCTTTAATACTTAATAAATATACCTTAATAGTTTTAAACTAATCTTACTATTTATTTATTAGGTTTACTTATATTTTTTGATTATTTAGCATAAGTATAATGCTTTTGTTACAAAAAATATTATACTTATTAAGCAGTTTACAAATTCTTTCTGCTTATAGTATATTATTTATTACTATAGCTATTTTAGTTATTAATCTAATTATAAGTATATTTATTAGTTTTATTATTTTATAAAATAGTATGCTTGTTTTTATAACTAGTATAATTAAATTGCTTATTTATTTTTTTAATAGTAATAATTTAAACATACAAAAAGCTATAAAAATAATCTAATTAAATATATAACTAGTAAATATATTAATAGACTATATACTAACTAAAAAAATAATAATATATATTTTACTATATATTATAGATTTAAACAAAGCTAACCTAAGATTTACTAACGTAGCTAATTATTTTTTTTAATTTTAGCTTAAAATTTATTATATATTAGGAATGCTAAATATAGTGCTAGATATACTTTTTAAATTATTATAAAAGCTAGAAAAACCAAAAAAAGTTAAAAAAAACAAATTAAGTATACTAAATAATATTTATTAGGCATACCTTGCCAAAGGAAACAAAGTTATAATAGACTTTTCTATATTAATTTTAGTAATTAATAACAAGTTTAAAGAAAAAATAACCCAAAAATATAATAGCAATACTAAATATAGCTAAATAAAAGATATTCTATTTTAAAAAAAACAAAAAAAAAAAGAAATAAAAAAGAATAAAAAGCTAAATAGCTTTACTGCTAAACTAACCAGATACTAAAAGAGTATAATAACTTTTTTTTTGCTTAATAATAATTTTTTTTTTTATATTAGCTATAATAAAAAACAATTTTTATATATCTTAAAAAATTATATTAAAAATATTTTTGAACTTATATATAATAAATATTATTACTTTAATATAAAATATATACTATATAACTTATAAAATATATATTAGTTTGTAACCTATTATGTAGTATGCAAAAAAAACCAAATTAATAAGCAACTACTACTAAAAGAATTAATACTAATTAAAATACTAGCTATTCCTTATTATACTATTATTATAGATTTTATTATAAATATACTACTAATAAAATCTAGAAATTCTTTTTAGAATATAAAAAAATATAACTATTTTAATATATTAATAATTATATTATGTAAAGCTAGCAAGAAATTACTTTTAATACTAAAATATAAGGAATATATAGCAAAAAGTTAAACAAAAATACTATTATAAATACTATACCTATATAATTAAAAATTGCTAGTAGTTATTATTAGTAATAAGAACTTAAAGTTTATTAGCAAAGTTTAAAAAAAAATCTATAATATATTAAACATTAAACTTTTTTTTTTAATAGCTTATTATTTTTAAATAAATAGGCTTTTAGAAAAAAAAAACCAAATTATTAAAATAGCTATTAAGTTTTATATAACTACTAATCTAAATATTTCTTAAACTAAATTATTGCTAGCACTATAATACTACTTAAATAATATATTATTAATAATAATTAGAAAGTTACTAAACCAACTAGTGCTAGGATTTTAGCTACAATCTATTATAAATATTTTAAATTAGAAAAAAAATACTAAAACTAATAATAAAACAAAGTTACGGTATGGTGGCTGGTGGCCGGCAGCGTGGCTGCAACCCACAAGCCACACAAACCGCAATCTTCAATTCCCAGGTCACATGACTTACACCTGGCCGGCACCTGGCAATTACCTGACAGCTGCCCACACCTCCCACCAATCCACCCATAAAGAACCTGCAACGCACCCTTGTAAAATTAGCTTTCCTTTTTCTTTATACTTAGATTCTAATGCAAAGTTCGCTTTCGGAATGAAGCCTTGCCTTCTGTGATTGCCCAACGCGTAATAAACAATAAAAGTATTAAAAACAAAACATGCTTAAAAAGCTAAATATTTAGTTAATATAGCTAATATAATTATTCAAAAAAAATATAACAATAAATATACTTTAATAACTTTTAATAAAAACAATATAGTTTATTTTAAATTATATAAAAATTATTACTTATTTAATAAACTTAAACAAAAATAGTTACTAATAAAAATAAAACTTTTTAAAATTATTAAAAAAATAGGGCTACTAGTATATAAATTTGATTTTTTTAGTAGTTAGCGCATCTATTTTATAGTCTTAGTTATATAACTTTATAAACTTAAACAAAAAAAAAACCTTTTTAATAAAGAAGTCTTTTTATTAGGCCTGATTATTATTAAAAGGATTAAAGATTACTAAAAAGTTAAAAAAATTACTTAAAAAAAATCTAATTTTTAAACAGCAAACTTTTAATTAAGTATACTATTAAATAAAAAAAATAAAATAATAAATATAACTAAAATTTTAATAAAAAAGAACTAAAACTATTAGTGTTTAATTTAGTTAATAAATATAAAGCTAATAATATTATTAATTAGGCAAAAGAATACAAAAAATACAATATTGCCTATATAAAAAAAAAAAACTTATTAAAATAATTATACTAAAAAACAAAATAAAAAAAACATATATAAAACAATAAATATACTATATTTATTTTAAAAAACTTTTATTTTTTAAAAATTATAAATTAACTATATATATTAACAAAAAATATATTATATTTATTATAATTATTTTATTTTTTAAAAAACTATATTAAAAATAATAAATATATAGCTATAAATAAAGCATATATTATTAAGCTTAGCTACTACAATAATAGCAAAAGAACTACTATAAAAATAATATATAAATAGCTAAAAAAAAAGGATATATTATTATAGCTACCTATTATAAAATAAATAGTAGTACTTTTTTTATATACCTAGGGGCGCCTTTCTAAATAATAAAACATACCTACTATTAAACATATCTACTATAAACTAATATAGCTATAATAAAAAAACAAAGTATAAAATTATATATTAGTCTATTTATATAAATAGGCCTTGTTTCTTTTATTTTTTCTACTGCTTTTTTCTTTTTATAAAAATTAAAAAAATCTATTTTGTTATACTTAGTATTAGATCTATAAAAATATTAATTATTATAGCAACTATATTAAACTTAATAAATTGGCTACTAGCTTAAAATTAGCTATAATAAAAAAAATATTATATTTAGCAAAACAATATAAACGTTATAGCTACTAATAAATATAATATTTTTGCTAACTAAAAACTTAATATTCCTACTATTTAAAACACTAATATAAACTTAAATAATAATAATAATAATAATAATAATAATAAAAAACAAGTTATACTTATTATAATATATAACAATACTAAAAATAAATATATAGTTATAAGTTTTAGTTAAAATAATAGCAAAAATAATAAAAATATTAAAAAAACTGCTAAATTTATTAATATAGCATAAATAACTAGAAAAAGAATTCGAAGTTTCTAAATCAAGTTATAAAAAAAAAAAAAAATTACTGCAGCTAAAAAAACTACTAAACATAATACTATTCCTATTAAAAATAGCACCTAAAAAAAAGATATTATATTAAAAAAAATCTATTAGAATAAAAAAAATAGTAAAAATATTAAAAGTAATAAATTAAGTATTAAAAGCAAAAAATAACTAACTATTACTATTGGATTGTTTAAAAATAGTAATAATAATAATAATAATAAAAATAATAATAATATTTTTAATTATTTATTTAATTTTAATAAAAACAAGTTTTATATAGTACTATATAGCTATAAAAAATAAATATTATATAATAGTAATAATTCAAAAAGTAATATTTGTAGCAAAAAAAAAGCTAGAAGTAACAATTAATAGGGCATTTATAATAGGTCTAATAATAGCCCGGCAATATTAATATTATTAGATTTTAATTATAAAAAGCTATATATACTACCAAAATATATAAAAAAAACACTAAGAACGCTTTCGGGCAAATAATAGAAGTGCTTAATAATTATAAAAATATTTTTAACAAAATAAAGCAAAGCTTTATTAAATTAAACAAAATTATAAAAATAATAAAAAAGTACAAAAACTAAAAAAGTTAAAAAAAACAAATACTATATATTATATATCAAAAAAAAATAAAAATATTAAATTATAAGAAGCATTTATAACTTAGAACAAGTAGCTTTATTTAAAGGAAAAAATATTTAATAGGCATAACTATAGATATATTAGCTATAGCTATAAATATATTTATTATATCTATAAATAGGTAGATGTTCTTATAATTTTATATTTAGAAAAAAGAAAATCATTTATTTATACTTTATATAATAATTGTTATCCTTAACAAATAACTAAATTGCTATAATAGAATTACTTTAAACAAAATATTAAATATTAGTTTTATTTTAATTTATTTAGTAATATATTTAATATAAACTAATATTTTAAAATTAGTTATAAAAGTATAATTTATAGCTTAATAAATTAATAAAACAAAAAATATAATAAGTTATAAATTAAATAATTTATTACTAGGTATTTTTATTAATTAATATTATAAGTATTTAGTAATAACTTATTAATTAATTAAAGTTATTTTAGGATACTAGAAATATTTATTTGTTTTTTTTAATATTATTTTAATAGTGGTATAGCTATAGTTAATATATATTTTTTTTTATTTAAAGCAATAAATTTTTTGTTTTTAATATTTTAAAAAAGTTTTTAGTATATAAAGCAGTTCTAGCTATATATAGCAGATTATTTAGAGCTCTTAAATATATTACTACTTTATATAGCTTGCTTTATTAGGTAAGAAAGTACTATTTTATTTATTTTAGTAATATATTAGGTAGCAAATTAGTATTAAAACGCAAAAATTTTAATATTGCTTAAAAATTTATATAGTTTAGCTATTATAGCTATAATATAAATAAAACTTTATTATTAATTATAGCTAAACTAATTATATAACTTTTTTAATATTTAAGCTATTTAAAATTTAAATAAATCTTTTCTAGTAGTTTTAATAGCTAATTAACTAAAATGTTCGATTTGTTTATACAATATATAATATATATAGCATAGTATTTAATAGTATTAAAAAAACATATAATATATATTAGCTATTTTATTTTAGTCTAAAAAATTAATAATAATTTATAATCTATATAAATAGTTATTTTTTTACTTTTAACCTAGTGCTTTTAGTACTAAAAAGCTAATATAATAACTAATAATTTATATTTTTAAGCGGAATATTATAACTAAGTTATTTATAGCTTTTTTAAAAAATAAGCTACAGGGTAGAGTGCTAACTTGTTACTATATATATAGCTATATTAGATATGCTTTTATATAAAATTAACTAAAATTTATGTTTATAATAAAAAATAGGCGTTAGTTAAACAGCTATATAATTAGTATTGTAGTAATAAAGTTACAAATATATATTTATACTTTTTTTACTATGCAATTTAGTTTAATAAGTATATTTTTAGGCGCTTTAATAAAAGTTTTAATAAATAGTTCTATAATAAGTAAATAATTACTAATTAGATACCTAAAATATTTTACTATATTAGTAAAAATATATATTTTAGTTATTATTGCTAGTTTTAAACGATTTTTTATAGTAGTAACTTTTGCTAGATTAGCTTTAATGCTTTTATAAAAAATATTAAAGCTTAAAAAAATACTCCTAAGTATAAATAATAATAATTTTAATATATTAATAATTATGCTATATTTTATAAAACGTATAAATAATAATTTATATTGTTTGTTATGGCAGGTGTCCTTTTAAGAGGCAAGGCTCCTAGTTGGGGTTCTAAATGTATATTAATTGTAAGATAAAGAAAGAAGAAAGAAACTAAATATAAATAATATATGGAAAGATTTATATATATACGGTTGGATAGTTGTATGTATAATAGGTGGCTTATGCTACCTATAGGTTTTTTTATTAATAAGGGGTTAGTGGGCCAGCTAGCCAGCTAGCTATAACTATTTTTTCTTTAAAAAAAATCTTGCCCTAAGATTTGAACTCTGGGTTTTTAGCTGTTTTTTAGTAAAAAGAGGGATTACTTCTGGTATTTGCTTTTTTGTTACTATACTACGGGTTTTTATTCTATAGAAGCGCTTAAAGCTTTTTTATAGCTTATTAAGGTTATAGCTTATTAATATAGTTTATTATTATATTTATGTTTGCGTTACGTTTTTTTAAGCGTTATAATAGCAATTTTTTTAATTTTTCTAGTGTGTTATTCTTTAGATATGTTTTTTTAAACTTATTTTTTTTTGCAGTTTTTAGCTAATTTTTTAATTTTTTTGGCAGTCCTAGCAAATCTGGGTTATTTTTATAAAATAATAATAGTAGCTTTAAGAAATTTTTAAAGTTGTTAGTTAAGTACTATTGTTTATTAAAGTCCTAGTTTTTTTAGTCTATTTAGTATTATAGGGTTTTTTTATAATATAATTGCAAAGTTTGAATATGTTTAATTTTTAATTTTTGATTTTTTTTGGGCGTTATTGCTTTATTTGCTAGTTGTTCTGCCGATTAACCTAATAAAAAATTATTTAGGTATTTTTATAGTTGGTTAGTATAGTATAAATTTATTAACTTTTATATTGGAAGTATTTTTAGCTAAAAAGTAATAAGGCCTGTTTTTTTTAAAATTTTAAAGTATTAGCGTATTAGTAAGTAGTCTAGTTTATTAAACAGCTAGTTTATAATTTATAATTGCTATTTTTTAATAATAAATATTTAGTTTTTTATTCTAAAGTCCAGTTTTTATTAGTAGTAGTTTTTTTTTTGAATTATTTTTTTTTAGGTTTGCTTTAGGATTAACTTAGCTATATTAATATATTTACTAATAATTTGCGCTATTTTTTAGGCTTTTTTTTAATTAAGCTTTTTTTTTATAAAAAATATAGTAATATTAGTTATATAGCTTATCTAGTTATAGTAGTTTAGTATAGAAAAGCTAAATAGTACTTTATAAAATTACAAACTTATTAATTTATATAGTAGGGAAGTAGCAATAAAATTTATAGCTAAAAAAACGTTTGCTTAATTATTTTAGTAGTAGTTATAAAAGGGTTGTAACTTCTAATCTAAATATTTTATAGCTATTTTAGCTTGTTTTATAGATTTATAGTAGTTTGCTAAGGATAGCTTTTATTTAATGCTTAGGATTTTAGCTAATTTTTTAATAAAAAACAAAATAAACTAAAAGCTTTTATTAAAGTTTACTTGTTTAAAAAGCTTATAGATTTAGAAAGGCTTTTTATAATATAAATATATAGCTTTTTAAATAGTAACCGTTTTATTATATATTATAAACTATAAAGATTTGCTAAGCCTATTTATTATTATAAATATAAACTTGCTTTTTTTTTTATTTGTTATTATTTTTTTAAAATTTATAATTATATATTAGAAAAGTTTTAAAAGTATAAGTATTAGCTACAAAAAGCTAGAAGTTTTGTTTTATAGCATTTTTGCTAAACAATATTTTAAATAGTTTGCTATATATATATTATAATTAGCTGATATACCGGGCTACTAATATTAAAAAATAACAAGCTTGTAGGTTTTGTTTTGCTTAAAATATATTATAGTTATTTTTTTATATATTTTTTTTAAAATTTAAATAAGCAAATAATTTATTTTAAAAACTATTAGTTATTTTTTATAAGTTATTAGTTTTTTAATAAAGTTCTAATATTTATTTTGTTTTAATTAAGCTTTTGTTTAATAGATCTTTAATTTTAAGCTTTTTTTGTTTATTATAAGATTTTATTAATTAATAGTATAGCAAAAAATAAAGTATTAATAAAAATATTTACTATATTAAAATAATATAATATATTTATAGCAATATTTTTTGTTTTATTTATTAGTTTAAATATTTATATATATTTCTAGTGTTTTATTTTATTTTTTTAAGTTTATAAATCTTTTTATTTTTAAAACTAGGCCGATATATAATTACAAAATAATACTACGCTAAAAAGTTAGCTTAGTTCGCCTACTGCTAGTTTAATTATTGCTTTATACTAAAATATTTAAATACTTTATAGTTTATAATAATAATAAAAAGTTAGTTTTTCTAAGTCTTTACTAACTCTAGTCTTTAGTATTAAAAGTTTTTAATAACTACTAGTATTTTTTTATTATAAATAGGGTAGTTTAATTCGGATTTATATAAAGTTTTTAAATAAAAAGCTATTAGGTGCTATTTTTTATTATTGCCTTTTTAAAAAAAATATCTAGCTACTACTTTATTAAATATGTTTATTTTTAAGCAAGTTTTCTAGTTATAATAAAAATAAGCTAAAACAAAAGCATTTATTAGTTTATTTTTAAGTTTATTAAAAATATACTAATAAGCTTTATTTTAGTAAAATATAATATTTTTTTTAGTTAAGTTAAACAAAAGTTTAGCAATTCAGCTATAATATTTAATAAAACGCTAATAAAAGTTATAAAATTTTAAAAAAAATTGGGTTACTTTTAAAAAAATAGGCTTTATTTAATTATAAATTATTAATATTTTTTTAAAGTTTATTTTAATTTTATCTTATTTTATAATATAACCTAAATATTTAGTTTTGCTAACATAAAACTTATATTTTTTTAGGTCGGCCTACAAGCTTACAATTTTTAAGCGTTTAAATATTTTTTTTATATACTTTTAATATTTTTCTAAATTATTAGAATAAATTAGTATATTATTAATATATATACTATAAAAATTATTTAAATACTTGCTTAAAATACTATTTATATATTATTAAAAAGTAGCAGGGCTATTTAATAGGCCAAAAAATAATACTTTATATTTAAATAATTTGTAATATATTTTAAAAGTAATAAAGTTTTTATAATTAGGGTATATCTATATATAGTAAAATATTTATTAAATATTAATTTTTATAAAGATTTTAGTTTTTAAAATATAAAATAAAGTTTTTTTAATTAGCAACAATAGGTATCTATTCTTTTTTAAAAAGGTATTAATTTTGCAATAGTTTATATAAAAATAAAAACTACTGTTTGGTTTTAAAGCAAAAAGTACTAGAGCAGCAAAAAAGCATTTTTAGGCTTAATAAACCTTTTTTATAAATTATCTATTATATATTTTTTTAAAGCTTTTAATTTTTTAAAAAATATATAATATAAAAGATTATCTATAAAGTTTTTAATATTTTTATTAAGTATAAATTTAATATAATAATTAATTAGTTAATTAAAAGGTAGTTTATTAGAATTAATTTTATTAAAAGTTTTAAATAAATCTTAATATTTTTTAAGGACTAATTTTTAAGCTTTGTGCTTTAGTTTTTTTTTTCTTTATTTAGGAACATTTTTTTATTTTTTTTATTACGGATAATTATATTAATTTTATAAATATTTATAATATAAGCTTTAATTTTTTTATATTTAAGCATACTAAAAAAAAATCCAGTACTAATAATAGTAATATTAGTAATAAGCCAATATTATACTATTTAATTGCGTTTTTTTATAACTAGTACGGTTTTTAAGTATTATATAGCTATTCTATTTTTTTTGGTAGAGGCATATATAAAGGTTTAAGATCTGTTTTAGCAATAGCTAATTAACAATTTATTTTTTATATTTTTTTTAGTATAGGGTCTAATATAGGTTTTTTTTATTAAAGATTAAATAAAACTATAAAGTTGGTTTATTTTACTTGCTTTTTACACGTAATAATTAAAAAGTTAGGTAGCACTCAAATTAACTTATTGCGTAAAATTTGTATATTTCTAGAAAAAAAAGGTATAAGTCCTAGTTTAACACAGTTAGATATATAAGCAAAGTATTGCTTTATAGAAATTTTGTTTTTTTTTGTTTTTTTATAATCTTTTAGAAGCAGGTTAAACAGAAAAATATAGCACTTTTTTTGCGAATCAAGTAAAATATTATATGTTTTATAGAACACTTTTCCAATTAATAGTTTATATTTTATTTTAATTTTAATTAATAGAATATTTTTAAAAATCTTGCTTTACAAATAAAAGTTTATTATAATAGCTTTTTTAATACTTTATTAAAATTAGGCATTATATTTTAAAACTATTTGTTCCAAAAAGTTATTTATAACTATAATGTTTAGTTTAAATAAAATAAGTTTTATAAAGCAGAAGTTTACAAAAATATATCTATTTATTTTTATATTAGCAAAAATATTTTTTATAATAATAATAGTTCTATTTAATATTAATATACAAATTATAATAAAAAGATTTTTTTTTATAAATAAAGTTAAAAAATCTTTTATATTATTAATATTTAGTTTAGCTAATAAATCTTTTAAAAAGAAGTATATATTTTTTAAAGCTAGGTTTTTCCTACTTTATTTATTTTAATATTTTTTTTTAGTAAATTTTTTTGTTTATATTTTATAAATAATACAGTAAGCTATACTTTTTATTTTTTATTTATTAGTTTTGGTTTTTTTGCAAAAAGATAATCTTTAATGCAGTATTTTTTCTTACAGCATATAAAACACTATTTTTTTTTTATTAAACGTTTTATTTTATTAAAACTAAACTTTAAATAGGACTGCTTAGTACTAGCTAGAGCTTTAGTATTAGAGTTACTACTAGTTTAAAATCTTTACGTATTGTTTAAAATAGGATTTGTACAGCTAGAACGTTTAGTATTACTACTAAAAGCTACTGCAGCAGCATTTTTATATTGTTTTATAGCTACATTTATTTTTAATATATTATATACTAATTATTTATAATAAAAAATAAACGCTTTAATGTTATATTTGCTATTAAAATATTAATTAATTATTTAGTTTTTTAATTTACTAAATATAATTTTTTTATAAAATTTTTTCTTTTATAAAGATTTAGTAATTTATTGCTTATTAGCTAATTAAATAAAAAAGTTCTTAAAGCTTTAAAACTTAGCTAAAAATTTTAGTTCTAACTTTTTAAATTTAGCGCAAGATTTTTGTTTTTTGTTTAGGTCCAAGTATTACTAGGTAAAATATATTATTAGCTTTTTAAATTTTTTAATATAGTCCAGGTACGTATTATTTAAATATAACTAAAGGTTTTTTATAATTATGTTTTTTAAATAAGATTTAATATTAGCTATTTTTGCAGCATTATTATTAAACTAGTTATTATTAATATAAAGTCGGTTTAACTAAAGTTAGTACTAAACTTAAAAAGTAACCTTATTTTTTAAGTTTTTATTATAAAAAATTAGAACTTTAATTTTAGCTAATTTTTTATGGCTATTTTTTATTATAGCTCCTAAAATAATAAAACTTAAAGTAATGCTTTAAGTATAGGTTATTAGGTTAGTTATTAATTAATTAAACTTAGCTAGCTTAGCTTTTTTTTTTTTAAGTTTTTTTTAAAAAAAATTAACCTAACCGCCTACTGCTTTAAAGCGTTCTAAGTTCTTATTATTAAACTTTTTAAAATAGATTATTATAATATTTAAGTTTAAATTTATTACTATTACTAATTAATATAAATTTTAAGTAATAAAGTTCTAAGCTTTTGCTATAATAGCTTAAAAATATATTTTTTTAAATAAAGCTTTTTAGTTAGTTTAATAAACTTTATTAAATATTTTTTAATCTATTAAGCTTTTAAATTTTAAATAAACTATTTTTTTTTATTAGTTATTAGCTTAAAATAAAAAACATAAATATTACTATACTTTGTTAGAATAATTAGATTATAGATTTTAACTAATATATTTTTTTAGACCTAGTCTATTATAAGGTTATATTAGGTATTTATAAAGTTATTACTATTAATAGCTTACTAGTATTACTTATAAATTAACTAATAAAGTTTTTTAGAAATATTGCAAAATTTATTATTATTATTTTTACAACTTGCAGTATAAAATTCAGTTAATATATATATTAGCATAGCTCTAAACAAACGTTTATTTATATTAGTTGCAAAGATTTTATTAAAACACAAATATAAGTTTATAAAATTTGCAAAGTTAAAATATATTGCTTTATTAATAAGCATTAATAATAGTTTACTAGCCGGGTTACCTTATAAAAAGTTCAGGTTATTTATATTAGAATTATTATTATGTACTATTAGTAGTAAGTCTTGTTTAAGGTTCATAATTTGTTATTTTAATTAAAGATTTTGGCTTTAGCGTTAATTAGTAGGGTTAGTTAAAAAGTATGATTGGTTTTCTAAAAGCTAAGGTTAAAAGTTAGTTTAGCATTAATTGTTCAAGTAAAATATAAAGCTTTTTAAGCTTTTTTTTTAAGTTATATAGATCTTATGATTATTATAGCAAGTATCTTTTTAAAAGGCAAGGCTTCTAGTTAGGGTTTTAAATATATATTAATTATAAAATAAAAAAAAATAAAAAAAACTAAGTACAAATAATATGTGGAAAGATTTATGTATGTACGGTTGGATGGTTATGTGCGTAATGGGTGGCCCGTGCCACCCATGGGTTCCTTTATTGATAAGGGGTCAGTAGGCCAGCCAGCCAGCCAGCCGTAACTTTGTTTAAACAACTTTTTATAAGTTTTAGCTTATATAATAATATTATTTAATAAGCTAACTAACTAATCTTTAAAAAATTTAATAATTTTTTAAATTAGAGCTTAAAAAATAGTAAATATATTATAAAGTTTAAACAATATTATAAACTATTTATATATGCTAAATAATATAATAAACGCTATTTTTTTTATTAGTTTTGTTTATTTAGATTTGCTAGAATTTATTTTTTAAATTAATAAAAATATACTATAAATATTTTATTGCTTTTTAAATCTAGTTTTAAGTATTAAGTAGTAAATGAGCTTTTTTTTTAGTTATTTTATTAAGTTTATAATAGTTATAACAAAATTATTAAATTATATTTTTAAAGTATTTATTAATAATTTTGTTTATAATTGTATTACTAAGCGTTTTTTTTAGTATTAATAATACTAAAGCATTTTATAATCTATAGCTTTTCTAGATATAGATTTTAAAATATATATTAATAAAATAAGAATTTAATTAGTGCAATATTTTTAGTATTAATATAATGCTTTGTTTTAGCGATAATTTTTGTTTTTTTTAGTACTAGGTTAAATAGGCCTAAAAACTTATAAATAAAGTTATTTAAACGTTTTTTTACTTATAGGTTATTAGAAGTATTTTTGTACTATTTTATAATATTTGTTTAATATATTATTTTAGATATTATATTAGCTTGGGTATTTTTTAATAGTTTTATAGTAAGTATTTTTATAAAATATATTAGTTATATAGTTTTTTGTTTATTTTTTAGGCTAAAAATACTTTTTTATTTATAAAACTTATGTTTACTTATAGTAAGGTTTTTTAAAAAAGTCCGGTCTAGTATAACGCTACTAATAATTTTTTATATCTATATTATACTATTATTAGTAATAAATTTAGCTATAATATAATAATCCTATATTATTTATAGTTTTATTTTTTTAATGCTATATATTATATTTTACTATTAAAATAAGTATAGTTTTAGTTTAGCTGCTAATAATTTTAATATATAGCAACTTATATATTTATAGTTTTAAAAAAGTATAAATATTATATTATTATTAATAACCTAAGCTTAAAATAGGTTGTAATAGTTTTAATATTTATTATGTAGTTTATTTTTTTTTAATATTAGTTTTATTTTGTTTTTGTTTATTTTAACTATATAAATAAAGCTATTTTATATATTAAAAAGTTTTTAAAGCTTATAATTAATTTTAGTTTTTTTATTATTAAATCGATTATAAAAACTTTGTTTGATTTTTTTTTTTTAAGATTATTAGAGCTAGTAAAGTATATACGCTTACAAATCAGTAATTTTTTTTAGAACAACTTATACTTAGTCCGAAATTTATTAGTTAAATTATTATAGAATAGTATATTTTTAATTATTATAGATTAATTTAATTTTAAGGGCTATAAAGTTTATAGGGTTTATTTTAGCTATTTTGGTTATTTTTAGTAGTTTTTGGCCTAATAACCTGTTTTATTACAGTTAAAATATTTGTTTTTTTTAGCTTTAGTAGTATACTTAGCTTTATTAATTTTATTTAGCTTAGTTATTCGGCTAACTTTATAATTATTATTATAGGGGTTAGATATAGCTAGCAGTAATATTTTTAGAATTATTAACTTATAATTAATAGGCTAAATATAGCTAATATTTAGTTTAGCTAGTATTACTAAGTTAATTCTATAGTTATAGAATAGCGCTAAAATATTTTATAATTATATTATTATTTGTAGTATGTTATATATTTTATTTTTAATTATGGTTCTAGATATAGATTTAGCTAATCGGGTTATTTTTTTTAATTATTTTGCTATTATTTAGATTTTATATTAATTTTTTAAAATATAACTAGATTATTAGCATATATATACTAAACTTATATATAAATAAGTTTTTTATTTGTTAAGTTTTATATTAGCTACTTAAAAGCTAATAATAAGCTTTTTTAAATTGCTATAAATAGTTAATATATAATTTTTTTTATGCTAGTAGAAAATTTACAAATAGCACTAAAAAGCTATAAAATATATTATAAGTTTTTAATATTTATATAATAGTTTTTAAGCAGTTAGCCTAAGTAGTATTTTTAGTACGCCTAATAAACTAGGTTATAGCTTAGAAATTTTTAGCTAATTTAGTGCTAATATATATTGCTTACAACTTATATAAAATAAGTGCTTAAATTAGTTAGTTCTGTATATTTTTTATTTTATTAAAAATTATATAATTAGTAATAATAAATTATAAATTTATTAGAATTATAACTTTGTTTTTAAGTTTATATTTGTTTAAATTGTTTATATTAATTATTAATATAGCTTTAAAGAATATACACTAAATATACAATTTTTATTTAGTTTATATTTTTAATAGTGCTTAATATTAGTATAGGTTTAATAATTTATTTTAAAGTTTTTTATTACTAGTTATATATATTAGCTATTATATATATAACTTATTAGTATATTATTTATTTATTTTATATATTTTTTATAGTAGTAATAATAGTAGTATTAAGTAGACTTATTAATTAATTATATTATTTATTATAAATATATCTAGCTTTTTAATAAAGTTAGTAATTATTTTTTTTAAATTATTAATATTATTTTTTAGTTCTGTTATACTATAAGCTATATTAATAATAAAAGTATTAATTTGTTTTTAAGAGTTTTTAATAGTATTGCTTCATAGAATGCTAATAATTTTATTAACTAGAGTTATTAGTACTTTTAATATTTTATTAGCTATTTTAAAAGTTTTAGAGTTTTTGCGGTACAGTAAAAAGTGCAAAAAAAATACTAAATATAATAAGAATAAAGATAATACTATAAAACTATATAAATAGCTATTTATACTTTAATATAGTCTTTCTATAAAACTAGTTATTTGGTGTTACTAGGTCTGATCTAAAGGTCTGTATTAAGTATGGTTGTAGAAGGAAACTAATTAGGGTATCTAACGGAGGTGCGAGGTATTTATGCCCTTAATTAGGTGGGTCGGTACCTGGTGCCTAAGGGCTACGCACGGTGCCCTTTCATGCACGTACCATTGTACTGACTCAATGGATTGACTTCAATGGAAGCCAATGGCAATGGGATCCACACCCCTGAATCCCACCCAACGAGTTGACGCGGTACCTACTTACTCTTATAAGTCGGCACGTGTTAATGTCTTGGTCTTGAATAAATCCATTTTTGGAGCTGATCAGACACTTCTTTTCTCTTCTCACCTCCCTTCTCCTGCCCAACTCTGTTTGCTAGGCCATTCAATCCGTGCTGTCGGAAGACTTTCAAGTCTCATGGCACTCCCACGGGCACCGAGACCAGGCTGGTCAACAACGACTGCTACGTAACAGGCGACAATAAAGACACGGCCATTCTTATTGTGCACGACATTTTCGGGTGGAAATATCCGAATGTGCGTCTGCTAGCTGACCATTTCGCGCGAGAGGCCGACGCCACCGTTTACGTGCCAGATTTTTTTTGGTGGCTGGATTGTTGACTGAAAGGCGGTTGAAGAAGACCGATGGAATGAGATCGACCTCAACAGCATTACGAAGAACCAATCGCGTGAGATCCGCGCACCTGAGATGGTCACGTGTGGCCGCGCGACCAAGACCGAGCTAGGTTTCAAGCGCCTAGGTGCTGTTGGGTACAAGACATCGACAACATCACCGTGTCCTTCCAAGTCCTCGTCCCTGAACACAACCAGTCGTACACGCCAGAGTTGAGAAGCTATACTTTTCAGGTAGTAT
The DNA here is from genome assembly GCA_023159155.1 of Ustulina deusta. NCBI lineage: Eukaryota > Fungi > Ascomycota > Sordariomycetes > Xylariales > Xylariaceae > Ustulina > Ustulina deusta. The sequence continues at coordinate 396,121 of JAJNNX010000037.1, read as the reverse complement.
TGAAGCTGAATTTTCCGTTCAACTACCAGCACTTCCCTGGGATTAGTTATGGCGCGCTTGTTAGAGGAGACGAGAGGGTCGAGGGTAGCGGGTGGTCATGGGGATGGCGAAGAATGCAGTAGTCGAGTGGTTCAAGCAGTTTCTACAATAAGACAAACGAATTATTGCCACTAGTTAGCAGGCTTCCACCCCCCCCCCCCCCCCCCCCCACCCCCCCTTTTCCCCCGCTTTAGTGCGTGTATACTAGAGTGTTTTGTTAGCAGGGGAGAAACCGAGTGAAAATGAGTCTCTACTGCTAGTGTTATTAATTTTAGGCCTGATATCCTTTACACTTATAATGCTCATTAGTTTATATTGTAAAAATATCCAGCGCTATTCATTGCGTAACTAGGATAAACCGAATAGTCTTTGATTGAAAAATAAGGAGATATTAAAAACATAGGCTGTTTTTAGAAAATATTGCCCAACTTCTATGCTAGAAACTCAGTTATAAAAATTCCGATAATCTTAGCATTGCAGGCTTTCTTTATGATTACTATCACGTAATCTTGATCCTTTTTGCCCTGATTAACTACATCGCGTAGGTGATAAGGGTTTCCTTGTGCAACATCTGCCTATGACGGGGACCACAATACCATTTTCTTGACCGTGTCGCTCTTAGTCGTTGTTGAACGGATGTTTTTCACCACCTTAATCCCTTTAATTAGGCATTACACTATGTCGATATCGAACAATCCGCCTCTCTGGCGGTTTTCTTGACGAGAAGGCCAGCGAGCATGTTATGGGATACACAGCAAGGCCGCATTTTGCCCTGTGGTGGCAATTTCTGCTCCTATGATTGTGAATTTTATTTGCGAGAAAAAAATACTAAACAAAGATGCTTAAACGTATTACTGTATTAGAGTTAGGATGGTTAGCCTGCCTTGACCCCCACAGCTTCTATGCAAAATGTGGTATATAAATTTCTAGATAATATAGTCACACTATGTTTTAGACTAGAATTATGCTAACTGCTCATGTATAGTAAATGATAATATGGAGAATACGTCACACCTATAAAACCACTTAGAGTAACTACAGTATTTTTATCCTCGGGGGTATGTTTAAGATGCTTATCTCTAAGCCACTTGGTTCTCCTGGAGTGTTTTAGCCCCAGCCCCCTTCATGGATAGGCACAATTTCAGCAGGTTACACTCAAATATTTGTCAAGAACGTTTGCAGATCGTCGATACCATGCTCAACGCGATGAATGTTTTGCCTGCAATGCTATTTTTGTACTTATGGGAACACAACTGCAACTCCGGCACGCATCGCTTCGTCTCAGCATGACAGCACAACATAAGGGGCGAAGTCCTACAATGATACGAGACAGAGGGGGCGAAATCTTCCAAGGCTACATGTAGACCCCGAAGAATATGCCTCCTGTTATTCTATCAATGAAAAAGTATGAACATCCCACCAAAATTCTGCACCTCAGCTTCCAAAAAAATTTCGTGCGCAATCCCTCCCTCCACCAGTCTCCGCTTAGAACATAAACGCCTTTCCTTTACGTCGAGAGTCGACGAATCATCATCAAATACCTTGTGCTCTAACGCACCCATATCAGAAAATATGTCTGACTTTCACACAAACGTTTCCGAGATCTCGGAACTTTCTCTTGATAGTCTTATTGATATCACGGACTCACTCTCAATGGGTGATGATCTGGATGACCAAGCACATGGAATATCAATCACTGATGATCTGAACTTCGCACAACACGCACCGTTTCATCAATTCAATGACATATCTACCAATACCGCCAATTTTGTCTCCCTGAGCTCAGAATCTCAATCTTCATCATCTCAGGAGCCGGAGCGGTTTCATGAAAGCAACAACACAATGCCCAAAACGAACCGGTCCTTATGGAGACCGCAATGGTTGAGCAAGAAATCACTAGTCGGGTTCTCCCTATTGTTCGGCATTGATAATCGCAACCACATTCAATAACACGGATTTTACGATACAATCCTTCTCCCACCTCTACGCCCTCTCAAAATGTAGAGCAAACCTTAATCGGGATATACTTATCAACTTCCTCGATGCTATTCCTCTCCTAGCACTCTATCAGGCACTACAGAAGCGGCATTTTAGTGCAGCTCTTTCAAACATTGCCAGCTCCATTGGAAGCGTACTAACAATTATAAGCTAACACCCCCCCTTGCAAACCACCCCATCGCAACCCAGCCACCAAAATAGCCACCCACCAACTTTCGAAGCTATTATTTATAGCATAACATAATATTTATAGCTAACCTTAGTATTTTTATTAAATATTAAAACGTTTTGATTTTAATTATATTTTTAGTTTTTGTTTTTTCTGCTTCTAGTATATCTTTATTTCTAGCTTTATTTATATATAGTATTTGCTATTATACTTTTTGTTTGATTTATTATATATAGGTTATATATATAAAACAATAACCAAGTAGCAATTTAATTAATTTACGCTTTAATATAATCTTTTTAGCTAGTTTAGCTTTTAATAGCTTAATATATATTTTTAAAATTATAATTTTTTTAGCTTTTTAGTTAAAAGTTTTATTAGTTTTTATAAAAAATAGCTTTTGTAATAGATTATTAAAAAAAAAGTAGTACTTAGCTAATTTCTAAGTTATATATTATAAATTTTAGCTTTTTATAAGTATTGCAATTTTTATTTAGCTTAGTCTAAGCTAATATTTAAATATTTTAAGTTAATTAGTTAATATAAATATTAGCTAAACTTTATAAATAATATTTTTATTTTTAAATATAATATATTTTAAAAATAATAATAATTAAATATTTTTTAGTTATATTTTAGCTATTATTTATGTTTTTTTAATAATTTTTAGTAATAAAATAGCATTACAAGCTTATTTATATATTATAATTATATTTTTTTTTAAAAATATAATACTAAAGCAGCTTTTAAATATTTTTTTAATTTTATTTTTAAGCTTTTTTTTAATAAACCAAAAACTTTAATATTTAATATTTATATAATATAGCTATAATATAGTTTATAAAAAACAAACTATATTTTATTTAAAAAATAGAACTATAAAAAGTTATTATTTATATATAAATTATAGCTATTATATATTAATATAACTTATATATTGCTAAAATAGCTTTAAATAAATAAAATAAAAATATTAATAAGCTAATTAATAGTAAAAAAATATAGGTTTATTTATTAAGCAAAGTTTTAAACTGCTAGTTTTTAAATAAACTGCGATTTATATTTAAAAAATATTATTTATTTGCTTTTTTTAACGTTTTTTTTTAAAGCTATATATATTAAAGCTTTATAAATAACTTAATAACTTTTTTTTATATTTTAGCTAATATTTATTTTATTAATATTAAAAAATTGTTTTAAAAATATATTTGCTAGTTTAAAAGTTTTAAAATGTTTAAAAAATAGCTTAATATTAACTATAGTTGCTTTATTAATGTATAAATAGCTAATAAATGTTAATTTAGCAATTTTTAGCTCAAAATTATAAAAAAAAAAACATATATGCTATAATTTTCTAAATATTTTAAGGTTTTTAAAAACTAATAATATATATTTAGCTATATATTTAAATTTAACTATTAAAAATATAAAGCTTAGTTTAGTTTAACTTATAGCTTAATTAGCTAGTTTAGTTTTAAAATATATAAATAAAATCTAAAAATATTAATATAATTATTTTTTAGTTAAAATGTTATTAAAGTAGTAGTATATATATAACTAGTTAATATTTTATTAAATAGCTGCTTATTTTTGCAAAGTACTAAGTTAAGCAGTACGAACTATAACTACTATATGCTATTAATTGCTATATAAAAGTATTGCAATAAAGAAAAATTAATTCTAAAGAAAAAAAAAATTAAAAAAAAACATAAGAACTAAACGTAGTCGCGTTATTTAACAATTTTTAATTGAGGTGGTTGGGGTTAGTAGCGCGTTTTTAGCTGGGTCGCGATGGGGTAGTTCGCAAGGGGGGGTGTTAGCTTATCATCTGGGTTGTGGGTTTTAAATGCTGCTGTTCCGATCACGACTAAATTCTAGACTTCCCCAACAACAACTTGGGATCTAAGGTGGACAAATAATGGTAACAGTAGCAATGACGGAAGCGCCGTGAAGCTGCTAAATTCCATCGACCTTAACGAAACAGCCGTTCCCAAGGGAGTCTGGGAGCAACTTGCGTTTCCAGATCTAGAGTTTGTCAATATGGTCAATTCTACAAACAAGCCTGAGCTTGATAATACAAACTCAACAACGCCTTCGCATCTGGATTTCACAATACCTGTACTGACGCCAGACTTGATATGCGACACCGTACCCAAGGAGAATATGCACCTCGAATTCCATAACGTAAGCGGGTCTCTCGCAATCAACGCGGTTGTTTTCTACCCATTGCCCAAAGGCTGTAAGGCTGGCCCGGGTATGACCCTGGATTACGTCTGGCTTAATTCTTTAATGGTTGACGGAGGACTAGGATTTTGGGCTAGCCTAACCGACGGTAAGTAATTATTAATCCTATCATGAGTTCTCGGTATAGATCGCTTTGGGCTAATTTTTGGTAGTTAGTAGTACCTCTATTTTTTAAGAACATGTTACTAATGACTACTAGAGCATAGAGGTCTTCGGGCCAGAAACCTCTTCCTCCCGCGATGACTCGTCTCAATTCCAAAGAGACTACGAGGGGCAAGCCGATAGCAACACCGGCTGTCCATCTATCAATGTCTGTTTTGCTGAGTTGAATGGCTACCATACCACGGAAGAAAACGTTACGATGCTTCTGTGTTGGAAGAAAATTCAAGAGGTGCAGGTAGAGGTAACTCTGAGATCCAGTGCTGCGGGGCACATTGGACAAAACTCCTTGCTCTCGCCACCTCGCGTCAACGAATCAACCTCCGTGTACTTATTGAATGAAGATACCGGAGCGCACTCTTTTAACTATTTAATAGGCATACATTTACATTCTTTGAGCGCGGGCACGGGGCCGTATGGACTGGACCCTTTCTTTAGCCATGTCGTTGATGGTCCTAATGGAACAAAGCTTGGAAGATATGGCTGGGCCTGGTCATATCCCAACCCTTATAAGCGCGGTCAAGCGTGTCTATCAGCGCTACATGGTCGAGGTGATAAACACGCCTGTCTTTCGCAAACAGCTGAGCAAATCCCAGCTCGAAGATAGGGAGGTGTATGGCGGTACTGCAACAACTTACGCGCCGAGGCTTGTGGTGGACTACACTTCCAAATTAATCCTGCAGGTCTTGCTGGCCACAATGACGGCGTTATTGGTATTAGCGCAGACTCAAATTAAACTCCCAGGATTGGTCCCACGCAGCCCATACTCGATTGCAAACATTATGGCTTTCCTTGCGGGAAGCAAGTTGTGTGCGGACGGCTTGATACCAGAAAGCGTCGAGCATATGAGCGAGAAGCAGCTGAAAGAGGTACTTGGGTTGCATGAGTATGTATGGCTTAGGGTGGTGGCGTCACAACCACGCCCCGCAGCCTGAGGATAATATAGAGGGAGAAAACATTGACGAAGAAGATTTGGGGGTGTGGAGATTTGGGATTGACGTTGGACAACTGGTGGATTTTGGGTTTCGGTTGAAGAATAGAGTCTGCAAGAGAAAAAAAGGATGTCAGAATTAATGGGTTGGGTTAAAGGGATTAGTCCTAGGCTGATTATACTGGGGGGTAAGTGTTAGACGTAAGTGATCTAGATCTAGCCATGCATTGCTGTGAAGATCGCCTTGTTGATGCCTTTATTTTTAACAAAAAAGAAACCCCCTAAATAAAACAAGTTAACTATGCTCTAATGTTACGAGACTTGCTTACAAAAGCGTATCGCATGTGATAGGACGATCTAGGTCCCGTAGTGATATATTACAAGTTCGTTGTTCCTACAATTCCTTCATTCGTGGCCTACTATGTCTCTGTTAGACTATTATTTCCACTACCTTTGTGAAGCAAGGTCATGGGGAAGCCGCGAAAAATAGACTAAGTAGGCAAAGAAAAGACCTTAAGCCGGCACTCATTGTTATTACTCACTTCATAGTTAGCAGTTACATTATACGTAGATATCGCTTGTTTCCTTTGTCCTCTGCTTTATTTGAGAAACCAACACTCTAGTTGTACTGGGTTTTGGTAAAAGGAATTCTCGAATGTCGGGAAATTTTATTGTAGAAACATGAGCATTCTTACATGAGCAGATAAGAAAGAAAGTCCAGTAAGGCTGGCGATAATGCGAATTGATAATCTATCTCTGACAAAAGGGCATGAAATTCATAGGGTGTAAATATATTGAATAAATAGAATCCATCAAACGACCCCCTTTCTCGGAACAGGCCAAATCACCACCGACGGACTACTTTATTTCAAACATCCATCATTCTATTGCCGACAATCTGAAACAAAAACTCATTAAACATTTGACAAAATGTCGGTCTTGATTATCTATCTTACTGGTGCTACAGCTTGTGGAAAGGGTACTCTCGGAAAAAAACTCGCTGGTCAATTCGATTTCCACCATATATCAATGGGTGATCTTCGACGCACTCACCTGGAATCCATTCGCTTGGGAGTGCCGTCCCTCGACGCGGCCACTAGAGAGTGTGTTAGAGCTGGTACAGTAATTCCGGATAGTTTGCTAACGCAATACAATACCGTGCCCGCGGTTTTACAGTACTACAACTATAGAGCACATGGGCACCGATCCTGGACCATCGAGATCGCGGCTACGATGCTCAGCGAAAGCTTGGCTGCCGTGCAAGCTCTTGCGAGATCGGAAGGTGAGTCTCTGAAAGTCGTCATCGTAGACGGACTCCCGCTAACACGAGGGAAAATCTCGGCCGAGCTCGTTAATAGGTACTTGGCTGCGTATGCAGGTCTCACGATCGTCCTAGAAAGTCCTAGAGAAGTTGCCAGGGAGCGGTACCTAGAACGAGCAAGACTAGCAGGCGACGACGAGGAGCGGTTTGAGGCTCGAATGGAGCTAACCGACAACGTCCTTGAGGACTTTATTGAGCTGATGGCTGGGCACGGTGAGGTCGTCCGTTCAAGAAACGACGAGACTATGACAGTCGATGACGCATTCAAACACTTGCTCTCGGCGTTGAATGAGTCCAACGTGTGGCTAACCTTGCTTGAGAAAACTGGGAACAGTATGAGGCGCGAATAACTTGAGGTTAGCCGGCACTCTCTCATATGAGTGCAGCGCACTCCTCGGTGCAGAACACCATATACCACATATCACGCTCGCACACAGATCGTAGTAGATGAAACCTACTGTGAAGATAATTCATGTTGTACCTGACCCAGATAACTTCCCATTTCACGATGGATGCATGGTAGGCTATAGTCGCAGATTCGGACACATGGACGCAGTGCAATATATGTTGACCATATCTTAATATAGATCTACTTGTTACGAGCCCGTTAATTGTGTAGGTTGAACCCGCGTAAAAATGAATAAATGATCATCTAGCATTGCAGTACAGGATGTAACCGCCCATACAGTCCTATCACTACACTATCTAGATTGCTATATATGGTGTCGGTCGGCGTCGCCAGACTATTAGAAGTTCATAAAGTTGTGTGAGTTGTTCGTCAACTGTTATCGCCGCTGACCGTTGTTGAGGTCATACAAGTTGAATGACTTTGTCTTGTGTCCTTTGTAGAAATGCTTAACTCATGTATACTCTACAGCGACAAACCTAATAGTCTCAGCTCGTATTTAGGTCGTAGTACCTATTTGACGTAGTTTGATTTGACTTGTTGGGATAATTAACGAACCCCATAAAAAGTCAATGTTAAAGGAGGCATGAGACTCCTCCATATGCAATGTCACCGATCATCTCATTTCTTTACTGGCTTTAGATATCGGGATGAATTGTGTTCGCGCTGTTTTTCTTTCCCTGTATTCCCTGTCGGCGCCTGTTTGGGGCGGGTATAGCGGGGTAGACACAGCGGGATAGCTTAGTCTAGTCTAACTTTGAGTCTAATGGCGCAGTGTTTAGCTCATTCTATCCTACAACACATTTACTTCGCTTTATAGACTAAATTCGAATATCTACTTCAATTTCATATAATACCGACTTTGGATATCAGTTACGCAGTCCTGTCCATCCGGATAAACCACGCACAATCGTAACCAGAAGTAGCTGTTTGGCTGCCGATGCTTTGGGAAAGCCAGGTCAGCGACCAGCACTAAAGCTTAGGATGGCCGGTGTCTCAAATGCGAACACCACAATATTCGGCCCAAATGTCTATGTATTTGACGCGAGTATGCCAATGGCGGCAATACAAGACAAAGTCACGGCCATCTTCAAACAGATGGAGGCCAACGAGTTCGGCACAGAACGCTATGCATTGCTTTTCAAGCCGGGAACCTACAACATTCTCTTCGATGTCGGGTTCTACACACAGGTCGCAGGCTTGGGGAAGAATCCAGACGACGTGCTCATTGACGGCGGCGTAAATGTACCGGCATACTGGATGCCTCACCGTAACGCTACATGCAATTTTTGGCGGACCTTTGAAAATTTCGCAATTAATGCCTCCCCTGCCACCAACAATACAACGACAATAGCCGTATCCCAGGCAGCTCCGATCCGCCGGATGCATGTCCGAAGTTCCGGTGGTCTCTGGCTATTCCAGGTTGATCCAGAAACTGGAGCGGGTGGTTGGGCGTCGGGAGGCTTCATGGCCGACTCGGTGGTCGATCATGTCGTGCTACCAGGCTCGCAGCAACAATGGCTGTCACGGAACAACAAGTATGGAAAGTGGGCGAATGGTGTTTGGAACATGGTTTTTGTAGGGGATACAAACGCCCCAGCCCAAGATAACTTTCCAGCAAACCCCTACACCACCCTAGAGCGGACGCCGGTTATTCGAGAAAAGCCATACATGTATATCACGGATCGAGATCAGTACGAAGTGTTCGTCCCTTCTCTACGGGAAAATACCCAGGGGCCGAGCTGGATCGACGGGAACGCAACGCCCGGCAAGTCTATCTTGATTGACGACTTCCATGTAGCACAACCAAGGGATGCGAGCGCAGCCAGCATCAACGCCGCTTTGAACTCGGGAAAGCATATTCTCTTTACGCCTGGCATCTACAGACTTGATGACACCTTACGAGTCGTCAATGCAGACACCGTTATTCTTGGATTGGGTCAGGTTAGTCGCTGCAGCCCTTTATTCCCCCTTTAAGCATGTCTTAGAGCCACGGATCGCGTCAGTGGACACATGCTGCCCCTTAATCCTCCTGCAAGCTCCCGAAACTTTGAAGAATTCCTACCATATGCGGACATTACTAACTCCAGTGTTCTAAATTAGCCGTCTCTTATTCCCATCAATGGGCGTCCGGCGATTTCTGTGGCCGACGTAGATGGTGTGACGATAGCAGGCTTGATCATTGATGCTGGCAAAGTCGCCTCACCGACTTTGGTTGAAGTCGGACCTCAAGATAGCGTCGCCAACCATGCAGCCAACCCCACATTTCTCTATGACCTGACTGTGCGCACAGCCGGCCATTGCAAGAATGATATAGGCATAGTAATTAACAGTCATAATGTGGTTGGAGATCATCTGTGGCTCTGGCGAGCCGACCACGGTGAGGGAGCGGCATGGAAGTCGAACCCGACTAGGAACGGAGTCGTCGTCAACGGGAATGATGTAACGATCTACGGACTGTTCAACGAGCATCACAAAGAGTACCAAACGCTTTGGACTGGGAACGGCGGCAGACTATACTTTTATCAATCCGAAATCCCGTACGATCCGCCAGACCAAAGGTCATGGATGTGCGGCACAACCAACGGATTTGCTTCGTATAAGGTAGCCGACACGGTAACAAGTCATGAAGCCTGGGGCCTAGGTATATACTCGTATTTTCGCGACTCGCCCACGAAGCTCGAGAATGCGATTGAAGTTCCCGAATCCGCCGGCGTCAAATTGCATCATCTGACCACCGTGTGGTTGACCGGGAAACCCGGCAGCGAAATTAGCCATATCGTGAACGGCTCGGGAGACCGCGTCTACGCAAATTCTCCCGAGTCAGCGATGCGGCAAACCGTCAAAGAGTTCCCCTGTATTTAGTGATTCATACGGCGGGCCACTTGATCGGTTGTCGGCTGGTACCCGTAGTGATAAGGTGCAATTATAGCTACTACCTATCGAGTCTACTGTGTACGTGTAGAATACTGAGCTTCACAATTGGCCTGACCTGGTGATTAACCCCTTTTTAGCTTTTGGGCCACTCAAAATAGGTATCCCTGACGTAAGGGGGGCGAAAGACCACACCAATGATGTCAACCCCCGCATCAGCCACACGTCTCGGGACGATCACTGTACGGCGACGTCAAACCCTCCACACTCTCGATTACATGCCTCTTCCATGTCTAGAAATCAAGTTTCCGGGCCAGGAACGCGCTGTCTAGTGACGTGGACGAGCCCGGATCTCTGGTGGTGCCTCGTTTCTTGAGCCTCGGCATGCACTATGTAACGATCTTCGAGGGTGGCTGCTCTCTCGTTATATTTCCCCCCTTGATGCCATTGCCCAATTCCTGTGCGATATAATTTTCCCTTGACCTTTTGCCTATATAGCCCCTATACTGCTTGGCCTTGTTCGGCACATAAAAATCCACTGATAGAATACCAACGTCGCCCATGAAAACCCATCGTGATGTCTGAAACCGAGGCCAAACCAGCTCCCTACGCCGAGAGCGCAACAGAGAGTTCCGTCTCGCCGTCTCCCTCGCCTCACCGCCGTCGTCGTGGGCGCAAAGGAAAGGCCCAGCAGAATCCCGTGCAACAGATGGAAGACCCGAACCAGGTCTGGCAGCAGCAGCAACAGCAACAGATGCAGATGGCGCAACAGCAGCAGATGATGCAGCAGCAGCAGCAGCCGCAACAGGGCGGCGACGATGGGAAGAGCGATACGCTCAAACTGCGACTTGATCTGAACATCGAAGTCGAGGTCACACTCAAGGCCCGTCTCCACGGGGATTTGACGCTCTCTCTTTTGTCAGTGCCGACCGTCTCTTTCCCTCTCTAGTCAGATGTTTGGGGATGAAGCGTGCTGATTACTATTTTAGGGATACGTAAAATACATGTCGAGATAGCACCTCGCTGTGCGGGCTGGACTCCGTCACCCGGGGTACATGTTTGGCTTTAGTGTCGTGAGCACGACGTGGTTGGGATCTCTAAATTGCCCTCTTCTTTCCCTGCGAGCATTTCGAACATTAGAGGGTGCTCCCAACCCGGTGAATCCCAGCAATGGCTTCAATAATAGACGCTCGAGGTTTTTTTTTTTTTTTTTCGGAGGGCGGCGCGGATGTTGCTGTACGATATGATTGTACGAGATACGATGATATGCAAAACATTCATTTCACCCCGGGCGCATTACCTGGGTACTTGTAATTACACTGAATCCCAAATACCTACTCTGCTGGTGTACTCTTAATCGATTGCAATTGACATACCTGGGCAGATTGTCGATCACAGAACCTAAGAGCGCACTGTCCGCTACGACACATTTATGGCACCTGGGCTCCAAATGGTTGGCTGCATGGTATACCTACTGTACATATGTACATAGGACTTTCTGCTTGCAACCCCGCCTTAAATATTGAACACAGCAGACGGTAGGCATACCTAAGTAGGTATCTATATGCAGTCCCTATAAGTAAAACAGTAAGATTCGGACAGTAAGACACATTTTGTTTGCACATCACGCCCAATCCACCACGGCCGACCCATGATGGCGTCTCATGCCGTGCCCGAGAACCAATCCCCCTGCCTGCTCAACAAAAAGTATGACGAGGATCACAGCTTTCCGCACTTCGCGTTGCTGCCGTGGGAGCTTCGCAACCAGGTGTGGAGGTGTGCACTCCAGAAGCGACGGCTGATCCGCGTCAGTCTGTCGGAGAGGCAGCCCGAAGGCATCACCGAGCAGGAGTCGAGGGACATCAGGTACGGACGGTGCTCCCTCTTTGTCGACGGCTTCCAGCTCTTCAGCAAGCTGCTGCGGGTGAGCGCCGAGGCCCGGGCTGCGGCCCTCGAGTTCTACCGGGTGCGTCTCCCCAGCGTGCTGACGACGCATCCCGGCACGCAGCATGCGCGCACCCGGGTCGGCATATTCCCGTTCAACCCCGAATACGACGTCCTCTGGTTCGAGCGCGTGTACCACCTGGCCGACTTCTTCTCGGCCGTCGCCATGCACGACAGCCGCCGTGTCGGGCTGTGCAACGCGGCCATCTCCTTGACCGACATCGAAGGCACCCTGCTCGCCGACGACCCTGACAGCTACATGTGCCCTGCCTTTACCCAGACCATCCGTAACATGCGCGAGTTCTACCTCGTGACAGAAACCAGTTCGTACCATCTAGAGTTCATGAAGGAGCAATACAACGACCAAGTCTCTCGCGACGACACGCGGATGACGCAAAGCCTCAGTCCTCTGATGTCCAGTATCCCCTCCTTCGAAATTCTGCATCGTGACCCCCGCTCCATCGAAAGTGACCTCTCTCGTTTATTTCTAGGCTTCGACGACATCCCGTCGGAGCTCTTCCGCTGGAAGGCCCTGTCGAGCGAATGGGGCGTCGACCATTCGCGAGTGGAATCCCGCGTCCTCTTTGTTTTCCGCGACGAGAACCCCTGTCTGCCGGCCGAGCACTGGTCTCACGAGGGGCCTGATCTGCAGCGTTCTCGCATCCCCGGCACAGATCGGCTTCTCCATGAATCGTCGTCGTCGGCCCGGGCGCCCGCCATTCACCTGACGGTAGAGCGGCAGCCGCGGAACACGGGCGAGCGTCCCGCCTTCGGGTTTTGGCTGTTCCCGCTGCACGCTTTCACCCAGGCAAATCGATCGCGGTCTCCCGTCCGGACTCTGGATATCTGGAATCTGTCCGACCACTGGCCTGAGCTTGGTCTCATCCACCTGCCCGCTGGCCCGTCCTCGAAATGAAGGCGGCGGGACCGAGATTCGAGAGGCTACAAGGAAAGAGGTTGGATAGACAGCGCGAAACGGGTCTGCGCTTTCAACGAGTCGCGGGAAAGACGGCTCGATTCGATTCATAACGATGAAGTGTATGGAACACTTACGATTCAAACAGTGAAGATGTCGTAAAAGAAAACCAGCTCTCCCTAGATGTACCAATAACCACACATAGATAGATAGGCCATGAGCGTTCACATCCAAGCCATGCTTTTTTCCATGTCCCGCTCGAGCGCAATGCCCTTCGATCCAAGAAACGGAGCCAAACGACAGCATCCTGAGACTCGCGCGAATGCGTACAATGCGAATGAGTTTGATCCTATCGATATGCCATGAAAGCTAGGCGTCGATGCTTTTATCTGTTCTCTCATTATCGTGCGACTGCCGCGAGCGCGTTCATGCGCTATCCAGTCCTATAGCGTCATCACGATAAGGCGACGCGCAAGATTGCGCGAAGCGTGCCCGCAGACTAACTCATATGCTTCAACGTTCAAAGGCAGCTCTGAAGATACGGGATGCCTTGAGGAAGCTCAAAGGCGCCATGCTATCCGTCCTGTTTCCTTGTAGAGATAGATGTTCGCTATTAGCGACGGTAGGAGAAGAATCGCTTGTATCAATTAAACGTTTACGTTAGAAGTAGTGAACCGGCTTGTAATGTTTGTGAGGTCATGATGATTCATGTAGTGAGTATAGGATAGCCAGGCACCAAGTCCAACTATTACGCCACAGTCCGCGAATACCCCGAGAAGAAAAATCGTATCTCATTCAATCAATTAATACCAAGTAAACAACTCCAGGTAGGTAAGTAAACTAGCTTGTCATCTTTCTATAAACATGTCCCCCCCCCCGATATCTATCCCGAACACAAGTAGATGTACAACAATACAGCATGTAACCCTCGTCTTTCATGCGCCCCGTCTCAGAATAAATGGTGACAGAGGCGCCGAGACTGGCGAGGTTTGAATAGAATACGATTTTATAATATGCCACTCGCCCGGTCATCGATCGGAGACTCGGGTAATCTATTACTCCTTCCGCCGAGAAGATCGCTCTCCTCTTCCACAGTGGCATCGCCACCATTGTTAGCTAGAATGTTCACGCCCCTGGCCCCATCTGCGCCACCGGTAGCACCGGTCCGTCGTGTCTCCTCGACACCATTGAGGACGTACCAGCAGTCCTTCTTGGTCAGTAGGCCTTGCAGCACGCCGCGATCGCTGAACAGCACGTAACGAACGCCGAGCTTCTGGAAGTACGACACGGCGAGGTGCAGGGAGCTACGGCTGGGTAGTGTGAGAGGCGTCTGGTCCATCCAGGGGCGTAAGTCGAGCGTCGAGCGCGGGTCCGCGAGGGGCTGGTGGCTGAAGAAAGCCTCGGTTTCAGGTGGGAGGTTGCAAGCCGCGAGGTTATAAACGAGCTCTGAGCGCGATATGTAGCCTAGAAGCACGGCATTGCGGGGATCGTCGACAACTGGAAACCCGCGGTAAGAGCAGGAGTCTAGCACTGTTCGTAGTGAGGCTATGGTATGTCCCGTGGCGGTGAGGACCACGAGGTCCTCGATACGTGTCATAATCTGGCCTGTGGTGATGTCGGGGACGTGCTGTGCGCCGCCTCCTTCGTCTCCGGAGTCGAGGAACGGATATCCATTGAAGTGAATCCACGATTCGTAGATGCCTCGGCGTGAGAAGGCGTCGCCGACCCATTTAGACAGCATCACGGCTATCATAATGGGCAGAACGTAGGTGAGGGCGCCCGTTAGCTCAAACATGATGACAATAAGGGAAACGGTGAGACGTGTGACGCCGGCTAGTGTTGCTGCGGCCCCGATGATAGCGTAGACACCCGGCGTGACACATGGCACGTCTGGGTTGCACGTGCTGAATGCAAAGAAGTTTGGATGGTTGTGCTGCCAAATCTCCATGATGATACCCACGGCGCGGCCAAATAATGCGCCAATAGCCATAGAAGGGAGGATAATGCCCGCCGGGATCTGGAGACCGAATGTGACAGAAGCAAGGAAGAAGCCTAGAATAGAGGCAAATATTAACAACACGATAGTGCTAGCAGAAGCTGCCCCCGTCTTGCAAAGTGCAAAAGGGTCATCGAGTACGAGACGACAGTCGGTGAAGAGCGAAGAGACCAATTCGGAAGCCTGAGCCCGCATGTAGAAGTTTGGATAGTTGATGAGGGCGGTTAGAAAGGAGACGATGGCAACTTGAGCCAGCGGCCCTGGAAGCCAGGTGGCCGATTTCTTCCATTGTGCCACGCGCATATTCACCTTGATGAAAAGGCCACCATATATCCCGCCTAGTATTCCCAGTACGGCGAAGGGTATTATTTCGAATCCGTGCCACTCCGTAGAAAACTCGACTTGATACAACACAAGCTTGCCCGACCGAAAAGGGTCTAAGGCCTGGAGGATTCCAGCAGCTGTCATGGCGCATACAAAGCTCTGCCACATAGTCTTGTCTGGAAAATAATAGGAAAGCTGTTCTAGACTAAATAAGACACCTCCGATGGGAGAACCGAAGGCAACAGATATTCCTGACGAAGCAGCAGCCGAGAGAACCGCCCGCTTCCTTGCTACAACGAAGTCAATCTTCATATTCGCCAAGAAAGAGCAAGGGAAACACTAACCTTCATTGCCGTTGATATTCGGAAATAGTTTGATGAATAAATTGGCACAGCAACATGCCACATGTACCAACGGACCTTCTTTTCCCAACCACATACCGGAGGCAACAGCTAGGCACTGCAAACAGTTAGGTTGACATACAAGCCATGGCTCGGGAGTAGGCTTACCAAGCCCAGTGATTTCGTGACCAATGTCCAGCCGCCAAGGAAGCGGCGAATGACGAAGCCTCCCAACACGGTCTTTATTTCGGGTATACCACTATGCTTGGCGTATATCGCGTACTCCTTAACAAGAAAGCCTGCGCTGAGAGCGAACGTAATCTTGAGAGATATTAGTTGGGAGCGTAAAATGGTACGACATGGTAGTTGCCCTCACTGAAAATATCAAGAAGAAAAAGTATTCGATAAACCACTTCCCAGCCACAGTTCCTATGCCGAGAGCGGCAGCCCACGGTTTCCAACCCGAGCATTTGGCGCCCTGGTCATAGCCCAGACAACAGAACTGTTTGTTGAGATAGAATGCGCCCCCATCCGGTCCCGAGGAGCAGTAGCCAGTCTTCAGATCACCCAGCCACTCTGACACTACATCGATAGCAGCTGCTAGAGCGCCGACGGTCAGGCCGGTCAGGACGAGAATGATCCATACCTGGCTCGAGTCGGCCAATCGCTGTAGGTATCCTAGTAAGCCGGTGGCGCTTGAATACAGAACACGGAGACGCTGCCGTTCTTTTGTGTGTTCGAAGATCCAATCGATAGCCGTCATATCCTCATAGCCTACTCTCCTTCCTGGCCCCTCAGCGTACCAGTCGAGGGGCAGGCCATCCTTCGGCCCATCACCGGAGACGAAGGCGTCGGAGTCGGAGTCGCGGCGCCCGGAATCGATGGCATGGAGCGATGTGGGCGACGCTGTGCCGGTGGATGCACGGCCAGAGGCCGAAGGGCGCGACCCGAAACGGTTGCCTGTCAGGGCGGACAGCATGCGACTAGGCCGGGTGAAAATAGATTGCGGCGGCTTGCGCTTGAAGGTCATGGGCACATCCCCGATGGCGCCGCCAAGCGGATCCTCGCCCAGCACATCGTGGGCTGTCGTGTCGGGCTCGCGGCCGAAGGTAGGGTGTCGGGGTTCGTCGCGTGAGCGCGAGGACGATGACGACGACGACGCCTCCTCTTCGTGAAAGCTCATGAAATTCCTGTTGCTAGCCATGCTGGGGGCGTCGCGATGCGCAATGCCATTTCGGTTCAATTCATATTCTCCATTCCTTGCGGATTTCGGGTCGAGTGTTGATGGCTCTGGCGGGCGACCTACGGCTAGTATGGTCGCTCCTTAGGTATCCAGCTGATGATACTCCCGGCGGAGATCGAACAGGCGTCATGAGTGACAGGGATGCTGCATGATAGGGGTCCTGCTGGCATGCTCTCAGCTCTGTTTCGTTGTTGTTTTTTATCGATAAGGACAGTCAGCAGGTACTACTACAGTGGATGACAAGGACGGCACTAACTATAGGTACCAACAGGTACATAATCTGACATATGGGCTGAACTTGTATAGAACTCGATATAACGAAGGGAGGAGAGCAGTTCCGGCAAAATATATCATAATCTCTCAGGCAAGACTTCCAAGTTGAACTATCCTCTTACACAAGATACGGGCATGCTATCGCACCCACCACATCTACCAACGTAGAATAATGTAGGCTGCGCTGTCAAACCGAACAGATGGAGTCGCAGATTCAAAAAGTTGATCAATTGCTCGCTGCCAAAGACGATACTTCGCGCTTCGTCGGCCTCCTTCTCTTGAAGACCACTCTAGATAACCATGCTTCCGATCTTCAACACGAACAGGTCGCGCAGCTGTGGGCTTCGATCTCGCCGAGATTTCTTGATCGTCTGATCCGTACGGGATCTCGCCCGGCCTCAGAGCAAACGAAGCAGTCGGGGGATATGCTCGGCGTGGCCGTTGCCGTCATCTACACCTTTACCAAGCTATTGAATGACTGTGCTTTGAATGAGAGGTTCTATGGCCGGATCCCGAATTTGGCCAATGCGGTACTCTACAGGTTTGGGACATCCCCATTTAGGATCATAGACGCACACGCTGACGCATTGCCAGCTCTGGGGAGACCACGCGACGCATAGTTGACCTCATCCATGTACTCGTCCAGCAGCCCGATGGTCAAGCTGCAGGCGGTGCAACATGTTTTGCTGAGCTCGATGTTAACAGCTGGGGACCGTTGATAGAGATCGCGCCGCAGCATGAGACCGTTTTTTCCATATTCCACTGGGCTTGGGTGAACGGGAGTACTGCTGCGCCAAGGGGAATCATGAGGGCGAAGATCGACGATGCTCTTCTATTATTTGTCTCGTCATTCAAAGGCCATCATCCCACGCCATTACTCGACTTCATTAAAACCATCTTCGACAATCTAAATCCTAATGTGAGTATATTTGTATGGAGGACCCAGTTTGGCACGACACAATAAATCGTTTGGGCTTATAAGAGCGATACCTTCCTTTAGCCGTTCATTGTAAATAGCGAGAACTGATTTTCTCTGCAGCTCAGGCAATTGAACCCGCAATTCCTTCGGCCAATCGCTAGATTGATACAAGACATGGCCTCTAATAAGCAGACGGAGGACGGTCGACGAGCCTATATCCACTGCGCCGCTGCTCTGCTGGTTGCTTATCCTGAGAAGGCTCCCGGGCCTCTATTCTCTGATGACCCAGATTCTTCAAGGCCGATCGCATATCTATTCGTTAAGATGGTACAAGTAGATATCCTTTCTACCATGCACCTCTTAATACCTCAAGTAAACACAACAGAATACCCCTCTTTATCACGCCGGGTTGCCGCAGGCCTCGACATTATGACTTCATTTGTTGGCTTCCTGATTACTGCAGCAGACGACATCACTGCCCAGCAGAGCCTGACGCCAGACCGAATCCTCAAGCTACACGGAGATCTTGTGAAAATGGTTGGCGATGTCATGGAATACCTTAGAGATCGTTGGGATGGCTTTCTAGCAGGCGTTCGCGGTATAGAGTCTGCACAGAACTCTGGGAGGAGTATATTCGAGGACCCCATAACGCCAGCCACCGTCCGATTCGTAGCGACCTGGCTCCGTGATGACGATGGTGAAGCATTAAGGACACAAGCCGCGGGCCTAATCGATCTTTTCGCCGAACTATACAGGCAGGATTTGACTTCAACAGACACGCCCGAACTACGC
This sequence comes from Ustulina deusta, assembly GCA_023159155.1. Taxonomy (NCBI): domain Eukaryota; kingdom Fungi; phylum Ascomycota; class Sordariomycetes; order Xylariales; family Xylariaceae; genus Ustulina; species Ustulina deusta. The sequence goes on along the minus strand of JAJNNX010000037.1, from coordinate 377,232 downwards.
CTCCCCATCCTCGCAGCTCTCGAAGGTATTCTTCAGACATCCGACGGCCGCGAAGCTTTTAACAACAGCGATCTTTTGTCACGGTGTCTCTATCCCGATCTACGATCGATTTTCACAAGTCGGGACGTAGGATTAAGTACCGGTGACTATATCCGGGGCTCTGCTATTGTGCAGACTTTCCACATCCTTATGGAATACGACGAAAACCCGCGTCCTCATCCCGGTTCAATGGATCTCCTAGAATTGATTGCGAAATGCGACGTCAAGCCAGTCAAGGCCGCAGCGAGCGTTTTAGATCGTTCCCGACTTGACTTTCAAACTGATATCTTGGAGTTGGCGGCAATGCTGCTAGAGAATGCGTCCCGTGATGCTCCATCAGCGCTTCAGCAGAGGATTAAAACGGCCCTCAAAAGCTCCGCGTCGAAAGTCATGGAAAATTGGGGTGCTTTTAATGAGGAAAGCATGGTTGCAAGAGTGGCAGAGCTAGGTCTTGATTGACATGACTATCCGATAGGGCGAGCTATCAAATGAGCGCCTGTACTCTTATGAACGACAACCACAAAACGCATGCCAAGACTTCGAGCAGTACCATCTTTCCGTCATCATGTCATCATAGATTACATTACATCAAATGTCTCTACCTACAGTGTGGCTTGCTAAGGAATCCTCTATTGGAACAGCTTTTCGGAGCGGGTTGAAAGATATGATAACAGAAAGGCATCCAAAACCTAGCCGAGGCTTGCTTATTCACGCTCTTGCCATTGCCAAGGCACTCTTGTCTTGAGAATAGCCTATAGGAGGTTGGATTTTGCGGCTGCCTAGGCGCTTATAGCACGTACTAGATTCTCGCCCTCTCTGATACCTACTCGAGCTTAGTTGTCACAGATCCTGAAAGCCCGATACGCCGAAGTGGCTTTGCCGCGCCCTTCCAGCGATGAGGTACTAAAGGAAATGATACATCGTATTACGATCCAGTGGGATCATTGACTATATCCCTACGTAGTTATGCCGGTTCGGCTTTGGCCCTAAAGTAGCTTCGATCCTCCCATCGTCGGGGGAGAGGGCCGAAGATGTGCGCCGGAACTGGGGTGAGGTATAACGAGGTTGAATGGAAATTTAAAGATTCGACGGGCGAGTGCATATCTATGTAAAGCTACAATATAAGTGAGGCGATGGTCTCGCAGCCGCCATCCTCGTGTATCCCGCAGCTAGGTAAACTCAAACGCCCTCTTAACTCTCACCAGTCTTCCATGTGCTATCTGGGTTTCCGCCGTAGTTTGTAATGGAAAAGGTCGTATCATGCTACCGTCTATAGGGCTCATTCGTCTAACGATATCATTGCCGTGGCTCGCTCTTTTTGCCTGCCCCTGTATTCCATGTCCCTCATATTAAGAAACCCAGTCCATGAAACACAGGCGATTTATCCCTGCGTAGTTACGAAACTCAAAAACACAACAGCAGGAAAGTCATCGCGAAACCACAGTGTATATGGCCTCGGGCCCAATGAACCAAGCCATGCAAGCAACGAAATCAATCGCTCATTGTGCGCTAGCGGTTTGCTTAGAGCGGGTATCTGTCCACAACTTATCTACGATCTGGAACACGGCCGTAACATCTCGCATCACGGCCTCGTCGACCCGTCCGCCAAGTCTCTGCTGGATCTTGTCAGGATGCCATCTGACACGCTCATCCTTCAGTCTGGCTAAGAATTCCATCTCGCCGACCTCCACGGGGTCGATGCCCATGACGTAGAACTCCCTGACGCCGCCGCCCTCGATATCCTGGCGTCGGCCACTGCGGACCGGCCACGCCATGCCCTCCGGCGTGCCATCCCAGGCCTCCCACGCCTTACCATACGCGTCCCAGCGCTCCTTCCACCCTCTTTTCGCCCTCCGTTCTTCGCCCCTGCGAAGACTCGCTTCCATTTCTCGCGTCAGCCGCGCCGCCTCCTCGGCGTTGCGCTCTTTCTGCTTCCGCCGCTCCTCCCGCCGCGCCCGCTCCTCCAGCAGGCCCTGGTGCGTCTTCTCCCACATCTTCTGCCGGACGTGCGCCGCGTATTCGTCGTCGTCCATGCGCTCGAGCTCGCCTTCCTGCCCGGCCCGCTCCTGGCTGTATACGTGGATCGGCTGGCCGTATACACCCTCCCAGTACGCGGCGCCCTCGTCGTCGGCCATGGCGTCGAAGAGAGACTCGCGGAATGCGGCTTCCGCGTCTAGGGGTGGCGGCTCGTATGGGTTTGGCGGCGTGGGCGAGCGGGATCGAGTACTTCGCCGCTTATGTCGGTGGTGGTGATGGGGTCTGTGCCTGTGATGGCGTCGGGACGAAGCGGGTTCGCCGTCATGGCCACGCTCGCGGTCTGCATCCGGGCTACGTGCGCGATCGCGGTCACGGCCATCATGCCGCGAAGCCCGGTGTGAGCGCGAGTGTTTGGATTTGAAGCGGAACTTGGAGGTCTTTCTCGCCGTCCCCTCTGACGTGGTTTCTGCCCTTTGTTCTTCTTCATCGTTGTCGCGGGGCTCTTGAGCTGGCGGGGCTGCTCGAGATTGGATGCTTTCCTCTGTCTCGGGGGGAATGGAGCTCCTCTCTGGGTTGATGGATGATAGTATATGTCGCCTCTTAGGCGATGATGGTTTGGTTGTCATCGCAGAATCATTTTGCATATAAGGATCTCTAAAATATATTGAAATTGATCAGGTCAAAAGTTGCGATGACGTTGAAAGCCAAGGGTCCAAATTGAGCACGCAGCAATGAGACATGGTGATAGCTTTATCTAATCTTATCGCTTTAATAGTACGTACCCACTTAAGCTAGTGCCCAGGTACTTATACATACTGCTATACCTACTAGTACCTAGAGGCTAGTCTAGTGGATGTTCCGTTTCCAAAGCTTCCGTATTGGAGCTTGATGCGCAAACCACCCTTTACATCCACACCATAATCCAATCCAGACCGAGGACTGTTTTTCTGCAAAATGAGTAAACCTGGACTTTCTTTTGGTCTTAATCTGGCCAAAAGGCCAGGCGCTTCGAAACCTGCTCCGCCAAAGCGGAAACCCATGTTTGGCGGCGATGGTGACTCGGACGATGATACGAAAGGGCAGACTGGTGGCCCGCAAGTCACAAAGATCACAGATTTCGATAATGATTTCCCTAGAGCGCGCTCAAACGGCTCGAAAAATAAGAAACCCGCCTCCAAAACGAAAGGCGGTCCTCCAGGTCAACCACCGACAAGCAAATCGAAGCATGCAGCAGTCTCGGCCTACGGTGACTTGTCGAGCGCGCTCGAGTCGCGGAGGCATCGCGAGGCGGCTGAGGAGCTCGACCCCTCGATATACGACTACGATGCGGTATACGACTCCCTGAAACCAGAACCAAAGGCCACACAGGAGGACATCGAGCGGAAACCAAAATATATGAAGAACCTGATCGCATCTGCGGCCGTAAGGAAGCGCGACGCTTTGATCGCGGAAGAGAAAAAGATAGCGCGAGAGCGGGAGGAGGAGGGTGAGGAATACGCAGGTACGGAGAAGTTTGTCACGGAGGCATACAAGAAGCAACAAGAAGAGAATAGGCGTATCGAGAAGGAGGAACGCGAGCGGGAGGAACGGGAGGCCCAGAAGAACCAGGGCGGTGGTATGACAGCTTTCTACAAAGAGTTGTTAGAAAAGGGCGATCGGCGGCACACCGAGGTCGTGAAGGCTGCCGAAGAGCGTGCTAAGGCAGGCCCGAAACCCGAGGACGAGGCGCAAGAGGAGATATCGAAGACAGATGCTGATATAGCGCGCGAAATCAACGAGAAGGGCGGGACTATCGCCATCAATGAGGATGGACAAGTGGTTGACAAGCGAGAACTGCTGAAGGGCGGTCTAAATCTGGGTGCCAAGAAGAAGTCCGAGTCGCTTCAAAACACACGGAACGGGGTGGATCGCAGGGACGAGAGGGAACACTCCCGTGGCTTCGTTGGTTCAGGGGGTAAGCAGGCAATGCGCGAGAGACAGACGCGCATGCTAGAGGCACAGCTGGAGCAGTCGCTCAAGAGGTCACTGGAGCAAGAGGAAGAGGAGCGCCAAAAAGTAGAGCGCGCGGCCAAGAGCAGGAAGACAGACACGGATATCTCGAGCGCCAAGGAGAGATATCTAGCGCGTAAAAAGCAAGCGGAAGAGGAGAAAAAGAAAGGCCTTGTGGCAGACTGAGGCCCGAAGGTTCCGAATTCGTAAATAGTATATACCCCACGAAAGGAAGACTATGGGCCTCATTTGATGGACAAGGGAGTCTCCGTTCAACGTTTTTAATCCTGATTCAAGCTGTGTTGTACACTCTAATGTTGCTGTTTTCCACCCATGCCCGGGGAGCGAACTATGCAGATAATCCACCGCAAGCCAATCCCACAGCCTGTCTATCCATGATGTACAATGCTTCCCAAGCCAATATAGACTCCTAGAACGAAATCAAATTGTGTATGTCGTAGCGCTTCACCCTCCAATCTCGGCCCTCATCGATACAGCGGAGCGGTGCCTCGTCTTCATCGTGTCGTGTTGCGAACTTCGAAGTTGTCGGCATCCCGCTGTAGCCTGCTAAGGGCAGTCGAGTTGATCAGATTCCATCCGGCCATGTATTTCTCGATGCAGTGGGTGAAGCACGTCTGTTCGCCGCTCGATAGCGAGGCGCCGGGCTTGGGGACGCAGCGCTCGAAGCAGTGCTCGTTGACTTTCTACAGGGGGGCAGAGATACCCGTCAGCCCCCGCACCAGCAGAGATACACGGTCATAGGGACAAAGACATGCGCATGGTTCACGAAACATGGAAGAAGACAGACAGACGGTGAGGCGAGATGCCCCGATTCATACCTCGATCAGTTGCCTTGCGTTGTCCAGGGCGTATTCCGCCCGCACCTGGCGGATAACCTCGCTCTTAATCGTTGCAGACTCCATGGTGGCCGGGATGCGAACCTGCGTACAATGCGCTCTGAGCACGGAGAGAAAGAGGGGATGGAGAAAGCAAGTGGTAGAATTTTAGTTCATCACCCGAAGCTCGAGAAGACGAAGCTTTTCGCTGTCGATAGTAGGTATTAATTTAGCGGTGTCTTGACGTGCATAGAGGTACCTAGGTACCTTGGTGGCTCCAAACAGGTCCCGTCCGCTTTTTCTGAAGGACAAAATATGTTGTTCATGGCGCAAAGTGCAATTTCTGCCCTAATTCAGGAGTAAAGTTTTAATAAAAGTTATTTTCCAAATGACTAGTTATCCATTTTCTAATATAATATATTTTTGGGGAATTTATTTAGTTTTGGTCAAGGTATTTTAACTTCAAAAAAAAAAAAAGAACAGCCGGCACTTTTTTTCGAGTGCCTGGGACTTAGCGTGCAGGCTTGGGGTGGGTATATTATGTGTATAAGTACATGCACCCACATGCAATTTAGACACCGGCACATGTAGGTACCCGTAGGTACCGAAGGAGTAAGGTTAGGCACCATGTTACCTAAACTCTCAACTTTAGGTAATCTTCAACGGTGCTATTTCCTGCTCCGATTTCAACACGATCAAAATGACCCTGTCTCTGGGTATTTCCGTGTCGCCCTTCCATTTCCTGGCATGTTGGGAGGGATTCGCTTGTGGCAGATATTGTGGACTACATTGTTGGCCAAAGAACCCATCACGGGGTGTCAGGTGCTTCTCCCCATCACCCTTCCAACCGTCGTGCACACTCTTGATAGAGTTCGACAATCACCAATGCGGCGTTAAACACACTGCCGAGAATTAGAGCCGATGTTCGTAGAAGAAAGGGTGTGGGACCTGGAAGGGTACAGTTCGACTTACGCTGCCATCGAACATGCTACACAGAGAGGGATGTTCACGCTCAAGACGTTGCCGACGGTCAAAAGGAGTTCGAGCATCACGCACGTCATCAGGATCCATGCGAACGAAAACAGCAAATCCTGGTCTATTGGCCGCATCTGCCAGAGAGTTCTCATCCAGAGCGCGTTCACAAGCACGGCAAGCCCAGCCTGTCCGATATTAGTCGAAGAAAAATCCAGGTCGGGTCCCAAGGGGTTTCCTCTTACGAGTTCCAGAGTTATCAAAGAAAGCCACTTTACATCTTCCGAGGAGTTCCCCAAGGCACCTAGCATGCTAGTAGCTGCCATAGCCACATGGCTTATGGTGGCACACAGGTGGGGAGCCACCCAAGGCCTTGTCATTGTTGCTGTGGTGGGCGAATCGGTAGGCCAATTTTGCATTATAGAGCGTGGCTAATCGTGTGGTGAGTGGTACTTGACAGCTTCAGGGAGCGAACCCATGTGGGCGCTTCGTCGAGTCTTATATACAGATTGAATTAGGTTCTTGGGCACGCGGTGTCCCTTCTTCCTCTTTTAACCTCCGGTAGATCACTCCTAGGCACACACTACGGGGCGAAATAAAGTTATGTCTCGATATCTGTGCCATCTGGCCTTGCCCGGACGGTATATATGGATGAGTTAAATGCGCGAAACGCGTTGCTTTTACGTTCAGGCCACAGTTATGTACTCTGGTCCATTCCCGTTTGGTGAAGCACACGAGGCGGTTAGCTTGTCTCCCAACTGAAAACGATCAGAGTTAAACCATGTCCAGTCGAATTCATGACTTGTACCTATAGCATCTCGAAAAGTCAGCCGCGGTCGCTGTGTGGTCGAGCCTCGATTCCGAAAGGAAGGACTTGGAATTTCCGGGAAGAAGCCGTGTTTGCGCTCTAGATCAGACGGAAAATCAACTTCTATCGCACTACCTGCCCTTTCCTTCTATCCCAAGATGGGGTAACCCAGAATTTGGTTTGCCACTAAGGCAGGTGCATCGGCCCATCCCTATCTTCTTTGCTCTAAGTTTAGGGCTGGCTCATCCACGAACTTGGCATGAGATCCCTCGGTAGACAAGAATGCGAGACCTCGCGGTAGAAGTAAGTTTTCCTTCTCTTTAATATATATTTATCTATATACAGTCGAAGGAGAAGAAGAAGAAGAAAGAAACTCAATGAGCGACTCACACGGCAGTGTCGAAATAAGTGTTTATCGAAGACGACCCATAGTATTCTTGCCAAAGCTCTTGATATAACTACCTATACCTACCTACTCGACCTCGGCCATCCCCAAGCCTACCTAGGAACATCACACAAGTCTTCCAAATACCAATATAGTAACCTCGCACTTTCCTCCTCTTTCATTCAAGACTTGCTAAACACATGACTGATCCCAGCGCATACTCTGTACCAGGCTCCCCAAAAGTACAATGTCAATATATATTCATCAGGTTATAATGGGTCGTGACTGGCACTCAGTCAGGAGAGAATAAATTGCTCTGGTTTATCTATGCTTTATACAATTTACCTCTACCTGTCCTGTCCCACCAAAGGGCCCCTGCCAGCAGGCCCTCGCGAATATTAACGATATCTACTCACTACATGTCTAATGCAGATATCCCCAGAAAACCATCCTCCTCGATAAGGGGCAAGCGTCCCAGTACGGTTATGGAGAGTTCAGGCACATCCCACTCTCCTCGTCTCAAATGCTTGCTTATCGCAGGCGGCGGTTCTTGTACTTCTCGGCCTCGGCGCGCTTCTTCAGGCGGTAGGCAATGGCGCGCTTCCTGGCCGCAGGGGACTGCGTGAAGGCCGCGGAGCCGCCGAAGGGGCCGGCGGCGGCGCCGTTGCGGACGCGGACGATGCAGACGTTGTCGGCGCCGCCGACGGAGGCTTCGCAGGTCATGCCGGCAGGCATCTGGACCGTGACGGGGAAGTCGGTGTTCGTCGCCAGCGAGAGGCCGCCGATGGGCAGGCCGGGGACATCCTGCGTCACCTCGGCGGTCTGGAAAGCGTCGGCGTCGGTGCCGCCCGAGGTTCCGTCGACGTCGGCCTTCAGAGGCCCGGCGCCGTCCTGGTTGATCTGGCGGAAGGTCATGGTGATCGTGCCGTCGTCGCTGCAGGTCGGCAGGCCCGAACTCGCGCCCTGTCCCGCGGAAGCCTTGACGCTCGTCTCCTCCGGCTGCTCAGACTTGGTTCCCTTGCTGCTGCTGCTGCTGCTGCCCCCCGTAAGGCCGCCCAGGAGGTCCCCCAATACGCCGCGCTTGTTCTGCTTCTTGAGAGCAGATAGATCGTCCTCGACGCCGGCGGATGAGGCGGCGCCCTCGTTGGTCGGAGCACCGGCTCCGTCCATGAAGTTGGCAATCATGACTGAGGCGTCAACAGGACCGTTGCCTTGGGTGCGTCCCAGAGCACTGGCCTTGCTTGTGCCTAGCTCTTTGTCGCGGATGATGCTAGTGTCTGCTTGAGAGCCGCAGCCATTGCTGCTGCAGTCACGTGGAGTGCCGTCGGCGACTTGAGGAGGCGTGTTAGTACGTACGAGTCTGTTGACGTTATAAGCTGGGGGAGGGCTTCCTTACCACTAAGACCAGGCATGGTGACACCGTTTGCTCCTTGAATGGAGGTGACCAAACCATGACCAGCGACCATGGCAAGAAGGCCAGAGTTAGCGAGGATGTATGAGTAACGCATATTGGCGATTATGTTGGAATGTTAGAAATGGCAATGAGAACTGATTAGAGTTAAGTAAATTTGAAAATGGCCGCCAGGGCAGTCGATCTTGGGGTCAGAGAGGACTCGAAGTGAAGCTGAAAGGAACTGAAGCTACTCCGCAAAGCCTGGCGAAGTGATAATGAATGTTGTGATGGTGGTGGTGATGATGACGAAAAAGCAATGTTCCCAAACTGGTCAGCGGCGCCGACTCTTATATGGACTCGATCTAGACATCTTGATTGAAGTCATTCTTCTCATTCTACTCTATCGCTTCACATACAACATAGCCAAAATTTTGTGGCTATGCTCATCGTTTGGCGCCGACATGCAATACCATTGACTTCGTCCGATGTTTTGAGACACGGTGTGTGAGAATCGGCGAGCGAATCGCATTCGAAAATATCAGGGTGGATGGGGTGCTTTACCCCACGAAAACAGGATCGCCAGGATCTACCCTGGGAGTCTCCGTGAAGCCTGGACTCGGAAACCGGTTGTTTCAGGAGTCCCACGATTCGGCAATTAACCTTCGATTCTTCCCGGATAGCCTTCGAGAATTCAGGCGGCCAATCGCAACACTCGCAGATCATCGCCGAGCGGCGGGATCAAAACCCGAGGGCAGGCAGCAGACAATATGTTTGCAATGTCTTGACTCCTTGTTGTTGCGTCTGCCGCGGCCTAATCGGGAAACGCACAAAGAGCCTAACTATCCCACAAGCACAGAAGAAGCTTCAAACTAGGCACGGGCACAACACAGAACGAGATATGGTGATTTGCCAGCGCCTTCAAGTGATGAAACCTTGGCTTTGACAACATATGATGGAACTGAACTAGCTATTAAGCAACCTTTACTTACGTGGCTATTGTAAAGCCAGTCGTGATTTCTCTGCCCTTCCGTCGCAGTTCCATACCAACTCCAACGAGTTTCGAGCCCTCAAGACGAGAACTCGGGGGAGGAAAAAAACCACACGTTATGTCCAGAAAGAGAAAACCTTGCGAAAATGGTTGTAGTTGGCAGGCATCATTGGGGCTGAGTAACAGACTAGCTAATCAGGTTGCATCTCCTCTCCGCGTCAAGTTTCACCATCGAGTTTGTTTCACGGGAATTGTTTAACAAATCCGAGGTTACTTAACCAAGCGAAACATGTAAAGTAGATCCCGAGTTCGTGCTCAGGTAACACTCGCTTGTCACTCGCTGCATATAATTGGGTGACACATGTACGGCTGACAAGAGGCTTCCCATATTGCCTAGAGCATATTCTTCCGCCATCCAGGTAGAGAACACGGGCCCCCCCCGTATTCGACTTGGCTTAGAGCTTTGTGGCGACTAAATGCGTGTTCCTGAGGGAACCCGTCCCCCCTAGTTTTCCACCCTGCGGCGCCGTATTTCCGCTCTCAGGCCGTGCAAGAATTCTTCGTAGTCCTGCGTCCCCTCCGCCGGAAGAGAGCCCTCTGATTCGCCAAACTCGCCCAATTCGTACAAGTAATCCTCCAACCGTGGCTCTGCCCGTTCATCAGCGTCATCATCTCTACACCTTTAAGTAGTACCTAGCAAAGGGTGAACCAACGTGCTTGCGCCGCTGCCGCCGTTGCACCCGTCCGCTCTCGCGGCGTGGCAGCAGCACTCCTCGTCGCCAGGTTGTACCTCTCACGCCTCTCATTGCGGTCCTTCTCGTCGCTCGCTCTATCTTCAACCCACATTCGGTGGAAAACGTCCTATTTTGAGAACCTGAGGTCAGTGGTTGAAATGCGTGGCAAACAATGTGGATGGGCTCGCGAGCTGCTAAGAGTAATGGGAGAGAAAGCCCTTGGTCAGGCAACCCCATGCTCCTGAGACATCTCAGAAGGGGGCGGAAGAGGCTCTAGCGTACTGACCTGGTAGGTATTGAGCTTCCCTAGCTGGGCGCTCACCTTAACCAACAGGCGCAAGATGAAGATGCCCAGCACAACGGTGGTTGCCCAAGACGTCCACCAGAAGATCTCCCTAGTATTTTTCTCGAGCACGGCGAGCTTTTTTCCATGTGTACAGTCAGTACGATTTCTTTCCGCCGCACGCCCCTTCGGTTTGTGCTAGACGACTTACCGATGACCCGAGCTCGACGGCGATTTCTATAATCGCTTGCACCGTCGACGTTACCTTGTCCTCAAGCGTGCTATCCATCGGAATCCCCATTTTCTAACTTTGTTTCTCACCCTTCCTCTACAAGCGCATCAGATACGAGATGTGTTTCGACCTTGGGCAGCAACTCTATGACGATATTACCGCAGAGAATAAAGCAGACCGAGTAGTGTGGTATGATAGAATCTGAAGCCGTACAGGCATAATTGATTATGTTTTCATGGAGTAGTAGCCGGGAATAGAATAGCCTGTTCCTGGTGTCTTGAATTTTGGAATGAGATGGAGCCGACAAAGGAAGACAAAGGCGTTGCGCAGAGAACATCTCAATTCCGTTTTCATCCCACATAACACTTACAAGCTCACTCCAAAAACTGCGACACCTAAATCACTTTTGAATTGTTATACGAAATAAGAGAGAGCGAGACACCACAGGCGAGTCCCTAGATAAGTTCTGTCTTATCTTCACTAATATAAGGGCTTTGCAGAAAACATGTCTTGAGCATAGGGGTGATTCTACTAATTGATTGATTATTAACCCTTTGGATATCAACAAAGGTTTGCCTACCTACGTAATAGGATGGTATGAGGGACAGTGCCTCTTTTAACCCTCACGGCGGTTTCTAACTACGACATCAAATTCACTTCGCTACTCTGCATTACCTAGGTAGATCTGTCATACATATGTACAACTTAATCTGACCAGAATTCGTCAATAACACTATTATTCCGCCATCGATAACGTTTTACATCAGTTGTCTATTGCATATCCTTTTCGTCATGGATAGGTAGGTACCTAGCTAGGGAGACAACAAGGTCCTCGTATTCTGCTTGGCTTAGAGCCTTATGATGGCTAAAAGCTTCTCTAACAATAATTATCATATCATGGATGTAAAGACCTCGTTGTTGGCAATGATGGCGCAGTGGGGTCACTCATTTGGTGCTGGATGTTTTAAATATCCCATCACGTTGGAGACCAAGTATACTACCTTGTCCATTGTTGCACGGAAGGCCTGCCTAAAGGCCATATAAGTAAATCGAGCATTATTCTCCAACCCCCAGTTTAGCGCTTGTTATATCCATGTGTTCCACTACTATGATAATTACAAAGAACACACAGGAAACATGGTAAGTCCACCCACGCATTGGGAAGCGTCCGTCATCATGTATTTGGGCCGAGGAGAGACAGAGAGCTCAAGTCGAATCAATTGGCTTAACTGGGTATCACGAGCAACTAAACAAGACCAAAGGAGATCCTGGTAAAAAGACATCGCCCAACTTGCAATCCTCAACAGCCCCACTTTCGCACGAATTCCTCGAATTTGGGGCAACGGATAGAGTTCGGGCAGTCTGTCTGCGGATTCTCCCCCCCTTTGAAACGCCCTTCGCCAGCGTTGGCAGCGAGCCGATTGGCGGTCTGTCGGTATGCGTGGGCCACATAGTCTGGGGCCGATGCTGGTCCCTCGAGTTTCAGACCCTTAAAAATTTCCGCAATCTGTTCTGATTGGTCTCGGAGCATTTCTATCGACCCTTCTAGTTGTGTGTCCTTGTAAACGCTTCCTGGATTTACAGGGCGAGCAGCGCTATCGGCAAGGAGTGATTCAAGTAGTAACTCTCCGCCAAGCTCTCGTTCCGTCAAACTCGATTTAGCAGCCTCTTCGAGAAGCTGATGAAGATCTTGAAGAAGAGTGTCGCCTTTATGGGCCCGGTTCTGCACGTGCTCGTCCAATAGCGACGGGGTCGGTTTCGGAAACGGGCCATCAACATGTATAGGCACTATGCCGTAAAGCTGCATATAATTCCTTACATGTTCCGCAGCTGTGGCCTGCTCAGGTCCTGGCCGCAGCTTATGTGCTAGCGTATGAGGCATATGTCCTGGAACCATGTCTCCAGAACATGAATTCTCCTTCAGTTGACGGAACGAAGCAAGGTTGTACAGTGCCTGGTGGTGATAGACGAGAGTTTGGGTCCGCTCAGCTACGGCACCTAGTCTGTCATTCATGAATCTCAGGACTCCAGCGGCCTTCTTTTGATTAGCGCAAATGTTGTTAAATATTGTGAGAGGAGGGTCTTACGTAGGTTGTCACGATGTCCATACGGAACTTTTTTGAATATTCCCAATCCTTGTATAGTGTTACGATGGGACGAAGAAATTGAGCGGAGGCGGACATGTGCGCTACGGGAATGACTTCTTCCCAAAGCCAATCGACCTCCCGGACGATGTCCACCGCTTCGTTATGCACGGCTTTTTGATGACCCGGCTTTTTCATATTACTTGCAAGATTTTCATGGAAAATCGTCGCTAATTGTACCTGGCAGTGACGAGTAATTACATAAACAAGTCTGTATCCGAGTTAGTAACATGCGGGGGGTGCGATGAAGGGACGACTTAACCCGCTCACGAGCTGCCGTGCATGATCGACGATGGCTTCGCCTTCGTGGGAGGAGTGAGAATTGACTAAACGTCTCCATCGCTCGATGTGCTGAAGTACATAGTCATACTCGTTCCAAAGTGATGTTTCTGCCGACAGGGGTGGATGCGACTTGTCAAAGAAGGACTCTCGGCAGTTGAGGAAGAGAGCCTCGCTCCAGAATGACGTGTTATACTCCTCAAGCCTCAGGAAACAGCTCTCATCATAGGAATCAAATTTCTTCTTCATCGAATCAATCTATTTTCCGGGTCCTGTTAGTCACATCTGCAGGGGGGGGGAGGAGGGGTATAAGCATCACACATCACAATAGCTTACCTGTTGCGTATGGCGTACTTTGCGTAGCTTTTTCGCGTTTGCACTTTCAAGAATGGCCGTAATTTCATGGCTGGAGTCAGAAGACTCTCTGAGGGTAGCAAGACTACGAACGGACTGGACGCTGAACTTGGCCACCTTCTCCTCTAGGAGTTGATTGTAACTGGTCAAGGCAGCCAGGGCATCTTCCAGGAAACTTGCACCATCATCAACGACAGCGTTCGGTCGTCTAGATGGCGGGTTATTACGAGGAGCGATGGAAGCACCAATATTACACGGCCAGCACTATGCCAACTAAGATGGGCGAGAACTTACCCTGGATATTCGAGGTCTGGAAATGTTGACAAGGGCCCAAACGCGAGCGTGAGATTGTGGACGGCTTCGAAGAACAGAGTAGGTGGTAGAAGAAGAATATCCTCAATAGTGTCTTCATCAAGGCCGTTGGTCCCTTCGAATTTCAGGGAGCGTAGCTCATCCCGAAGCTTGTTGATCTGTTCGGGCGTGGGAAGCTTCAGCTCCTCAGTCGCATGGTCAGACATATTGATATATAGAAAACGATGCCTGACCGTTGCCTCAAGGGGCTCAGTTTGGGATAATAATAATGCCTTCAAATAAATTTCTCGTGAAAACTTGTAGGTGAATGTTGCTACTTAAATTTTGAGTGTTGAAGATGTATCCATAGACTGACTGCATAGTAAAATAAGTCGGTTAGAAGAAGTAAACATCGAAGCTACCCAGGTACCTCAGTACCTTTCCACGCATTGTGCTAGACAGATGACGTTAGTAGTTGTGCACTAGTACATTGTAGGTAGTGCCTGTGCGTTAGCATTCAATGTGCTGTAGGTGGCTGTCTGGATTTAGACTAGCGGCAGCAAACTAGTCCAGGTACGTACCCGAGTTCCCCCAGATCTATCTTACATGCACAGTGTATATTTTATTGAATGCACCATGCGTACTGGCGGTCGATACTTGTCCAAACACCGCCGTCATACGTTAGTACATGTATGCTGGGATATAACCTTCGATAGCACTCATGGCTTTCATGTGAAAATCCCGATTATTTTTATCATCGTGTGCGCGGTGTTCGGTGTTCTAAGAGGATTGGTGTCCAATTAGGTGTAGCCAAGCCCGGTTGCTGTTATTGGGACGACACGCATCCTCCTATTTTGACCGGCTCTGCCTTATTCTCCTCGAATGTACACGAGCTCAGAGGAAGATCCATCCAGTCAGTCAAATTGCTGCTCAGGAGTAGTAGACATGATATCGATTCCATCTCAAGCTACCCAGGGCCCCTTTTAGTATTTGTCATATGATGATCCATGGACAAATCGGAGTATCGGGGCTCTGCCCTCCAACAACCTCGCAGCAAAGCCTCGTTTGGATATTTATTCATACAGCCCAGCTTCTTCCAATAAGGTTTATAGACGCCATAATGCGTTTGCATTCTAGATCCACATACCTGTGCTCTCCCGACCCCGTCCCGGCTTTCTATCGCCGTACGGAAATGGGACAGTTGTTCGAGGTACCAGCAACCTCATACGAATCGACCGCGATGACGTGTGAGCCAATGAGATCCATGAGATCCGTGAGATCTGCTGTGCATAGGTAACCCTCTGTTTGTACCCCCTCTTCTGTCCGCATTTCTTCAGTGTAGTACTGCACTGCCAGACGCTATTCGGTTAACCATAGGCTGGCTCGGCATCGCGGTCTGTGTGAGGTATCAGATGCTTCGCAATTGAGTTTGGGAGTACCGTGTCTGAGTTCAGGGGTACGAAGACACTTCTGACTTTCGGAATACCACCAGGCCATTGTGATGGCAGAGTTAATATGTGTTCATCCTGAGATCCGGAGAGTTTCGCTCAAAGCGTAATTGGTCGGTCATGAGTTTGGTGCCATGGCTTACTCAATTGGCAGCTTGGGCTCTTCAACAAACGCTGTATAGTCCATAATATATACACCCGATGGACCCGGCGGCATGGGGTCTCAGGACCCTAATTGATTCTGGTCAACAGCACTTCCCCTGTATTCTATCTTCTATCTGCATGTCTCTAGCCTAGTTGAGCTTTTGCGCCTGTGCTACAATCTAGTTCCAAGGAGATGGAGATGGCTTTGATTCAGAAGCTATGCAAAAGCCTCCAAGCGCCAGTCTTGACCAAGAGGTATTCAGATGCAGCAGTCGGGCTTGTACTTATTCTTTGCTTTCAGCTGCTCGTCGTGCCAATCCAGGTCGCCCTTGATCTCAATTCCGTCAACATCCCAGCGTCCATTCTTGTGATGCTCCTTGTGTTCTTTACGATGACTATTGCAAGCTCTGTCAATGGAGACGTTGTAAAGTTCTACAGCAAACACCTACGAGGACCAACCGACTTCATCGGGAGGCACATGTCACTTGGTTTTGTGGTGTTCTTCGTTTTGCTTATCCGAGACCACATCGACAGCTCTTCGGATATCCCAAAGCTTGCGGGCGTATTTGGTGAGTGACAAACGGAATACGTTTGTACAAGATGGTACCTCAACTTACCAAATTATAGTCCTGACAACCATCGTGGGCTATGTGGCCTCGTTCCTGTTGGCGTACGGAGGCTTCCGTTTGGAGCACCGACTTCGACGACCCAGACGGACTGCGGTCGATTTAGAGAGCAGCAATAAAACATGGCCTAGTCCATCGATTGCCTGGCCGGCTCCATCTTGTGAACGACGGCCCAACATAATTGGTCGATTGTCGACTCTGAGTGAGAAGCTCTCGATAAACGAGCCATTGATGAAAATAAATGCCGGGCCAGAGAGCTTATCAGCAGCAACGATTGACTTTGTGCTTCGAACTGCCCCGATATGGATTTGGCTTTTCCTCCTCACCACTATTGGCCTCCCAGTCTACTTGGCTACAGGCTACATGTTGCCTTTTGAAGCCTTCTCCTTCACTCTGTTTTGGGTTCTATCTCTCCAATTTCAGAGATCTCTGCGGTCTTCGCACGCCCTCTTCCGGTTCCGCCGCCTAAGATCCTTGATTCTCATATTCTGCACCCCAATCCTATTGACCTGGGCTCTGGCTACTGCCTACTTGTGGGTGAAGGCATTCGGTACAGGGAGGGATATTGGCATTATTGTCGGGGAGTTTCGCCACTACAGCTCCTTATCGAGGTGCATAATACACATCATACAAGAAGACTATGACGTGCCTGCTCATCTTGGTGCTGGCGACCTAGCAGGCATTCTCTTGGATGCTGGTGTGGCATGTATGGGGTTCAAGATGTACGAGTACCGCTCGGAGCTCTGGGCTAGCTTGGGGACGGTATCGTTCACATGTACGGCTCTTGCAGCCATCAATGTGTTCTTGAACGTCCTCATTGGCCATGGCTTGGGTCTAGAAGCAGAGGATGCCATAGCTTTCGCTACTCGATCCGCCACATTGGCGCTGGGCATCCCCGCGATCGAGAACCTAGGCGGCAGCGCAACACTCGCGAGCACTATGGCCATATTCGGCGGCATCTTGTTCCAAATGGCAGGGGACTGGCTCTTTTCCGTGATGCGTATCAACGATCAAGTGGTGCGGGACAGCCCAACACCTCCGCCGAAAGTCACCATCCCAACAAAAGCCCCGACGTTATTTAAAGAGACGACGAGTCCTAGCCCTGTTGGTAGCACAGAGATGAAGAATGCCAACAACGGCTGTGCGGGAACTAACGAAGAGAGCACAATAGTGGCAGCAGGTGTAACTGTGGGTATTAATGCGGCGGCAATGGGTACCGCGTACCTGATCGAGCGTGACTCGAGAGCCGTAGCATATTCGGCATTGTCCATGATAGTGTTTGGGGCAGTAACGGTGGCACTAACCGCATCCCCGGCTGCGGTGAATGCGGTAATACTTCTAGCCTCGAGGTAAATGTCCAAGGTGACCAATCAATTAAACGAGACGAGATTACGACAATGACGACGACGAGTATCGATACATGACACGATAGGTAAATGACAAGTATGGGGAGTGGAGTTGGATATATGAGGTTAGATGTGGTATGCGTTCACGATGATCTGGGCGACGGCGAGGACGAGGGGTAGAGGTGTGATAAGAAAAGGTTGTTGTGGATATTTCCTCGGGTGCAAAACCGCCCCGTGACTTTTGAGGTACAAGTTCTAAAACATTTAACTAGACATATCTTTCAGCACGCATTCTCCAAAGTAATGAAGAGTATGACGTGTGCTCCCAGCCTTGTATGATGATAGGGTCTGCTATCAATATTTTCGGGGCCTGTACTCCTCTCGTTTCTAGAACGACGGTGATGTTGATCTTATTCAAGACGCTCGATCAAATGCAATCCACTGGCCGTCTCAACCACACTGCTCATCTGCCCTGGCTGGAGCCCAAAAGCGGCCTCTTCGAACTCCTGTTGCATATCACCCTTGCCAAAGTAGCCAAGGTCCCCCCTTTTGCGCGCGGAACTACAGTCGCTTTCCGACATGGCCAACTCTCCCAGAGAAGTGGCGCCGGACCTGATCTTCTGCTCGTGGCCCTTGATAATAACCATCGCATCCTCCTTAGTTCGCGTGATCTGGGCCTCGCGCCAGCTCGCTGGCCGTCGACTGTCTCGGTGCTTGACGAGTAAGTGGGCGGCACGGATCTTGCCCTCAGGACGTGCTGTGTTGGCGCCTTGCGAAGCCGAATGATGGGTTGCCATATACTTCTTCAGCCTCTCGGTGTCGGTCCCTGACGGGGGCTCCCATCGCGATACCTTGTCGACGGCATTGAAGTAGTACGGGAGGTTTTTGGAGTTGCTGTGGCGCACCTCCCAAGATGGGGGCAGACCGCTCTCGTCCTAAGCTAATTGTGAGCGCCCGGTCGGCCATGGACAAGAGGAGCGGGAAACGAGCTAGTGCTGCACCGGGCGGTTGGGGGCACTGAGAGAGCAGCTGCACCAATGATATCCGTCGGGGATGGCTTACCATATCGTGATTGGTTTACTGCGAAGCCGACGATACAACGAGACTCTGCAAGGCGATGGCACAACAGGACCGGTTTACATAGGCTTCTAGGTCAGGACGTTGGGCAGACGGCACCGAGAGTCACGATGTTGGGGGCCCGGCGAGCCGTTTACTGGACTCGAGACTGCAGTTCGAGGTGTGTTGTGAACTGGCAGAGCGACCAACTGCTATCATACCAGATTCCAAGCGCGCATTACATGTAGAGGCAGAGGGAGGAAGATGCAGACTAGAGTGCCGAAAGCCAGATGCTCGGTGGGTAGTTTAATAAGTGCTAGTAAATGACGGAATGCGAAAGCTGGCGGCAAGTGGTAGGTTATCTACTGCAAGCGACCCTGGGGATCACGGGGTGGCAACGGCCGGGCGACCCTGGGGCTGATGCTTGATGGCTGGTGGTTGGTCGATGGTCGATGCGGGGCAACGGTCGAAGGACCTGCCGAGAGGTGGGAGCTAGAGGCCTACACATACCTAACCTACCTACGCATAACCCGTGCCAGTGCTGCAGTGGGGCGCTTGGCGCCCGGGCTCCTCTCAGCCATGTGCCTCAGTCTTCCAACAAGCGCGTGCCACTTTTCTAGCGACTTCCATCTACCGACCCTATGTACCTATTGTATACTTACTAGCCATCTGTATGGCCCTGTACCTCTCTCTGCCTGACCTCTCAGCAGGCTACCACTAGTCTAGACTACCTATGCGTAGGCGCCCATCCCTATTTGGTCGCGTCAAATCGTCACATCATCTCATCTACCTAATCCATCTTACGACTTCGCAGTTCAAACTATCCAGACACCAAACCACCTTTTGACCTTCTCGTCGCTGCTATTCCCATTCATCCTCCTCCCTCTGCAAAACAAAACACAGGTAGGCATATCGGAACAACTTCTTCCCACCGACTACACCAGAGCAGACAGCGTCACAGTTGACGCTCGTGGACTCATTCCCGACACATCATCGCAGGACGCGCCACTCACCACGTCGTGGTCTCCTGTTCATCAACCATGGCGACTCCGCAGTCAACGACCTCGGGCCATGCTCCCAAGAACAACCTCGAGCAAATCACTTTCCGCTTCTGCTCCGAGTGCTCCAACATGTTGTATCCCAAAGAGGACGAGGATTCTCACAAGCTCATGTTCACCTGTCGCACATGCCAGTACACCGAAGAGGCCACCTCGAGCTGCGTATTCCGGCACGTTCTGAATAGTGCTGCTGGCGAAACTGCTGGTGTCACCCAGGATGTTGGATCAGACCCTACGGTTTGTGGCCCTGTTTCCTCCCACCCTGATGTTCATGATGTTGCTGTTGCTGTCGCTGTTCCCGCTGCCGATTCCACCCTGGCCCTTTGTCTCAGGTGTGGTATTACTCTTCTCCATTGTGCTCGGTGTAGGGACCCCGCCTCAGTCGGCGAGTACAATGAGTGCGTGCTACGAAATCCAGATTTTATTGTTTACCAGAGTCTTCGCTATATACGCTTTGCAAATTACTGGAAAGCTCTGGACCAGGAAGCTCAAGCTGCCCTCGAGGACCGATTTACATCTTCGAGTGGCTTGAGCATGCCGCACTCGTCTGAGGAGACCATCACCCAATATCTCCCGTTCGAAATGGTGCTTGACCCCGAGGCAGATCCCCCGGAAGCCCTTGGCGTGGAACCCTCAGTCGACGACGACCTGTACAATACTTCTGGTTGATTATTCCTAAGAAAGTTCACTATCACTATGCGTCACACATATGTACCCTCTGTACCCTGGGAATCCTTACATACCAGTGGCCCTCTGTTCTCCGCCACCGATATTCACTCGGCAGGTGGAGAAAAATGATGGATATGATGGTGTATGGATCAAATTCAATCATCAAATCAAGGCTGTGACGACACTCCTGTGCAGCGCAGTACCTAGCTAGATCATGCATACTTCGTGTACCCTGGTGACGAATTCTGGTGCTGACGTTTCGTCCTCGCCTCTATAGCTCCCGCGGTCGAACAAGACTTGTCCAGCGTGTCAGCATGACGAGGCTGTTTTCTTCCAATCTCAGCAACGAAGCGCCGAGACTGGTATGGTCAGTGTGTCCCCACTGCTAATACTCGGGGAAAAGGACATTGTCACTAACATTCTTGAAGAAACTCTTTTACGTGTGCTGCGAATGCGGGCACATTTTCCAGTGATTTGAGCGACCATGACGTTGTGCCGGAGGAGCGGTTGTGCAGAGACTTTTGATACCACCATTGATTTAGCTTGGTTTCGTCGCATGAGAATGGAGTTCGGGTCGATTTTCACGGGTTCTTATCTGTGTATTGCGTTACCGTGTCGTTCATTACAGGGAAATATGGGTGGTGCCGATCCATGAGCGATTCTCAATGTACTACCTACATGGGTTTTCACTTTGCGGCATCTTGATGCTGACTCTCACGCAACCCTAACACATGTACAACAAAAAAATTAGGGCAGGTGTATAACCTGACTGTCGTGGGTACTTCGGAGCGTTGTATATTTGATTTCGACATTATAGCATGACTTTTGGATCGCAAGGCTATTGTTGATACACCCGCGCACCTCTCAACGCCTAACAAATGCGCCTTCATATAGTACAATGACGTAACATTCATACTTCCCCCGGCTGGCCGTACAGTCTATGCCATGGTAGCCAAAAGGAAACCGGACCGTAAGCCACCTAGAGTAGTAGGTCAACCCCAGAGCCTTAGACTACTCATCCTCTCTAGCTCAACAGCTGTATCAGTGTCTTTGTCTGCTCTACCAAGTTCCCGACGCTTCTCTGATAGACATTGCAAATATTGCCCGTTGTATGAGGCGTAGAGCATTTAAGCATTTAAGCATGGGTAGGCGCCATACTTAGGATCTTGCTCCATTTCCGCCTCCGCAGCTCGGCGCCGACGACGCCGTTGACGCGGGTGCCGATGGGATCCCCCGACTTGTTGATCAGGACGCAGGCGTTGTCGTCGAAGCGCACGACACTGCCATCGGGCCGTTGCACCTTCTTCTTGGTTCGCACTACGATAGCGTGTCGGATGTCGCCGCGCTTCACCTTGTTGGCGGCCGATGCAGCGTTCATGCCCGCATCACTGGCACCTCGCTGCTTCTGCACAATGGCCACGAACCGGTCACCTGTAGGAGGGAGAGTGCCTGTTAGCGATCCTATGGCTTCCTCGGAGACCGGGGCATCATCAAAGGCTAGAGGGAGAGACATGGCCGATGGGTACACGCGTGAAGGGTTCGACGGAACCGAGAATTCGGCTTCGGGGTAGAGGGATGACGGCTTCGTGTCGTACCTATCGTTGCGTGCCTCTTTTGGCCGACAATGAGGGCGCATTCAACAACGGCGGCGCCCGAGTTGTCGATGCAGTTCAGCATGGTCTAGCATGGCAGTCAGTCAGTCGCAGAGCCAATCATCGAGACGAGCAGGGCCAGACGGAGGGGGTGAAGCATCTTGCCTTTAATTGAATCATCCTGGCCCGTTCTCCCCCGAATGCAGGGCCTCAATCTGATGCGTTTGTTGAGGTGATTGTGACTGGTACCTATGGCTGCCACAGCATGCATAGATGGATCCCTACCTAAGTACCTAGGTACATAAGGTACTTACCTCCACAAGGCTCGGCTCAAAATTTTGGCGCGAGGATTTGATTGGATGGCATTTCACCTGTTTGAATAGCACTCGGACAACGACAAGCATGTCCCTACCTCTTCGGTAGGGGCAGCACCGCCACAGCCTTTTCAGTTAGCCCCCTCACATAAAGGATATTACATAAGGTATTACCTATTCGGTCACAGGTATTTCCTCTCTCATCACTCATCCTCAGCATACATGCTCTCACAAACCACAGGGATTGAGTGATAAAAATGTAACACCTGATGCAATTCTATTTTTGGTGGGTTGGAAGCTACCTACTGCATGCAATACAATTTAATAGACCTACTTCAAGTATACCTAGCCTTAATGGTATGACTGACGACTGAGCTGATGGTCATAGTGGCTAAGATGGCCTCATCAACAGCCCCAACCCCTGTGCAATGCTTCAGGTAGGACCCATCTCGGTAGCGGGTATTTATTTACCTACCCCAAATTGGATTAGCGGGATGGTTGACCTGCCACCCTGTGGACCCACCTTTTGGTATTGCATTGCTTTGGCTTTGGCTGGCGCAACTCAACAAGCCCGCTAACCTGTCCATCCCGCCGCTGTTCTCTCTCTTTCAAGCTGGGTCTGTTCCATGCTCGTCGAGTCTTACTCTCCTTTCTTGTCTCCTTTTTTTTCTTCCTCGCTCATTAAGTAGCAAATGGTCATAGACTTATGATCTTGTTTACTGGTGTCTACCACGATCCTTAGTATCCTTCGCATGCATCTGTCCTCACAATCGCGTCCTGCTGTTCAGCTGTTCCCCGTCCTCTCGCCTGCATTACTCGGTCACATCCGCTTAACCTCTGGCATGACGTGGTTTTGATAGCTGAGGGCTGAGGGCTGAGAACTGAGAACGGAGAGCCGCTGACCGCCTCTCAATCTGAGTTGTCATTCCACCCGCAATGCTCGAGATATAGATATCTTGATCGCACTTGGATTCCATTAGAACTCGAGCCTTTTCCGGCCATCATCTTGGGGTACAATATCGCATCAGCATTCCTACAGCCTTACCGGCAACAACCACCAGAGTCGTTGTGGTCTGGGGGTTCCTGCTGACAACATATCTCCTCGACCGCTCGTTTTATTCTCTGGCTGAGGGGGGTTCCGGATTACTTTTCTACCGCCAAATCTGGGTTTCAGTCGTTCCTCGATTCTTTGGTTGAATCATCTTCCAATCGCCTTCTTGGACAGCAATTGGAGCCTCCGATTGCGACAATGCCCACACCCGTCTCTGCCGCAAAGAGGCCGCCAATTACATTGGCACAATTATCATCCTATGACGATATTCTCACCGATGCGCTTGTTGACCATGTGAGTTGGACTGGCACATATGGCTCTTCGGCTCGTCAAGCGGCCAAACGAGCGGCAACTAACCTCGACATGTTCTAGGCCTACTACTGGACGACAATTCCCAAGAATCGCCCTTCTTATCATCCCTCTAGGGGTGTCACAGAAGAAGCGATCGCCAAAATTATCCAATCGCATCTAATTGTAGATCCCAACCTCGAGCTCGCCGAGTCTGAACTGCTTGCGATAGATGGTCTTCGGCGATTTTTAACTGGGCTGAGGACGTCCAAAGAGCAAGACGACTTTCGCGCCCATCTTCGACGGTATATGCGCATTTATCTGCCCGACTGCCCGTTTGAGGTGTCCTCAACAAATCGATACACTATTTATAACCACGAGGCTGCGATAACCGCCCGGAAGTATATAAAAAAGGGTCAGCCCATCAAATACCTTACAGGGATCCGGGTTATGATCACTGCGAAGGAGGATACGGAGCTCGCAAAGAGGAAGAAAGACTTCAGCATTGTAATCAGCTCGAGGAACAAATGTGCTGCTCTCTTTATGGGCCCTGCTCGATTCGCAAACCATGATTGCGGCGCCAATGCTCGCCTGATGATAACTGGCCAGACTGGCATTGAGATTGTTGCAACCCAAAACATTGATGTCGGCGACGAGATCACTGTTTCATACGCAGAAAACTATTTTGGAGAAGACAATTGCGAGTGTTTGTGCAGGACCTGCGAGGAGAACGTCACAAATGGCTGGGCACACGGCGAGGGCGGTGTTGCACTGAAAAAGAGCATCGAAGATCCAAACCACCAAGGGTATTCTTTACGCCGTCGAAGAAGAGACGACAGCTGCGCATCTGGCTCCCGTACACCTTCAGTTACTCCAGACATTCGACCCCGGGTTCGAAAAACGAAACCGAAAATGCAGAAGGGTGGCTCGGAGCAGGAATCACTGTGTGATTCTCCCGCTCCTCATGATATCCTTCGAGAAAAACGTAAAAGAGAATATGAATCTCTGCAGTCACCTCCTACCACGCCGGCGAAGCGACTGAAGACACTTCAATATGGGGTCGAGCCCGTTTCTATTCCAGACGGATTGGAGAGACGAAGCAGCGATGAATCTACCTCTAGCGTGCACTCGGCTTCTGATTCCGCGAGCCCGGATGCGATGGTGATGACTGATGTAACAACACCGGAAGAGGAAATCCAGGAGGTAGCTTTGCAATCTCCAGTATTGACACCTGTCCGACCTCGAATCCTAGCATTGAAGCAGGAAGACTCGGATCTATCGTCTCTCTCAGATTTATCGCGCACACCGTCTGTACCTCCCGTCCCACTTACGGAATCCCTACCAAGGCTCGAGGGAACCCCGATCGCGAGCGCCACTGATTTGGACATGGCGGTTTCTATAACAGTTAATAGCCAAAGTGATAGAAGTTCACCTGTCGACCTCATCGATTTGCCAACTTCAGTTACTGCTGTTTCTGAAGAAACGCTGCCTATCTCGATACCTTCTCCGGGAGGTGTCCTTGAGATACTAGATCAGGTGTCCACTCGTGGTCGACCGCGTGGGAGGGGTAGACCGAAGAGGGGCGAAGAACGCAAAGTGGCTGAATCGGCGGACGAGTCCACCCAGGTTTCCAAGAAGCGAGTGCCCGGTGATTACACTCTTACTCCAGTTCTCCTCTCCGAACCTAATACGGCTTGGATTCACTGCACCATTTGTGGTGATGCATTCGTTCAGCAGAACGCCTATTTCACGCGGAGCTCTTGTTTCCGATGCGAACGACACTCAAAGCTTTACGGCTATTCTTGGCCCAAGACTGAGAAAGAAGGTCCAACTGACAAAGAAGAACGCGTTCTGGATCATCGAACTATTCATAGGTTTCTGGACACAGAAGAAGAAGCTAAAATTCGATGCCGAAAAGTGCCAGGTGCCTCTGCAAGCCCTGAAAGCCCTGCGAAGCCCTGCCATAGCTTGGTCGCCAGTTCCATCTCCAGTTCCAACGACACCAGTCTTGTGAAACGCGGCCCAGGAAGGCCGAGAAAGCACCCCGCAATACAGTCCAATCTAGACCACACAGATGTACAATTCGAGGACGAGAATTCTGTCGGTCTGCGACGTACAAGCCGGCGGAGGCATCTGAGCTTGAAAGCTGTCACATGCTAGGTCCGCCGTCACCAATCTTAGCACTGAGCTTCTCAGACAGCGAGTGCTTTATCAACCGCCTAACTTTGGCGGCTTTTCTATCTTCATAGAGTGTAATGCGACTGCTTTTGTATGACTACAAGCCAATGTCAGGAGCATAGGAGTACGGCGTTGTATAGCCTCTTTTTGAAGTTTTGCGTCAGAAGTGATGGACTATGTATAATAAGATGTTCTGCACACAGCTTTAAGAATCAGAAAGGATCCATGTAATCCAATTATTCTAGTAAATGGCCTGCTTGCTTAAACTAAGTACCGTAATGCTTTATATTCTCATGCGCATACGTTTTTTTGATCTGGAGGTTACCCGGAATCCCTCGTTCAGAATATCTTTGATCGTTGTCTATCATCTGGAGCTTTCAGCCAATTATCTAAGGGGCCAGTATTCAGTGCTGGGGTCTGTGCTTTGTACACTGAACAATGTTACATCAATTATCTAATAAACAATACCGTAGTAGCTACACAATAAAGTAAAATCCGAATGCCTGACTGGCCAGTTCCAAATGTGGCGGGAGTGACGAAGTAGGGAGAGAACTCGATAAGTAATAATACACCATGCCCTCTCTAAGCTCGCTCCTACAGCCTAATTATCCTTCGCTTAAAAAACATACGAGCTGAGAAATTCGTAGCCTCGGACAGCAGCTTTCCAGCCCTCTGAGTTGGGGTCGCTGCTAAGATCACAAATATGTGGAGCGCCCTCAATCAACGCCAACTGGGCCGTGACGTTCCTCTCGACCATGGCCTCGTACGTGCCCTGGCTCTGTTCCCACGGAATCAAGTCATCGGCTGTTCCGTGGATCAAGAAGGTTGGCGTTCGGTAGGTGCCCCGGCGGATCTGCGCGAGAGGGCTGACAGCCACGATCTTGTCAAGTCCAGGCTGCGGAAGAGCATTCCAGTTCTTGGTGCCCGGGCCCCTGCCGGCCTTCTTCTTGCTCGGTAAGCCGCCGACGATAACTGGGAGGGTTTGCGCCTTCCAGTTAATGTGAAGTACGATGCGGCACCGAGGGTCTGTTAGGATGCGCGGGTCCGAAAGAGGTTCCCATGCGCCTACTACGCCGTAATTGCTGATGGGCTCATCCTGGATGGCTTCAAGCACGTCATACTCGTAGCCTTTATCTTCGGCACCGATGGGCTGGATTGGGTGTCTCCACCACTCGTCCTCGTAGTTGGTGGGACAGTAGAATGCGAGGATAGCTTCCGGGGGCCGGAGACCTCGTTGCGGTGCCGTCCACGCCAGCGACATGGCGAGTTGCCCCCCTGACGACCAGCCCACCACCACCACTCTTTCGCCGTCGATTTGCAGCCCCGGTCGGCCCGAGTCGATGTGCGGCAGGATGTGGCGAGCCCAGTGGAGAGCATCGCACACGTCCACCATAGGTCCCTCGGCGAGGCTAACTTCGGGGCACAGTCGATGATCTAAACTGACGGGTAAGAATCCCTTCTCGAGCAGGTGCCGTGTCTGGGCGGGCCGGATGTCTTTCCTAGAGAAGATGATGTGGCTGCCTCCATGAATCATCAAAGCTATATCGCAGTTAGCCGGGCAACAGGACAACGACCTAGGTCTATCACATACCAATCGGCAGCTTCTTGTTCGAAACTGGTACCTCGTCCGGGTAGTAAACGTCGGCATGAATCTCTGTGTCTCCTATCTTCTTATACACGACTGTCTCCAAGACAGCCTTTACGGGTTTCTTGAACGGCGAGGGCCCGTCGACTCGAGCCAAGTCTCTGCTCGGGAACGCACCGATAACACGTACGGTCTTAGACTCGGGCGTAGTACCATCCGACCACAGGACCTCGCCAAATCCTGCTGTTTTCATAACACGCTCCCAGTACTTTTCATCGACCAGAGCGTGTGAGCGACCGTCCTCGGACAGCCACCAGCCTTCGAAAAGGCCAACAACGATATCCAGCCAGAACATGTTCTTCGTGATCTCAATCAACGTCAACGCCCCGTCCTCACGGAGCATCTTGCGCAAATGAGAAAGGGACACTTCAAGATTCCGCGTCGCATGAATGCAATTCGTCGCGATTATGCAATGGAAAGCTCCCTCGTACTCTGCCGTGATCGGCTTTTCTATATCAAGTACTTCAAAGGATATGCCGTCGACGCCCTTGAACTTCTTCCTCGCCGCCGCGACGAGAGAGGATGAAATGTCGGTGAAGACGTACTCAAAGGGAATGCCGTGGTTCTTAAGGTGGTTTGTAATGTAGCGAGTCGTGCCGCCGGTTCCGGCGCCTACTTCGAGGATGCGGAATTTCCCACCACCAGTGGCATTGGTGAAGGCCTTCAGCAAGAAGTCGCCGAGAACAAGAGTCGGGGTTCGGAGGAGTGGCCAAAACTCATACATGGCCTCCAGAGTCTTTTTGGTTTCTCTATCGCCAAATACGATCTGCAAGCCGTCCTGTTCGCCGGTCAAACACTCAGCTAGCTGGGATCCGACTGATCTGACAAGTTTATTGACATCGTCGTGCTGGGGATAAATGCCGACGAGGTTCTGGTAGATGAGTTCGGCGGGGACTTGGTCGATGGCGCCATCACTTCGAACGAAGCCTTGTTTCGTCGATATGATGAGCTTCCCATCCGCGAGAATGTTGTAGAGTTGGCGCACGAGCTTCGAGTGCCTGCTTAGTGTTTTAACTTGGGGAATAGGGTCACCGGGTTGAAGAAGCTTCAAATCGCACCCGAGTTTGGCGAACGACTCTACTACGTACGCTAGCACGAGTCTGGCCTGGTGCGGATAAGCCTCAGACCAGAAGCCCACTGCCTTGGTGCCTTCCGCGAGTTGATCATACCCGAATCTCGTCTCCTTGAAAGCACTGACCGCCGAAATTAGAGTAGGTCGGTTGGCTGTCTCCGGAGGGTCTAATGGAGCGAGCTTAACTTCGGGGCGATCTACATCAACGATCCCATGCTCTGTGCTGGGCGAGGGCGGTGTATCTATCTGGTCACCTTCACTACCCACACCCAAGTTTTCATCAACGTGAGCCACTAGAGCTTGGATGTTGGGGAAAAACAGGAAGCTTGTCAAGTCGATGGTCAAACCCAAGGTTGTTCGAATATCGTTAAGGACCTCGGTCGCCATAAGCGAGTCGATCCCAAGCTCATCCAGTGTCGAATCGAGGTTGAGCTCCCCAAGCGGAACGTCCGTAACGTTGGATAATATTTGGAGGAGGTCATGTCGCATACTTGAAGGTTTCCGGAATGAGGCGGACGGGACATCTGAGACGAGGGGAGCAGCGCTTCTAACAACCTCAATCTCGGCCTCTGGTTGCCGTGATTTCACACTTGTTGTTCCGGGTTCGTTGACATTTTTCAGTATCTTTCCGAGCAAGGCCCGCGGCATCTTGGAGAAGCGGAAACCGAATGCGGCCATGACCATCTTTTTGCTTCCGGCCTCGAACACATAGGCATCCGCCGATGCGTCAGTCTCGCCACCCTCACTCATGTTGGAGTAGATGATCCACTCCCCTGCGTCGGGATTGAAGTCTCCGCCGATCTCGATGTGCTCGATGTTCATGCAGACGAGGACATCCTCAAGACTTGGGTTGTTGAAGTAATTCACCAGGAAGCCGGCAAATTGCATGAAGCTGTCGGTCATGGGGGTATCACAAAGCCGCTGGTCTGCTGCGGCGCTCGTATCCGGGGTAATCACCACCTTACCAGCCGCTTCATTTCGCACACAGGCTATCTTCTTGATGCCCCGGAAGGCTTCTCCGTAATGCACGACGGTACTAAAAGCGCGGTAAATGTGGTTTCCTTCCATCCTCTCGGCATCTGGGTGATTGTACACCTCATCGTGCCGTCGATGACCTGTTAACGACTCGAATCGTTTGAATTCGCGGGCGGCCTGCGCATCGTTGCGCTTCTTGAGGTACACCCTGCCCGTGGATTGTTCGTAGGGCTCCGTAGTTTGGCGCACACCGCCTTTGGTGGTGATGGAAAATGACCACGAAGGCCGCACATCTTCTAGACGCTTTAGAGTAAGCATGATCTCCGTTGATTTGTCGTGGCCGATTGGAGATTTCATGAGGAGATCATCTACGGCAGGCACATAGTCTTTCGCCTCCGTGTCCTTCTGCAGGAATAAGGCTGCGCGAGCCGCGAGCTCGAAATACAAAGAGGCCGGGGCGAGCGTCTGGCCAGCCATGACGTGGCCACCGAGCATAGCCTGGAAGCGATCAGAATTGGGGTCAATTTGGAACGACGCCTCCGTCTTGGATGCATCCTTGAATCGCAAAAAGGATATGAGTTCGTGCGTCTCCTCTACCTCCTCCACTTCTGCCTCCTTCTGACTGTCTCTGCCTATATACGGAAGCCAATGTCTCGTCTTCTCGAATTGGTACGGTGGTAAGCTCAGATATTCGTAATCCGGCTTTTGACTTCGGTGAAACGGCCAGAATTGCACCGCATACCCGCGTCTCCAAAGCTCGTTGGTCACGTCAGTGAGAGAACTCTGCGCATTGGGAGAAGTGAGTTGCGGCGATAAGAATGCGTGTCCTAGGGAATCTGACACCGAATTCTTGACGAGTTGCATCACAGAAGATCCCCGGCCAGCTTCGATCCAGGTAACCTGAGAAAAGCGTGCAGTGAGCCTCTCTACAGCTTGCTGAAAGAAGACCGGGAATCTCGTATGCTTGGAAACAATGCTGAAGTCCGGTTCGGCGATGCTCTCGCGTTCGTCGCAAGTCTCGAGATGTAGCGTGGGGCGCCTCCAATCTAACTGCTTGGCTAGATCGGTGAGGTGGTTTAGCATGGGCTCGGTGAATCTCGAGTGGAAACCATGTGTGACTCTAAGTTTTTTGGTGCGGACTGTGTCCCGAAGAGATGGAGTGTTGGCGATATGCTGCTCCAAGTAATTCACAGAACTCGACGAGCCTACTACTACATGGCTTTTTGGGCCATTATAGCAGGCAATCTCGGCGTAGAAGCCGCTGTGCCGAGGTTTTAGCGACTGAAGGATTGTTCCGACTGTCTCACGATCGGCCTGCAAAAATATCATGGCTCCCGGTTCGGATTCCCAATGCTTCTGCATCAGAGACGCCCTACCCACAACCAATGACAACGCATCAGGGAGGGAGAGCGAGCCAGCTATGCAAAACGCAGTCAGCTGGCCGAAACTGTGTCCAATGACTCCGTCGACCTTGAGTCCACAATCTATCCACGACATGGCAGAAGCATATTGAACAGCAAAAAGCGCCGAGTGCAAAGTCATAAGGTTCTCTATAGGATCCTGGCTGAATACAATAGGGTAGAGGCTTTCTAGACCCCTAGAGACTAGAATTTGGTCGCAGTGATCGAGATGGCGGCGGAACACTTTGGAGGACAAGTACGCGTCTTGAGACAGGCCGATGAAGTCACTTTCTTGGCCCCCGAATACGAGGACGACAGGTTTAGGGGTGTCGGCTGCGCTTATTTCAGAACCGCTGGCTGCGGCTTCAAGCTTCAAGCGAAGCTCCGCCAGGCTAGATACAGACGTAGAAAATATATACGGGAGCGTGTGGTTAGCCTGATCGGCAAGATGGAATGTCAGCGATGCGAGCTGAGAAGCAGCCTCAGCCCCTGTGTTCTTCAACCAGTCAAGCAGCTTCTTGCTGCGCATAGAAAGGCTGTTGGGAGATGCAGCAGAAAGGAAGAGCGGGTATTTTGAGAGCTGTAGAGGCATTGCCGTCACGCTCGAGAATGGCTTTTCGCGTAGCATCACAGCCGAGTTGCTGCCGGCAGCACCGTAACTGTTGACACATGCTAAACGAGTGGGAGGGTTCCAGGGCAATGTCCGCTTGGGAATCGCCATCTGATCGCGATCAAAGGGGGTTATTTTGGGGTTTAGCGTGTTATGGCTGGCCTGTTTCGGTATCTTTCCATGCCTCATCATTAAAAGAACTTTGATCAGGCCTGCGACACCGGCAGTGGATTCAGTATGACCAATATTTCCCTTAACGGAGCCGAAGTGAAGGATGGTATCTCTTTGTGGCCCGCCGAAGGCGTCACGTATACTGCGGACCTCAACAGGGTCGCCAACACCAGTGCCAGTCCCGTGTGCCTCCCTACAACACCCGGAGTCAGTAATTGCCATGGAAAGGAGCCTTTATACCCCAAAAATAGACAGAATAGGAAGAATATGACGTCTGGGATTACTCACACGTAGGACACCGATTCCGGCCTAACACTACCGAGCTTCATCACTTTCTGGTACAAGCTGGCTTGCGAGCCTGAATGTGGCACTGTGATATGGCTACAGTTATGATTTTGGTTTGCCGCAGATCCAATGATCACGCCCAAAACGTTGTCATTGTCCTTAATCGCATCCGACAGCTTCTTGAGAACCACCACCCCTACGCCTTCCCCCCGACAGTAACCATCGGCGGCAGCGTCAAATGGCTTGCACTGCCCAGTTGGGCTGAGGAAACCAGCCGCGTGTAAATTCCGGTAGTCAAATGGACTTGAAATCACATTCGTACCACCGGCGATAGCCCGATCACACTCGCCGGACCAGATGGCTCGGCAGGCTGTATTGATAGCCACAAGCGACGATGAGCAGGCGGTATCGATTGTTAACGACGGGCCCGTCCACCCGAAATAATGGCTTAAACAACCGCTTATGAAACATCGCGAAGTCCCCAGGGTGGCATAGGCAGTTGGAGGGTGACACGATAGGTTGTCATAGTAGTTATTCATGACTGCCCCGATATAGCAGCCATAGTCATCCGTCTCTGTCGTCAACGACGGACCGAAATAGCCTGCCGACTCCAGTGCCTCGTAAGTGACCTCGAGCAGGATTCTCTGTTGAGGGTCCCATGCAATCGCCTCGCGGGACGACTTCTTGAAGAATCGGTGGTCAAAAGCTTCTGGATCTCGAAGGAAGTTTCCCCACCACTTTGTGTTTGCGTAATTTCCAGTCTGCGGTAGTTGGAATCGCTCGACAGGCGCCGGCTCAACCATTGTTTTGCCGTCAAGTATAAGCTCCCAAAGCTCGTCCACTGAGTCCGCGCCCGGAAACCTGCCAGCCATGCCGACCACAGCAATGGAGTGAGAAGGGTATTCGTGCAGGTTATTTGAGCCATTTAGAAGGCCATTTGTAGGTAATGGCGTATGCGACTTTGTCGCGATTCCCCCCTTTTGCTCTTCCAAGGGGGTAATTTGGAGAGACAGCCCCTGAGCAAGAGATGAAGGGATATGATTACCAAATCCCCCAACCGCAATCGTCATGTTTGACCGAGGCAACTGCGCGATAGCAGCTTCAATCGTCTTATACCAGTTTACGCATTTCAGCAGTGTGTTGCCGATTACATGCATAGCCAAAGGACCCTCAATTATGGATTCGCCATTTACAGTCGACCGTACAGGGGCAAGGAGCATTTCAGGCGCCGGGAATTTGAGACCCTCCGTGCGCATAATCAGCTTTGCAAGCTTATTGAAAGCGTCCAAGTTGCCGGTAGTGTGAAAGCGACCGTACACCGGTACAGTTGTTGCACGCAAACCCCGGTCGCGCACGTCTTGTTTGAAAGCCTCTAGGTCGGAAGCTCTGAGGGTGACGGTCACACTTGCGGTATCGTTGATACTTGATATATACGCCTAATCAGAACTCATTAATACGGGCAAAAACGTGAAGCGACAAGCTAGCTCAACAGACTCACATCTGTATATGATTTTACGACCGTATCAATGTCGGGTTTTCCAATAGCGTCGCGTTCCCTCCATCGGATGGCGACACAACATGCCCCGCCAGTATCCCGTGATCTGATGGCATCTAAGTCGACATATGCTCCTACACAAACGGCTAGGCGAAGCCCAACAGCAGCGGCGGGGCCAATATCGGCTTCGACTTTCGAGCTGGCCACCACAACAGCGCTTATGAATCCAACACAGAACCCCTGAACTCCAGCAGTTCTGACGCTCTCGAGAAGCCGGGAATGGGAGTCGGCACCAAACTGCCTAAGATATCGTACATACTGGCTGATTTGAAGAAGAACAGTGACTGCTAGGGCATAGAGGTTTGGCGGGTTGCCCTGGTGGTGAGGAAAGGAGCCGCCCTCCTTGACCCATTGCCTCAGTTGGCGAAGATAGCGTTCGCCGGGCAGTTGAAGCAGATCTTTATCAAAGCCTATAAGGGTGTTCCATA
Source organism: Ustulina deusta (assembly GCA_023159155.1). Lineage (NCBI taxonomy): Eukaryota > Fungi > Ascomycota > Sordariomycetes > Xylariales > Xylariaceae > Ustulina > Ustulina deusta. The sequence goes on along the minus strand of JAJNNX010000037.1, from coordinate 343,617 downwards.
ACTGAGGCAATTCAGTCACTGCCTTGGCGAGGGCAGAGAGCTGGGGATTGCTAATGAGCTCTTGGCGTAAGTCTTCAAGGACTTCTTCTGACGGAAACCCATGTTGAGGCCCAAAGACCAGCAGTGAGGGAAGAGCTGTGGAGGATATCATTCTTGAGGCTCGACAGCACTCGATGCAAAATGTCAGTGAATGCGGAAGCCACCACCTTTTACATCGAGCCTGACATACGCATAAAGAAATTATCTAGATACTATCACTTCTTCGCCTCATTAACTTCCTCTACTTAACGAATGAGAACAAGATGCAGTCAGGTCTCCAATACAATGGTGCCGGATCCGGCAGGGTATAATTAAGACCGGCCGTTTCCTGGATACTATTTATCTTCGATCCAACACATGTCCACGGCGGGCTTCTGCAATACACGATCTAACTACATACATTGACAGGTTCCCGAGTTAGGATGATAGTAGATGGTAGCGTAACGCTAGCAACTTAGTGTCGGAGCTTCCTTGTGGATAAACTCCCAACTCTCCTTTTGATATTGAGTCGACCAGGGGTAACTTTGTCTCTGGTGAACTTATAGAATTCGCCAGGGATCCCAAGCCCAATATAGCCACTATACTGATCTAGGCACTGCAAAATTTGCCCTCCCAACATCTAGGATCACGCTAATATGGTGTTCACGGGTTGTGGTGTGGCACATCCAATAACTGCTACACCAGGGGCTGTTCACATTCTCGTCCAGACTAACATACACGTGGAGGGAGTTTCAATTACAGCATGCACAAGGCTGCTCGCTTGGAGACTGGGATGAGTACTCAACTAGCGGAGGATATGCATGCTCGGTACTTCTCGACTAATGCCGCGTAGGATACACCATGGGCAGTGTACCTACATATTGCGGATCGACACAAAACTATCCTGACGCAGATCCTGACTGATGCCCAATAACGATAGGAGATGCAATTCGAATACCTATACCTAGTGTAGTTAGTAACAAGCTACAAACAGGGACGCAGATTATGTGGCTAGTTATGAAATCTCTCAACAAGGTTGCAGACGTAGGGCAGGAAGTACTGTACATACTATAGATCCATCCCTGTTAATATAGTTCTCGATAACGGCGTGGGGGTTTTTCAGTGTGGTGTGATAATTTCACAAGCGCGAAACTCCCACATAGCTTGTCTCATCTCGGCCCCGAGTAGAGCACGTGGTGCGGTGAACGCCGTCTACTGGATACTACAACTACGCCGCACTACTCATCACAGCGTAGTTGTGGTGATTCAGAGACCTAAGATACTTATTATGTTGAGCAATATGAACGGCTGCACTATCCCAACAGTGGGACACAAAATTGCACCCTAAAACGGTGTCAACGAATAGGAATCGGAATGAGTTCCCGACTTTAACTTGGCGGAGAGACCGATAAATGTGGTCGATTGTTAGATTCCCATCACCTACCCTGGACTATTATTATCCCTGCCTAAGCGAGAGAACCGACCAAAATGCAGGTCTGGTAGCGTACACTACACTACTATAGTGTGCCACGAGCTGCAAGGGACTTGATAAGCCTAGTACAAGCCACATGGGTAGTGTAAATGGTGTAGAAGTACGGATAGTACCTTTACATCAGATCTTAAATTACGGCAAACAATTGGGATTGTCAACCAGCCTGAAGTGTAAGCTGACTTGGACTCTATGTAGTTCTGGACTCTACCTAGTGTACGAGACTCATATACTACTGTATGAAGACATTCGACCGTCTCAAGCGCTAGTCCATTTTAACCACCGTACCTTGGCCAATGCAAGTAATTACTATAACTAGCTCAAGGGCTAAATAGATCGCCAGTGTCAAGCTAGTCGACACATAAGATGGAAACGGAGGGCGGCGACTTGCCGAGTAAGGCCGGATATGAAGCATTCAAACGCCCTATTGGGTGATGCAGCCTACGAGATTTCTACGATAGGTCGGAGCATTTCCCATCCCCTGAGTGTATGTCTCACAATAAGTAGCTATGTAAGTCATCAGGCGAATATTGCGGGTTTCAGTTTGTTTGTCTTCTCTTACTTATTGGACTACTATAGATATTCTCACCTTATGTCGCATATCCAATTGTGACATGGATTATTATACTAGGGCCATTTTGGCGTTGCTGGCATATGCTCTTTATACGGCCATATGGCGCGCATATCTGAGCCCTCTAGCTCATATTCCAGGGCCGCGTCTCGCGGCGCTTACACGCCTGTAAGTGTTTTGATGTGCTTGTGTATGTGAGAGGTGAGTCTGACTTTTTTCAGCTATGAAATGTACTACGATGCGTGGCTTGGCGGGCAGTATACGTTCAAGATCATGGAGCTGCACAAGGAGTATGGCCCGATCATTCGAATTTCACCTTGGGAGCTTCACATTGCCGACCCAGTAAGTTGATTCATCTCAACGAGAGTCTGCCACCGGTAGTCGTGTGCTGACTCGAGACAGGATTTCTATGACACTCTGTATGCGGGGTATTCTGCTTCGCGACGGTCCGAAAAAGACCCCTATTACACAAGATTTGTCGGGCTAGACTTGTGTGTCTTTTCCACAGTCCAGCACGAGCTGCATCGAATGCGTCGTGCCGCTCTCAACCCCTATTTCAGCATGGCGAGTGTGACGAGATTGCAGCCAGTAATACAGGAGAGACTCGATGTCATGTTGAAGCGTATGAACGACTTCAAGAATACGGGCGAGGTGTTGAACCTGAGTTACATGTTCTCAGCGCTGGGAAACGGTAAGATGAATAGATTCTTAGAGCGATCCGCTACTGACACATTGCCACAAGATGTCGTGAGCATTTACTCGTTCGCGCGTTGCGACTACAGACTTGGTAGATCTTTCTTCGAACTCTATATATAATGGCGCAAAGACTAAGTCAACTCTAGAAACGCCTGATTTTGATCCCACGTCACGAGATGCAGCCCTCGTGGGTCTTAACGCAATCCATGTCATGAAGCATATTCCATGGGTTTACGATGTAATGAAAGCACTACCGGACTCCCTGGTACAATGGCTGCAGCCGGCGCTAGCCTCGTTCCTTGAACTAAAGCGGACAGCCAGGGCACAGATTGAAAAGATCATGGACGGGCAAAACGAAGAATGGCGCAGCAAAGACCATCCGACCATCTTCCACGCTATTTTGGATTCGAAGCTTCCACCAAATGAAAAGACAGTCGAACGTCTGACTGAGGAGGCCCAAGTGCTTGTTATGGCTGGAACGCTTACTACAGCTTCAACCTTGGAGCTGATGGTGTTCTGGCTGCTCAAGCAACCGGAAACGCTGCAGAAGTTGAAGAACGAACTACAGACCGTGATGCCTTCGGTCACCGACATAGGAAAAGTACCACTCGCTACGCTAGAAGCCCTACCTTACCTAACGGCTATTATTAAGGAGGGTCTGCGGTTAGGTTATGGCGTGTCAACACGGTTACAACGTATTGATCCCGACAAACCTGTAGTCTTCACAGACAGGGCCACAGGCAAAGAATGGATAATCCCGCCAAAGACGTCGGTGGGTATGACGAGCGTACAACTTCACCACAACGAAGAGAACTACCCCGATAGTAAGAAGTTCATCCCCGAACGCTGGCTTGGCGCCGAGGGAAAGAAGCTGGAGAAGTATCTAGTTAGTTTCTGCAAGGGTAGCCGCAGTTGCGTGGGGATAAATCTTGCGTATGGAGAGCTATATTTAACGATGGCCTGTATATGGAGAATTTGGGGTAACAAAGACGCAAGTCTCAGCGACGACGTTGGCGTGCTCAGTTTGTTTGAAACTGATGTCCGCGATGTTGAGATCGAAGCAGACTCTTTCATTCCCACGCCGCGCAAGGGTTCCAAGGGTATACGAGTTAAAGCAGACAAGAGATGAGCTAGCGCCTGGCGTAGTAGGCTATCTACAAGATAGAAAAATAAAGTATTTCCCTTTTAGTACCCTTTTCATCCGTCAAGTCCAGGCCAACAGCTTGCGGCTCGTGTGTCTAAATTTACCAATAGCCGTCTGTTTCCGCTATAATATGGACTCTTCTTGGCTATTGCTCTAGTGTATGACCTCGAGCAATCTCTCCACTTCTATTTCCGACTATTCTCGAGAGATATAACCGAAATAGCTTGATTATTGGCTGCCGACCATTCATTGACCGAGTCGTAGCGCAAGCACGGAACCTTACGCGAAACTACACTATCTCCTGTAGTGTAGTCGAGTTCGGGGACCAGTCTAGATAGATACTAGGTTAGATAGTACAGTACATAATCCTAGCATCCATTCTCAACTGAATATTACGTTTAAAACAAGCGTATTTAATGCTATTACCGTTTTCACACTATCTCATCTTCAACCCAGCTGAGCCGACGAGAACAAGCATTTAGCTTCTAGACTAAATCCAAACTACTAATACATCACGATTTATATGTAACAAACAAGCTTCTTCATCCGGTACTCTCTAATGACTAATAGAATAGCTTCTCTACCCCTTTTACATCATTCATTAGGATCTGGAGTCTCGTCTAAGTTATTATCACGAAAATCGAGTTGTCATGTCGCACTCCGGGGCTGTTAGGGAGAAGGATGCATCCATTGCCGCACTCGCGGAGCGGATCTCCTCGCTCTCTTCGCAACTAAGTTCATACCTCGCTTCCAATTCTTTCCCAGAGCCACGATTCATACCAGATGCGGGGAGCGTCCCAGAAACCCGTGAATATGAAGCCCTTCGCGCTCCCCTGAATGATGCGGCGCTGGACCTCCTCCGTCTAATCAACGGACCAAAGAGCACGCTGCGGCAGTTCTTCTTCTCGCAGTATGACCTCGCCGCGCTGCAGATCGCCTTAGATCGGCGTCTGTTCGACCACGTCCCGCTCCCCCCAGTCTCATCAGATGGTTCTGCGCCGCCGCTCAAGGCCGGCGTCGCCGAGATTGCTGAGAAGGCGGGCATGGACACAGACCGCGCGGGGCGGGTCATGAAGATGCTTGCGACGCACCGCATCTTCGAGGAGGTCGCCGGCGAGCCGGAGACCTTTACTCACACGGCCAGCTCGGCCTGTCTGGCCCGAGACGCCGACTTCCACGCCACGGCCGACATGCAGATGGACGACATGCTCAGGGCGGCGTCCGAGCTCTCGGCCGTGGTCACTCGCTCCCCCTTCGCCTCGGACGCGTCGAAATCGGCGTTCCACGAACGCTTCGGCGTCTCCATGTACCAGTATTACGAGCAGCGGCCCGAGAAGGCGCGCAGGTTCACCCAGGCCATGAGCAGCTGGTCCAAGCGTACGCTACTGAATCCTTCCAAATCCTCCCGCGCTTGCGGGATTGTGGTTATCTGAATCCTAACCGCATCTCTATGTACTTCTAGTCGACCGGTCGATCGAGGAGCTCCACAGTAGCTTCCCATGGGCTTCCTTAGGGGACGGAAAAGTCGTCGACATCGGTGGTGGGAATGGACACATTTCTATTGGGCTTTCGCGCGTGAGAAGTTTTTTTCTTCTTTTTTTTTTCTTTTTTCTTTTTTTCTTTTTCCCCCAGCCATGCTTATCTATCCATCCACGTGGTTGTCCTCGAATTTACTAATCCCCCCCCTCTTCGTAGAAATTTCCCGCACTCCACTTCGTCGTCCAGGATATCTCGCCTCAGATGCTGTCTACGGCCCAAGTGGACGGTGACGAGCGCGTGACGTTCCAACAGCACGATTTCTTCAACCCGCAGCCAGTCCATGACGCGTCGGCTTTCATCCTGCGCCAGTGTCTTCACAATAACAGCGACGACGACGCGGTCAAGATTGTTCGCGCCATAGTCCCCGCTTTAGAGCGTTGCGCTCCTGGGACGCCGTTGCTCATTAACGAGGTGGTTTTGCCTGAGCCGGGGACAGCCACGAGGTATGAAGAGCATAATTTGAGACAGGTGGACTTCTGCATGATGGTGGTGCTAGGAGCCAAGCAGAGGACAGAGGGAGAGTTTGGTAAGCTGATCAAAGAGGCTGACGAACGATTGGAAATTGTGGCTGTGCATAGAAATCCGCAGGGTGTGGGATTGCTGGAAGTTCAGCTGAATGTGCCTGGAAGGTAAGTTGATGATAGCAAATATCTTGAAGAGATAGCTGAATAAACTCCCTACTTGGAACGGTCTTTACGTTGAAGTGGGTCAACCACGGTAATATATAGACACTACATTCGTAACATACTTACCTTGGTTAACCTAAAATAATTTCACAAGAAATGTGACCTAGACAATAAACCTATCAACAAACCGCGCATGTCTACAACCTCAGGTTTATAAGATTCATTCAAAGCAATAATTTTCGCTACATCCTGCAAGTCCTCATCAAAGCAAATACGTAATACGTACCGTATAGGGAAAAGCGTGGGGTGGAGAACCGTTCTCGGGCGCGAGAACGCAACGTCTATATAACTACTGTTGTATGGGGAGAGAACCGTTGCCCATAAAAGAACCGTTGCTCAGAAAAGAACCGTTGCTAGTAAAAGAACCGTTGCCCATATATTTTTCTAGCCAGCCAATCAAATAGCTCGAAATATTACGCCGGCCAATTAGAAGGCTTTAATTACCCCACTTCCCCCCCCCCCCCCAAAAAAAAAACTATACACAACCTAGGATTCGAACTACACTTATTATTATAGTAGAACAATTACTATAATTTAACGGAAAGCTATAAACTACGAACTACCTATACATATTACTGTTACGCTACGGATTATAGTTTACAATTATATTAGCAACTCCGCTATGCTAGAATATATTAGCTAATCCGAGCTAATTATAACTAGTATTATAGTGGGCAACGGTTCTTTTGTAGGCAACGGTTCTTTTTAAAAAGAACGGTTCTCTCCTCCTATATTTTCCTACTACGGTATTTAATAATGTTAATTATTTGACCTAACATCCTCCAATACATAGAGTGTCTATCAGGCAAATACGCTGTTTAACTTGCATATATACATTCTTTTGCGGAAATAATCGTGAGACATGATGAATGCTTAACTCATAATAAGATGGGAACCCCTAACACCCCAATAAATGCCAACTGCTAATCCTAGGTAAGTGCCTACCGAGCAGCTTGTTCCGGCAGGGCGAGTTCTATCTCGCTATCGTCGGCTGTTGAAGGCCTCACTGACCCCTTACTCCTCGAAGACCTCAATTTCATCATAATCGTTGAATTGTGCTGCTCGTTAATCGAAAGATACGCATTCGCTTTCGAATTGGCGTTGTTACTCGCATAAGAGGTGCCCCCGCTACGGTTCGACCCTATTAGACGACCAACGGAGCTACCGGCCACCTTGACGAGGTGGGAAGTCGGTTTGGGAACGGTGGGCGCAGCGAAGACAACAATCGCAGCCGTCATCTCGACGAGAGTGATGGTGCCAGCGAGGGAGAAATTGAAGGTGACGTCCCATGAGTCGGCGTAAGTAAACGATAGAACGGTTCGCGTAATGGCTGCACCAACAGATCTAAATTGCGCTAGTTAGCGAGGGGTAAGATTTGAATATGTGTTGCCGAGATGTAACGCACATTGTTCCCACTAGAAAAACGAAGGAAACACCAAGCCTCTTCTGTCTGGACATATTCAGTCTCCAGATGATTCCCTGCGGGAGAAGCAGGATGAAGAGGTCGATGACGGCGTTCAGGATCCCTGTGACGATGGGGAGCTTCCTGGTATCGGCACAGTGCCCCCCCGGGATGGTTCTATCCCACCAGTATTCGCGGGGGTGGCATGAGACAGAGTCCGTCAAGATGGATGCGAGATAGAGCAAGATATTGACGGTCGCTAGAATGTAACAAGTCCAGTTGAAAGCAGTCCGTGGGCCAGCCGAAGCGAAGATGCGCATCCACTCAAGTAAGATCATCGGCTTAATGGCCAACATAACAGCCTCGTACAAGATGAAGGCGTAGAAGCCATTCTGTAAGGACGGTCAACAAGACGGATTAACCAAAGTGAGCAAAATTCAAAGAGTTACTAACTCGATAGAAAGGGGCCAAGCCCCCGATAGTAAAATCCCACATATGAACGAAGTGACCCGTGGTATGAATCATCATAAGCCAGAAAGCACAATGCCCAAGGTATACAGCCTGATGACGGTTAGTAGCCGAACAACCATTCAAATTGACCTCCACGCAAAGATGGGCAAATAACAACGTACAAAGGTGGGAAGTAGAAGATCTGGTAAGGTGTCAGCATTCCAGACGATCAAGGGGTGCGATAGCCAAGGACAACAACTCACAGTCTTCCAGGCGCGGCGCCTTCAAGAAGACAAATTTCGCATAGATCCTGATGAAGACGAAGATGGCGGTGATCAGAATAGACACGGTGTAAATAGCGACAACAGCGTGATTGTGGTTCGGGGGGTTGACGAAGTTCGCTGTGACTCCTGGCGGGGGATCCAACGCAGGAGCGTTGAGGTCGATGCCGGACGACATGATGGAAGACCTCGGTGTGTCTGTCCTTGTCCTCGTCCTTGTCCCTGTCCTCGGCGGGTCAGTTGTAGTTGTTGTAGTTGTTGTTGTTGTTGGATTCAAGCTGACGTCCCGGGGCGATGGTTCGGTTGTGCGGCAATAACGAAGGCCGACGACAGGCACCTTCGAGGGAGGGATGACAAGAACGTCAAGATGGTCCTTGCTATGTCCGTCGGCGACAAGACAAGCATCGATTGGGTCGGCCGGAATAATAACCACCTATCCAACCACCGCCTCGCCACATACCGCTCAGTATTCCGCTGCTGCTAAAAACACGATACCACTAGTGCCGCCATATCCAATCCTTTGGGGGCGGCGATGGATGGATAGATGGGTACGGGTATGGGTAGGGGTAGGGGTGTTGTTGCGGATCAAGCCAATAACGGTAGGTATTCTCTCCCAACCCCGGCAATTTGTGCAGTAAGCAGCATGACACACATGTCGGATTCAATGGTCGTCAACGACTCTAGCCCTAACTAGGGCCTAAAGAGACGATTGCGTCTTTGCGTTACAATTTTTTGAGTAGTTATCATCTGGATGCGACTCAAAACACTGTAATGTGTCTGTATTACTTATCAGTCTCTCCATGTGCTAGATACAGTAGAGTACGCAGGTAGTGAATAAACTAACCATTAGTAGCTTCCATTCAGCCCATTAGATATATATCTCGTAGGTATGTTGATTATGAGAACCCAGGTACTTGTCAATAGGTCGTGTACGCTAACCTTCAGCTACCTAGGTAAAAACCTGACCTACCTTGAAGCTGATTGTTTAGATACAGTAGCTTGGAGCAGATTCCATGTAGTGTATAATTATGTAAGCATGGTGCCTGATATACTACCACTAGGTACTAGTAGTTTTTAGTTATGCATGTCAGCTGCATGCTAGGCCCCTAAGTGGCTTAGCGCGTACTATCCTGAGCACCACACTAACCGAATCCATGGAACGCCACCATCTATGGTGTCATGGTTGCATGGTGGCTGGCCGCCAAGCAAGAAGCAAAAGCGGGACTGCCTGCTGTGCGAGGTACTCTGCAATGCTCTGTGTCCACGTGCTCCATGTCGTATCCCAATTACTACCCAACCTGCTTCCATATATATTGCCTTCCACCTATTCCCTCCTCACTATGCTATATAATAATACTACATATGCTTTCGCCCTACATACAGGTAGGTAAGTCAGCCCCTACCTAAGTCATACCCAGGATTTTATGTATACTTACACTATTAGAATTTCTATTTTGGGAAGCAAACTGCCAATACCTGTTATCTATTGCGCTATATGCGCTATCCAGCTAGGGCTTGCAGCGTAAGCCAGTTGGTGAAACTTGAGGCAGATGCCCGAATCGATCGGCCTGTTTCGATTCGATTGCAGGGCAGCCCAATGACACACTCTGCATGCACTACAACTATTAGTTACCCAAACCGCGGAACTCTCAACGTATTCCACTGCAGCTGGCTTCGTAGTAACGTACCCCGCACTCTTCCGTAGAGGTAATTGTGTAATACCACTGTGAGCCTGAAGTTACATCAACAAAAGATATAATCATAGCCACTGATATTTATGATCACGTCTCGCATTCTCCCCCGATCGGCCATCTATCCAACAATCCTCCTCGGTCGACCCTCTTGCGTCTGTGTTTGTCGGTCATTCACCTCCAAGACTAAGCCACCACCACCTAGTAAACACTGTCGCCCACGCGGTCCGTCATTAGTCAGCATGGCTTCCCCCTACGAGCTCATCTACTATGGAGGCGTTCCGGGCCGCGGGGAACACATCCGGCTCGCCCTCGAGGAGGCGGGCGCTTCCTACTCGGACACCGCTACCCTCCCCATGGACAAAGGTCGGGAGGCTGTGACAACGGTTCTAGATGGCCAGCAAGGAAACCCGCCTTACTACGCCCCTCCTACTTTTCGGCACGGTAACCTGATCATCTCGCAAACGAGCAACATCCTCTTGTACCTTGGCCCTAAACTTGGGCTGGCCGGACCGGGAGAGAACGATATTTATAGGGTGAACGCCCTTGCTCTTACCGCACTAGATGGCTTGAGTAACGAAGTCCACGATTGCCACCACCCTATTGCCGTCGAGCTGTACTACGAAGAGCAGAAGGAGGAGAGCCACAGACGCAGTAAGGAATGGGTCAAAAACCGCCTCCCAAAGCACCTCGGGTACTGGGAGAAGGTGCTGAAGAGCACCGACGGCCCCTGGCTGTTGGGCGACTCGTTCACCTATGCCGATTTGGTTGTGTTCCAGGTCAGTTCCCCTTCTCTTCCTAATTTTGAGGCCTTTTCGTATCCGAGTCCCTCCACGAGTTTCTTCTAAAGTGTATATGATCCCGTACGCACCAAGCTTGCCACCCACTAACTACCCGCAACCTGCGACAGTGCATCGATGGTACTAAATTCGCCTTCCCCAAGGCTATGAACCAGGCCAAGCAGTCTGGTAAATATGATCGGGTCTTCCAGCTATGGGAGGCGGTAAAGGCACGACCGAATATTGCTGCATACCTCTCTAGCGATAGGAGACAGAAGTATGATTGGGGTATCTACCGGTATTACCCGGAAAACGATGTCGTCGCCGACTAGTCTCTCAGTAGATAGTCTAGTCTAGTCTAGTCTTGTAATAGACTTACCTAGCGAACCCAGGGGAAAGCCCTAGGTCCAATAGCCCACGGCGCCGTTAGCACCGTTTCCTGTGGGTGTCTTCGATGTTCGGAACAGTTATCAGTTACCAAAGTCCTAAAAAAAGAAAAAAAAAGAAAGAAAAGAGAAGAAAAGACTAGACCGCACAATATCCCAAACCGTCATGTTGCATCCATGACTATCACATATCCGAGAATGGATTCGACTTGGCGAGTCCCAAGTCCTCAACTTGATGATAGTAATAATCGTGCCATTGACACAATAGAGGGTTAGTCACCAGCCATTCGCACAACGGTTCTCGGCTGCCTACCCTGTGTCACTCACGCCGAAGCACAGAGTTGGTCACTTTCAACGTCGAAGTATCTATCCACGTTCCGTTTCGAATCACCCAAGGGGCACCCCACCCAACGGCGATCGTCTTAAATCTAGCCTACTTTGGCCAAATGACATTTGCCTCCCACTTTGGGACTGCCGGACTCTTCTAGTTGCCGGTAGCGTACAGTATCTATCTCGACTGCACTTCCTGGCTGAGCAGGTAGAGTAGTGTACTGTAGCGTAAGATCAAGATGAAAGCACCTCAGACACTAGGAACACTAGGAAATGAAGCCGATGATACCGACATCACTACGGTTTCAGGTCATAATTAAGCCTATTGCGGAAGCTGCTCTACGATAACACTTAGTGTAGTTCCTTTTGCACTATAGGCGGCCCTAAGTGGCGAACTTGAGCTTCTTTAAAGGCTTCTAGTGTACTGTAACATACAATTTTAGTCTACGCTACACTATTAAGGAGATAATTACCTAGTGGTTGCACTAGGGAATCTAGATAGCAAGAAGTTGCACCAGACGGAGCATTGAGTGATATGCTTCGCGGAATACCTAGTTGTGCACTGCTGCAGGCTAGGCCAAGACATATATATATACAAGTAGTCGGGAGTCTCCTCCCACCTAATCGGATTGGCCCTATAATCGGACCAGCCACAATCTACTTCATAAAATGTTAGCCCCTGGAACGCATCCTGCACGTGGATTGGCTGGTGCTTATAGGGCCAATCTGATTAGGTGGCTAGTGGCTCTAGTGGGTAGGTACTTCATGCAGTCTTGGCAATCACACTTTAATCGTGGGGGCATATGCATGGTTCTTGAGGTACCTTGCCGATCCCCTGTCATTCCCCTGTCAGTCCCCTGTCAGTCCCCTGTTTCTCCCCTGCATCTGTGCGCGAGGACTGTCGAGGATTTTCCCGACTGGACGGAGCAGATGTAACGTCAGAAAACGGACAACACCCTTTTGACGTCTTCGCTGTGACAGCGAATCATGATGACCGCTTACCTACGCACGTGTGCGTTTGCCTCCCTCACCACCCTAGGCCTCGGGCTGAGGTCAGCAAGCAGTCAACAGGCACACGGCTTAGACGTTGATATTACAAGGTAGTCAGTGGGCGAAGCCAGCATTCGCATAAGCTCCACCAGCTGCACCTGGGACTGCCGCTTTCGCTTCTTCATTTCTGTATAACGTGGTCGTGGTTGGCTCTCTCGTGTACCTACGACCTTCGATGACAGAGGGGATGAAAACGGTATAGTCTCGCTACCCAAAGCCACGTCCTCGGATTGGGCTCATCGAATGGCTCATACACTAAGCTAGGGATTACTATAACCACGGCCTCGGGAAACCAGAGAGCGTTGCAGAACGCTTCGTCCAAAAACCTCGGCAAAAAATAAGGTTGAAGGATTTAAATCCCTCCAATATTAATTTTACACGCTAACCAGGCCCGGGCGTTCGATATCGCTCGTGGGGACAACGGAGCTCTGCCTAGCATGGTCGCCAGCAATCCGACGAACGGGAATAGAGCTAGTCAAGGGAGACAGAATTCGTGGGTAATTCCGTCACCACATCAGTGTATATGATGACAATGGCTGCCTACCACAGTCGTCTGTCTGTGAATATCAGTCATCGCTCTAATTCCCGTGTTTTCTCTCCATCGTCATTCTCATGATACGAGGCATTTAGAATGGCCACGACTACAAAGAAGCCCATCATGTCATCCATGACGTCCCGCCTGCGTTTGCAGCCGGGCTTGTTTTTCAGACGTATCTTCAACTTGCAGCATAGGACCCGAGACACTAAGCTGGATTCCACAGAATGCCTGCCCATCATAGATGAGAAACAGACATTGCCTCGTGTGTCGGAGAAGAGCACACCACTGTCACAATTGGCGGACTCCAGCATAGTCTCCCGCCCTATGGGTACTCTCGAGAATTTTTTCCAGCGCCTAGCAGAAGCCGGTGCCTCAGCCAACCGCGAGCATGCCGCCTTCTTCACGGTCCTTCAGGTCCGCTTCCCATCCCAAGTAGTAAAACCAGAGGACCATATCGCGAGAGCCTGGGAAGTTGTCGGGCGGCGCTTCCCTGCTTTACGCTCGGAAATATCCCCCCCTGAGGATGGTGACTCCCAGAAACGATCGAGGATCACCATCCGACCCTTCGACAAGCACGACTTCCAGAGCACCTTCTCAGTGCACCCGGACTGCCCGAACGTCGACGTGCTGTTCGCGGCTCCGTCCCCGGTAGAGAGTACCGCAAAATGCTACTGGCTTCCAGGTCCAGGGCAGATAGTCCTTCGGACATCACACTGGCGCACTGACGGCTTCGGGCAAGTCCTGCTGACCGACGCCTTCATGTCCACGCTGGCAGACATAATTCAGCGCGGAGTCGACGCTCCCTTAGACGAAGACGATTCTTCTTTGACCCAACAAGCCCCAATCACCCCGGCTCTAGAGGATTTGATTCGCAAATACGTGAAAGAGCCGCCGTCCGAGGCCGCAGAAGCCGATATCCTCATGGACACTTACGCAAATGGCGGGAAAAGCATCGCCATCCCCACCAGACCGGGCTCTGACGGCGCCGTAGCGAGCACATGTAGTCGTGCAGCCATCCGCATGAGCGCAGAGAGTTCGTCCGAGCTGAGCCACGCATGTCGCGCGCAGGGCGTCTCTGTGACCAGCGCCCTGAACGCGGCCATCATCCGCGCCACGGCGCGCTACCCACAGGACGCCGAGGCGGACTCGTACGTGATCTTCGCGCCCGTGGACCTCCGGGCGCCGCTGATCGCAGCCGGCGCGCAGGAGTGTGCGCGGCCCGAAGGCGTCTACGTCTCGGGACTGCCGCTGCGCATCGCCGGTGTTGTGAAGCACCTCGAGACGACGGGCGAGAGCGTGCCGGGGAAGAGCTTCGGCGGCCTGGCCGACGAGCTCAGCGCGTTCTACTCGCAGGACCTTCTGCGGTACAAACGCCCTGGTGACGACGACGCCGCGAAGACGGTAAGTCTCCTGCAAGTCGCCGAGCCGTATCTTGAACGCATGACGGAGCTCTTCGCCGGCTTCCCCGCGCCAGGATGTCCGTTCCCGAAAACGCCCGTCATCAGCAGTCTAGGTAAGATGGACGGGCTGATCAAGCGGGAATATCCCTGCGACGACGGTGACAGCGACGCAAAGGTGCGCGTGACTGATTTCTGGGTTGGCATCGAGAACGCCACCCCCATGATCACATTTCACCCCTGGAGCTGGGGCGACGAGCTCACGCTGTCCGCGGCGTGGAACGAGACCTTCTATAGTCGCGAGATCGCTGTCGACGCGCTCGAGAAGATCATGGAGGAGCTTGGCGAGGGGCTGAAGATGGAGCCGGTGTCGTATCGAGTCGTGACTGGTGAGTTTTTCCACGTTCTTTGTAGAAATATCCATTTATCCCTCCCCGATGAATACGCAAATCCACTTGCGGTTGTGGCAGGATTTGGTCATTACCGTGTGACGATAGAGTGAGTCTTACTAACTAACTCTTTTTTGCTTAGCTTGTTGCGATTCCTCAACATAAGTCTAGACGCCGTATACTTCCAAACGAAGCGCATGCATCTGGACTCAGAAGTGTGATCTTTCTTAGTCAGTGGAGCTATTCGCCAATACCGGGAATAGTTTCCTTTTGACGTTGCCCATTTAGACAGGAGAGACGGCATGTGCCCTATCGAAAACTTCACCCACCAGCCGCCTCTTCAGCCCGAAGGGAAGAACGCCATCTTAACTCAGCATTCGCGGCTGTGGCCAATCAAATGCTAAAAGCACTTAGTACTCAGCCGTGCTGACAGTGGCGAAGAATCGGATTCTCTCCAGCACGTACGCACAACCCGATGGGAGTCACCCAAGCTTGCTTCACTTCATTCCAGGCATTCTAGTTGTACCCAAACGTGTGTGTGTGTGACCCTTCTCAGGTGTTATAAGGACGATACTTGTATTGCAGATCGAAAGACCGTTAAGCCCGAGGTTGGAACGCATAGAAAAATAGTCTCTCAAGAGTGTATATCAACGTATAGACACATAGGAGTTCGGCGCCAAGGGGACTATGACTGTTGGTAGCATATTCTACAGAAGTGGATCGTGTTGGAGTTACGTCCGTTGTCTTTAGACCAAATGTATAATAGATATATACTACACCCCTCCGAGAGCAGGGCTCAGCTTAGTCTAAATTATAATAATATATCCTCTGTGTCTGTGAAGGGTATCATGTAGCAGTCTCAATCCCCATATAACGTGAACAATAATGATGAAATCCCAAACGGCAGGCTTGTTTGCTTAATTGTAAATGTAACACAAGGGCGAACCACCAAGGGTATTCAAGAGATCGCCGATCTTCTGCGGCGCGGCGTTGACGCCCAAGTCGATGGTGTCGTTGACCGAGGCGTCGCGGCTGGGAGGGCTGTTGAACAGCGTAAGGGTGCCGGCGACGGTGTTGGCCTGGGAAAGATGCAGCGCCTGCCATATCCAGTAGACGCGATCGAGCATGGCGTGGTGGAGGAAGAAGACGGGGTCGACGGGCGACCCGAAGAGATCGCCGGAGATGCCGCCCGTGACGCCGTGGCCGGCGGTATGCAGGCCGAGGAAGCCGTCGGTGAAACGGCCCTGCAGCTCGTTCTGGAAGAGAAGGAGGGAGCCCGAGGCGGCGCCCGTGGTGACGTTCAAGACGTTGCCGAGCGTCAGCCACGTGCTCGCCGTGTAGGCGCTGAGGTCCCGGCTCAGGCAGTGCGGGTTGTACCCGAGCGCGTCGGGCGCCGGCTCCATGCCGTCCTGGATCGGGTCGATCGGGCCGAGGTTGATGACGTAGTCCACGAAGGGCCCCGAGGTCACGCAGCCGCCGCCGTCGCCGGACGGGATGAAGATGTTGCCGTTGCCGTTCACGCTGCCGTTGTGCGCGACGAAGGCGCCGTCGCCGCTGAAGCTCGTCGCGCTGCCGTCGAACAGGGGCGACTCGCTCGGGTCCTGCGTGTTGGCTAGCCAGTTCCAGTACTGCCCGCGGGGGATTATTAGATTAGCTCTTCGTCCTGCCAATATTACGGGTGGGGGGGAGCCGGCGGCACGCACCGGTTGGGAGCCGGTGTAGCAACACTCCTTCCTCAGCGCTGTCTCGTACGCGTAGGTGAAGTACCGATGCCAGGTCAAGAAGTTGCCCTTGTCGTCATCGTTAGCTGTCTGCATTTTCGTCGTCGTCGTCGTCGTCGTCGTCGCGGCCAATGCCTAGGTACTTACCGTGCCGTGGATGGACAGCGTCTGGTTGATGTGGACGGCGACGAAGTCGTCATATCGGGTTTTAGCGCCCGGGGCAAATGTCGGGTCGGCGATGCTCGGCTTCGCCTGCAGACACTTGACTGCGGCGATATATGCCTTCTTCTCGGTGCTGGAGAAAGCTTGCCTACTCGCAGGGTTTCGTTGTTAGCGGTCATTAATTAAATTATTTTATGTTCCCTCACGAATAGGCGCGGGGAAAAGATAGGGTTTAAGGAAAAGGGATGGACTGGCTCTGCAGTCTGGCTGTTTTTGTATAGATATAGATATAGATATATATATACATATATATATGGCAGTGTATTAAAACATAGGGGACTTAATGTAGTGAGAGGGCCACTTACCAATCCCGTCGAACTTTAGCGTTGAACACGCTGCAGTTTGAATTCTGCCTTGCCGTAGCTGAGTCTTCAGACTGAGATTGAAGCGCGCTCAAGGCCTGACTGTTGAGGTCTTGTAGAACCTCAGTGTCACTGCGGGCAGCCAATTGCTCCCCAGAGATGAGAGGTAAGCCCACGAGGGCGGGCAGGGCAACTTTAGCAAAACGCATTATGAGATGAAGGAGAGAGAGAAAGAGAAACCTATGGTCGTCTACAAAGCTGGTTGATCAACTAAATACTTAGTCTTAGATCTAAATTGACGACAACCTAAAGACAGGTTGAGCACCAATTGGGTAGAGAGCGGAGAATTGCTTGGTTCGAGCAAAAAGCTGGTGAGACGGGGGACATCGAAGCATAATATTTGCTTATCTACACTAATGTGCAGCATACCCCGCTCCGATGATCTGGGGGTTTTACATTGTATGGAAGCTATGAACTGTAGTAGGATACGACGCGACTCGAAGTCTTGCGAAGCCTTATCTCAACCAGCGGGTTTTCGGGGAAGAGAGCAACACGATAGTGTACCCCGACGTGGATTACAAGGGGGAACATGGAGGCGCGCAATATAAGCGTGGTTCATGTATATAGAGTAGGGCTGTAATGCAGTTGGTTTTGGAAGTTCAGGCAAGCTCCTGGTCGCTTACTACGGCAGAATATACACACAGATTCAAGACAACGTACACTGCATGAGAGAAAGAGGCAAGCCAAGAGGTTGTTGTTGAACTGTATGTGCATTTCCAATAGTTTCGGTTTTCTGCATCAGAAAGGGTTTAGAGGGGCAGGGTTGATGAACAAGACAACGATATGACAATTGCCAATGTCGTATAATGCAACCGAGGAATATGCATAAGTCCTTAACAAACCCCTAATACCGTAGCTTGAAGTGAGGATGTTGGTATAGGTACGCATCTGGCTTGTGATGTTGGTTTCCCGGCGTCCTGGTTCTCCCGAGATGATGCAATCATCCCGGTCCGAGCGGGAAGTTCATCTACCTATGGCAACTCGGGCGTGGATTGTGTGACTGCATGTTCCAGATCTGGCTCCGCAGACATGTGTATATCGGTGTAGAACACATGGGATCTTATTGGAGAGATACCGCAGTGTACCTACATCTACACCCATACAATGCATGGTATGGTCCCATACTACGTAGCATACACTAGATTAGGTAGATCCGAGGGGTTTCCAGATCCAATCATCGCCAGGGATGCTACCCATACACATGGGATGTTAGCAAGGTCCAGAACGCGTAATGCTCCACGTCCGAGCGCACACAACGGATTATTCCAAAAGAGACAACATGCTAAACAAGGGGGAGAAACAAGTGATACAGCTGATATCTGGGCATCTGGTGTAAAAGAATACAATTACTACCTAAGGTAGTATATACCTATTGGTATAAGTGATCCTTGCGTTATTAACCTCCTTCGAACGGCGTTATTACTGAGGGATTACTGATGCGACCTCAAGTTGCTATCTATGGGGACGCTACCGGCACTGCGTGCCCAGCCCTCCAACCAATTTTACTATTGTGAGCTGCTACAATTTATGTTACACTGCCACGTTAGCTCACGGGAGCGTATGTATAATTACCATTAGGTTGGGTATGAGATGAAGCTAGCATGCGAGTTTACAGTCGTTCTCAGTGCGTGTTTTCGATAATTGTTGTTTCGGACGATCGCAGTAGATAACTGCACAAGTCTACGTCTACCTATTGGCTGTTACTGTCTGAGGGGTAAATCCCAACAGGGTTGATGTCACCAAAGCTGGAGGGACCGGACCGCAGTAGTAGATAGACTCCTCGATTGGTACGGTATATGGTGCTATGTTCACGCGGAATAGGCAAGCGGCATTAAGCCGCAAATGGTACTCGGAAGAGGCGCGACGCTGGCGAGAATCTCCGTTGGCCAAGCGCGTCTCAAATCCAGGGATGTCGCCTCATACTACCTATGCGCCCGATCTAGAAATGGAATCTGGCTGCTACAAGTATACACTACTTACAACCAGGTATTTCATGTGGCATGACACCGGCCGCGGTAACGCGCGGTAACGGGCAAGGTAACAGCAAAAGGTGGATATGAATCGCTTAAGTATTGCACACTCGTCATCTAAGTTATGCTAGTCGTTGGTTATTTCAGACTCTGATGATCGCAAAATTAGTTCAGGGTTAGAATCACAAATCCCTTTTACTGTCTGTTCGAATAAAGATGTTTCGGGCCCTTAGGTCCCGACTTTACAAAACACCATCCTGCCAGAATTTTTCTGTTATACCATTCATTTTCTTGCGAGTGTAACTTGCCATATGTTCCACGACCGTGAGCCCTGCTTTGTTCTCTCTTCTCCAGATCTTTTCAACGCATGACCCGGTGATCAGACACTACCCAATTCAGAACGCTGCCAATCCCAAATGTCCTCTGGAGATGCGCAAACGGCAGACTCCAAGCTGCGGGAGGAAAGCTCTCTTGCATTGCAGATCGGTGTTGTAACGGCGGTCCATGTTGTAGCATTGGTGGTCTGCATATTACGAATTTATAGTCGAGTATTCCTAGCCAAGGCATTTGGATGGGATGATGGGTTTATGGTTGGTGCTACGGTATGTGGGCAATTAACTCTAATCAGGAATATCTGTGCCGAAATGGAGAACTGACACTCACTTTAATACTTACGTAGCTCTCTGCGTTCGTCTCATACATAGTGTACGTCTATGAAACCCAACACGGCCTTGGAATGCATAAAGAATTCGTATCTGCGGACGATATATGGAGGTTCGGAGCGGCTACTTTCTCCCAAACCATCATAAATCTACTCGGCCTTGGACTCTTGAAGATATCACTCTGTTTTTCACTTATACGACTGAGCAGAAGTAAGACGTTTCAATGGATATTATGGGGGACAATCGGTAGCGAAGCTCTCCTGACATACAACGCAGAGCTCAGTGATTACTAACACAACATAGCATTCGTAACTATATATACTCTGTTTGCCTTTCTCACGCTATTCTTGTATTGCAGGCCATTGTCGGGCTTCTGGGATACGGGTTCGGGTGCGAAGTGCTACAGCGTACAGCTCTTCATTCGTTTCGGGCTTGCGAATACAGGTACAATATTCCCCAGAACCGATGAAAACAGACTCGTCCTCACGCTTCACAGCACTTAGCATCTTCACCGACATCCTCCTCGCGTCGCTACCGATCCCAGTTATTTGGAAGCTTCAATTGAAGACCAAAATCCGCGTGTACCTCATTATCATGCTTGCGCTTGGATGGGGCGCAGTTGGAATCGGCATTGTGAAGGGTATCAATCAGATACAATACGACCCCCTTGGCGATTCAACCTACGAGATCGGCGTTCCCACTTGGGCATTGTACGTTTCCCTCCCCGAAATGGCCCTTTCGATCCGCAGCGGGATGTGCTAATGACCAGCCCTCCAGTATCCAACTGAACGTGTCGATAACTGCAGCTTGCGCTCCGCAGCTGAAGAAGATCCTTCGGCCGATACTAAGGCTCACGACGGACTCGTATAAAAGCACGCCATACGGAAACCCGTCGCGAAATCTGAGGAACACGACGGGCCGCAGCATCGGCGGACGCTACATGAGGCAGCAAAGCCACTCCGATAAGACAGACGGCTTCGAGTTGGACGAGCGACCCATCGTCTCGAGCGATAGTTACGGGGTTCGGGCCCATGCTGGCGACAGCGGCGACCTCGGCACACACGCCGAAGCATCGTCACATCTGGACAAAATGACGCATAGAAGCGACAGCACCGATACGATTACCATGGAGGGAAGCCAGAGCGGTAATTGCAAGGGCATTATGAGGACCACGGAAGTTGTCATAACGACAGCATAATAAGAACACTTTCTTAGCGCTCAATCAACAACATGTTGAGGTTTGGTTCCCTACCCGGGCCTTCAGTACCAAGAGAGGGATATATAGAGTGTCCCCTGCCATATATTTAGCCGTCGATAATGCATACGATAATACTCAACGTAGAAGCAGACCAAAATCATGATACGACCAGGTAGGCGACAGCATGTCGGGCAGGCTATTCCGATCCTATGTTTAGGGGCTGGTCTCTAGACTAGTGTAGGTAGGTTGTAGGCACAGCACCCTCGAATACGCGGCACACAACCTGCTCAAGCCACACCTGGTGGGGTGGCTTGCGATGACTGATGACATCAGCGCTCAGCCCGTTTCACTGCCTACTGCCTACTGCCTACTGCCTTAGGTACCCAGGCGCTTCCTTGTCTTCGTGTGTGGCGAAGCAGTCTCACACACTTGCCACATCTCTGCTGGCCGATTCTTTCGCTCATTCAATCATCCATCAATGCATCAGTAAATAGAGTTCAACCATTATTCATTCACACACACAGACCTCACACGAAAGTCTGTCATTTGTCGTCCGGACGAGTGCAACTCTGTTGCTGGTGGCTGGCCGCTACGTTCTACCTACTTAGTCCCGTCCAGGCTGCCGAAGCTACACTACCTCAGCTGCCTAAGCGACCTCAGCTACCTGCTCCCTAGTAGTATAGGTACCAGCCCCTAAATCCGCCACCCAAGACTGCCTAAACCTCCTAAAACCCGCTGAACTCTGACCGCGACACCAGCCCAGCTCTCCCCTCCCCCCCACTGAGACCCTCGCCATCTCAACCCAACCCAACCCAACCCGACCCTCCAACAGCCACGATGGGTCGCTGGTCCGAATATGACACCGACGAGGAGCGCTTGCCCGAGGGCATGCAGCGCATCGGCTATGACGCCGACACCGAGACCTACACGTTCCGCGATGCCGACGGCTCCATCTGGGAGAGCGCGCCAGGGAATCGCTACGGCCAGCTCCGACGCGTCACCGCCGCTCCATTGCCATCGTACGGCGAAGACGGCGAGAGCAGTCCCACGCAGCCGCTGACTTATTCCGGGCCCGACGAGCCCGCCCACAAGGCGTCATGGCGACAGGAGATGATGCCGTTGTTGAACTGGTTCCTGTTGGTCGGCTTGTTCCTCCTGGTCGTGGTATGGTTCATCAGTAGCGGCTCCAAGGGCAGCACCGAGGTTGTCAGGAATTGTCATGACGATGCGACTCCGTACAAGATCAAGGCCGGCGACACGTGCTGGGCGGTTGCTGAGGCCAGATCCGTCTCTCTCGACGCCCTGTTGGAAAAGAACGAGGGTCTTGACTGTGATAATTTGTCGGTTGGGGAGACTATCTGTGTGCCCACCGCCTAGTTTACGTCATCGGGACATCGTCATCTAGGTATTGACGGGACGTTGTCTGCCGTCAGTCTTGATCCCATCGCATAAGCTCGCGTCTAGCACATGTGTGTACCGTGCACTTCAAACCACTGTGTCCGCCTGACACCTAGCCCCCCTGCTCCGACTGTTATTGAACATGCCCTTGACCCAAGATGCCGGGTTCCCAATTTTCCTAGATGAGATGTTTTAGATTACCTGGACGTCACGTTGGATGTTGGTATCATGAGCGCTCCGTGTAACGATGTATATATCGTGGTGTATTTTTTGTCCTGGTGTGGAAAGCGCTGCGCGATCTTCCGGTCTTGGTATGGAATCTAGTTTACATGCCACGGGAAGAGGAGTCACTACCATTCGCTCTCTGAACTGAACGGCATACGAGAAATCAAGATTTCATCCATTCATTTCGTTTATTACTCGTCATGCAGGTGGCCGCTTTGGTTGATGGTTTCCCAGGCGTTCTGTGATTTACTGCAGACACGCGTCGTCCTTTCTTTCACTTGAAGGCCTAACGTGCTCTGGGCTTACAGTCAATAGAAAGATATCTAACGCTTGTTGGATGGTCACGGTCTTCAAATCATAGAAAAGGGTCCGTGAATCTCGAGACGGCGTGTAGGTTGCTAAGGCATGATACGATGGTCTCATGACAAATATGACGCTCTGACTTTCGCTTCTCCTCAGTGGCCGCTTCTGGCCAGAAACTCTTTTAAGCCACCTTGGTCACAGTCTCGGTCTCGTCACAACGCGAATACCACTCTTGGCGAGACGTTGCTACAAGCATGCACCTGGCGGCGAAAACACTACTGTATGTTGAAAACAGAGACCTTTCCCAAACGAGAAACTGGCGAATTTCGGTCGCGAGACCCTCGCTCTTCGCCAAGACAGGACCCAGTGCTGCCCTGCATATGCCTAACGGCTGTGCGGCATCATCGCGCGATCCTCAAGCCTGCGAGTTCCATAATAGGGCGCTTGATCGAGGCTTGGATCGACCCCGATCATATATACTACTAGCACGGTTGCCCTGTTGTCCAGTTCGTGCACTACTAGTGCAGGTACACGCAGTTCTGCACGAGCTGAATGCTAATGCCGGTTCATACGAACTGCATGCAGTTAATCTAGCTAAGGCTCTCATGGACTACTGGAGTAAACAAGCCCAAAAAAAAAACCAGGAAAGAAAAGTCATCAAGAACCACCTGGGGAGATACCCTTTTCACACCTCAGAATGGCGTGACTGTCGGCATCATCGGTCTGAGGTAATTCCACGGTTACTGCGGGGTATGGATGACTTCACCAGCGTTGCAATCCGGAGATTAGGCTTGAGATTACTGCGTACATACAAGTGTTGAAAAGTAGGTATAGGTAGAAGGCTCCAGGATTAGAGATTTGAGGATCCGAAATTGGAGCCCATACAATGTATGTGTGCAGGGTAAAGACATTTACCTGAGACCCTTACCCCATAAACCCTAAACAACATCATTGATAGGTAAAGCTGCCGTTTTAGCTTTTCCCTTGTATTTAAGCTTATAGAAATATAGATTCAGATGATATATTACGATCTAAGTTCTGGGATCCTAGTATGTCTACGTAAAATGGTAGGTGGAATGAAGTGAATTGGTGCCAGCTGCTAATCAGCCATCTATCCCCACTCTGTCACAATTCGTGTTCACGGAAGCGAAATATAACCTGGCATGTAACGGCTAAGTTCTGTGTTTCTAAGTCTCAAAATCTATTCGGCAACCGTGGGCCACGTTTCCTAAGTGCTAGTATCAAGTCAAACGCCCCTAGAGGGCTTCTTGGTAAGAAGATAGACCCCTCTTCCCACTTACTACCCACCTGTAACATGTCTAATCGTGATGCTTATTCCACCAAAACGACAGGAAATTCCAGGATAAAAAAAATCTTAGGTGCTGGGCCATGGCTCCGTCGTTACTTTGAAAACGTGGATGTATTTACGGTCTCATATTCGAGCCTACCAAATCATGGCTTATAAGCTACGGCGCCTAATGGCAATGCTGATGAGAATGTAGACACCTTCCATCCCCCTTTAAACATCAGGATGTCTAGGCCTACATGTTATGACATATATCTCTTGAGACTTAGGAGACAGCGTAAGCTGGGTTTGGAATTGATGGTGTCTCTAGGAAAACCTTTTCACCTAGCAGGTTCCGGTTTAGCAAGCCTGAGCTAAGACATATTTCGAATGATACACGTTGGCAGTAGAATTAAAAGATTGACAGCCCTGGAATTATTAGCCTATCAAGAAGAAAGATGAGAAATGTATTGGGTAACCGGCTCACTCGAGTCGGCATGTCTGTAGGTCTATAGGAAAACTCGATTTAGTTTGGCTAAACTCCAAGGTTAGAATCATATGTATCATAGGTTGAGTAGGCTTTCTTTGAGATTTGATGGTCTACTGAAATGTCGCGTAACTGACTTTTATTAGTTACCCCCTATTTTTGGGAAATACAATAAAACCGGCGAATCGATCTTTTACCTGAAGCTATACAGCGAGTCGTTGTGTTTCTTTCAGGCCTAGCGCTCCAACATTCCATACCGAATTTTCCTTTTCCTTAGTTATTATGCCCCATATATCTACCAGAATTTGAATGGCCTTGAGTCCATGAGAAGTGCTTCTGAAAACGCTGACAAGAGTAGACCATCCTGCTTTGTCAAAGGGTTCAAAGTCTACATAATTCTCAGAGCGCAAGAGGTTGATAATTATAATCTAGCGTGTAGTCGTAGGGAAGATGTGCCCGGCATTGAGATACTAAATTGAACATTCCTAGTGTCTTCCTACGCGCTACTTCGTGAACCGACGCGCAGTGGGAGGCAAAGAGCTGAAAGCACTCAGATTCGGGATCCCACAAAGAGGGAAGCTGTACGAAATGTCGTGATCATCGGGGTTGCATTCCAAGAGTAGCGAAACCCGGAAGACTACAAATGGAAACTACGTCAATTTAGACGCCAATTATATAAGGAACAACGCTTAACTTACACTTGATCATCGTCCCGACCATTGAGGTTTGCACCCTGTTCCAAAAGCCATTGGACATCTTGAAGGCTTTCGCCTTTAATCGCAGGCTTTTAATGTGTATCGTTAACCCAATCTGTTGTGAGCAATGTACTTTGGAGTCTGTAGAAAAGGCAAAACCCATCAGCAAAAGCGCCT
Source organism: Ustulina deusta (assembly GCA_023159155.1). NCBI lineage: Eukaryota > Fungi > Ascomycota > Sordariomycetes > Xylariales > Xylariaceae > Ustulina > Ustulina deusta. The sequence goes on along the minus strand of JAJNNX010000037.1, from coordinate 318,076 downwards.
CCCCTGTTGTGATGGCTCTGTCCTGTAACGCCCATGGTTGATCGATTGGATATTGTGTCATCAAAGGAATGTCTCCTCGTTCGCAGGCTCTCATAAAAGCAGAGTCCACTGGGGCTCTATTTTGTAAGTAGAGATGGCCAGATACAATACGAAACCCCCTAGCACTATTACGAGGGGCAGCAAGTTCAATTTGAAAGCGCACCGACTGAAGCCATGACCAAGTAGGTGGTTGAAACCCAAGAACCAACTGGGATTTCCATTGCTGTTGAACATCCACTGCGTAAGTGAACGCACTCACAAACTCTATCTATCTCCATATGCTATGAGTGTCAAAGACAATAGAGTTAATTGACGGATGGCTAGCCTATGTTCACTAGCAGGCGATTCAGCCTGCATTCACTCGAAGTCTTTCTTCCTCTGGCGGGTTTCCGATAGTATTGTCAATACACTCCACCTAAGATCTCTTTAACACGAGAGAATAGACATTTGTCGACATTGTTTCTTCAGTTAAGTGAAATATGATATGAAAACGTGACCAGTAAAGATCCATACCATTAATCCAAAGGATGAAAATATACAGCAACCGCTGTTAACAGGTATAAGCAAAGATAAAATACCTATATTATGGTACTTAAAGTTTAAGTATTACGGAGCGAAATTTTGGAGGCCACTAATATTAACTTTATTACCTAGGTAGTTAGTTAACTTATTATATAAAAACAAATACATATCCATTCAAGCATAGAGGAATTCTTATTGCGGTAAAGAGGTTGCTTTTAGAGCATGCCTCCTATAACGTACTTTATCGGCCGATTTATTATTACAACGAGGTTATTTATTTAAGAGAAGGTGTGAATAAGTCCTATTTACAGTACTCTATACCTAGGTACTTGGAAGTATGAAAATCCAGCAGCCGCATGCATCTTTTATTCACTCCTTTTTTTTCTTTTTTTTCTACAACCTACTCTCATCTAGTCATATCACACACTTTTAGCCACCCAAATATGCGTCTCATTAGAACTACTTCAAAACGCTTTAAAATTGAAGAATTTATGGGACATAACATTCCGCCATATGTAATCCTTTCTCACACATGGGAAACCGAAGAGATTACACTGCAAGACATCCAACGCTCTCTAACATTGGCGAAGAGAAAGCGCGGGTTTTCGAAAATTCGGGGTTGCTGCAAGCTAGCTAGAGCGAGGGGTATTGACTACGCATGGATTGATACTTGCTGGTACGTGCCCGTCTAAGTAAAAATCTTTCCGGAAGCTATGGGCTTGCATGATCCTTACTAAACCGGTGTTGGGCCTCTTAGCATCGACAAAACAAACAGCGTCGAGCTTTCAGAAGCGATAAACTCGATGTACCGATGGTACAAGGACGCCGTGGTGTGTTACGCTTACTTGAGCGACATCCCATCAAGCGCGCCCACAGGACTTTGTCTCAATAATGGACGCCAAGAAGCCAGCGGATGCGAAGGCCTTCAGTATAGTCGATGGTTTTCTCGGGGCTGGACACTTCAAGAGCTGATCGCGCCCCGCTCTGTCGAATTCTACACAAAGAGCTGGGATCCCCTTGGCACAAGAGAGAGGTTACAAGTTCCGATCACCGCCGCCACTGGGATCAGACGAGAAATCCTCTGTGAGAACGTCTCATCAGTAGGACTGTCAGCATATGGTGTAGCGGAGCGCATGGTATGCAATTTCTAGATTTTCGCCCCTTTACACGCTTTGATTTGAAAACTTTCTGACCAACGAGCAGTAAGAACAATCCTTTCCGTTAATGATGCTATTGGAGTTTATATTGCTGTGAGCTGATTTTAGTTGAATCTTGCTGATAAAGTTATATAGGTCCTGGGCGGCCAGACGAACAACCACGAGAATAGAGGACCGCGCCTATTGCCTCCTTGGGATTTTTAACGTTAATATGCCATTGATATATGGCGAAGGCTTAAAAGCTTTTCATAGACTCCAGGAAGAAATTCTGAAGTTGCAAGAAGACTATTCCATTCTCGCATGGGGGAATGGTGTCACATCAGGTGATGCCATACCGGAGGATATCCAATGCGAGGCTTTGAGTAGTTCTCCTTCGACCTTTGGATGTGACCTGTGTCAAAATACTCAATGGAACCTGGAGAGTAGCATGGCTTCCTCAAAAGGCGACCAAAGGCTATCTCCACCCATTTCTATGACTAGTAGAGGTTTGTTCATCTCTGTGCAGTTAGTCTCTCACACCTTTGGTGGTAGGACTTTCTGCCTAGCAATCCTTGGCTATGGCCCATCTGGTCAGATGTTATGCATTCCGCTACGAGAGGTCGGTAGTGGTAGAGTTTTTGCTCGCTTGTGTGTATTGGGTGATTGGGGCGGCTTCATATACATGGATGAGACGGACACAGTTCGCAAGTTACCTTACACCTCTATCTATATTGGACGACCGGATCACTACGATGTTCCGGACGAAACGCTGTGGAAAAGCTCGACTCTTTTGACAGTTCACACTACGGGCATGAACGATTGCTTAATCTGGATGGAACCGCTTCCTGTCCTGTATGACCAACGTTGTAAGAAGAGAGCGATGCGCCCAAATAGTGGCAGGGTTATCCTTACTGGAAGAGAGATGACTTTTACTGGAAAGTGTATAGTTCCCAGTCAATTTCTTCTACGACTGGACTGCTACAAGAACTTTATCGTATCTTGTATGACTATTTCCGGCGCGATATTCTTTATTATCCTTCAGCCTTATGGTAGTTATATTATCCACTACAACAACAAAACTCACCCCAACGAAGAAGATTCACAGACGGATTGCCTGCATGAAGCGGCTGAAGAGGTCTATAAGGAGGTTGAAAGTATGCGCGGCATACATAGCAGCAAGGCGCTAGTTAACTATACCTTCGATGGCTTTCACCTGAGAATCCGATACTCTTCTAATCTGGCCCGAGGTTTCGATGTTACAATCAGTACGAAAAGTTATTGATGAGCCGCGAGGTCATCCCATAACTTGGCATTTCTTCCCGAGTCAGGGATGCATTCACAGGTTACTATCTCCGATTGATAGAGTAACCTAGTCCAGCTAACCCTAATCGCAACCCTTGGCATAGGCATTCCGACCTTGCCCGGTCATGATTAAGATCGCCGCCTAGGATATGGAATCGGTAAGATCGTTTCTGGATAAATTTTAACGCAAAAACCTACTCTGGTTACCCTGTGGGATCTCAACAGGAATAGTCAGCAGTCTTTGGGTCTACTGTAATAGTTAGTGGAACTAGTAAAATTATGGGAAGGGTTGTTATCATGCGGTTTTATATAGAAGGACTAGCAGAACTTGAGTCTGCGCTTTATTCCTGGCGCAGTTCTTAAAATAGAGTGATATGTTTTAACTGCTGTTGCAAAAGAAGGTTATAGGAGAGCAGAGCTCGTGAATTTATAGTAACAAGTACCTTTATTTAACAGTTTCCAGCGTGCTTATAGTTAATCCAGGTGTTCAAGTACATTTCTAGTGTATTTATAGGTTAATTAACCACTAGACTTGAATGAACTGTCCAATATACTGGCTGATATATCAGGTCAATCGGACTTGCATAAGCCCGAGCCACGGTCACTCGGCCGGCCCGTCTCTGTTAAAGACTGGAATGCGGTTTCTTGGTCTGTACGAAGTCTGTGGACTCTGTGGACTCGAGCCGGGATTACGACAGGGTTGTTCCAGGAGCATGGTTACGACGTTGAACTCGTAGCCGCTGGTAGCCAGCCTAATCAACTACCTAGGTAATCTGGCTCTGCTACTACTGCATCCAGCGCAAAAATCATAAATTGAAAGCTTACGTCTCATCCAACGCCCGAAATATCGAAAGTCATCGAGGCAGAGCGCATAACAGCTTTAATCCAGATAGCCACTATTTTGCCTGGCTTGTAGTAATGATGTATATTATCTGCCCGTCAGATCGCTGGAAGAACGAGACGGGCGTAAGTCCTTTCTCTAAAATTCAACCTGTTACTATCATAAACAACGCACGCAATGGAGAACCGTAAGGAGTGGCTGTGATTATAACTTGTCAAGAAGTCTGCAACATGGGTCTAGGTATAGTGTGCGTTGGCTCACGGTTAACTCTGCGAGTCGCTTCATGACTTTAATTCAAACTACATACGCCCCAGTGTTGCCCTGAAAACACCACTTGAATCCGTTTTCCTTCTTGATTTACCATCTACCGTACATCGTGGCACTACACATCCAATCAGATTTAATTTAGATTGCTAGTCGCCTCCGTAGCCTTCTGTGCAATCGCATCTGCTGTCTGTAGCTCCCTAATCTGTTTATCCAGCTCGGCTCGCTTGGAAGTGGTTAGACCGTCTTCGCGAGCAAGTTGCTCCACCTCGTCTTCTCCCAACGAATATACCCAATCTCTCGAGAGCCCCTTCAGCGGACCTCTAACTTGGCCATTTCCGGAAACGAAGTTTTCAATAATGTTGTGAGTGATATGCCGGATGAATGATTCGATAGAAATCTTTTTGCCGTGAGGTTAGAGAGGCTGAACTCGAAAGTTTGAAGAAAGCGGCCTATGGATGGCTTGCTCACCTGGTAGTAGACTTTGAGTATATCATGGACAGCATCGACCATGTTGTCCTCGATAGTAAAATGAAGGTGGTCATAGATTGCCGTTGCGTCGGAGTCTGGAGGCACGGCAGCCAGAGAACGCAAAAGGCGGATCGTCTGCCAGGCTTTAAGTCTTTGGTAGTATCTCGAGTCCTCAGTCTGCGGCGGATGAGAGCGTTCTCGAATAGAGTATGTGTGTAGTTCAGCCAACGCTACCCTCGCGGACTTCTCCCAGAACCCTTTCACTATTTCGAAGAGCCCAGCGTGGAGTTGCGGATTCCCAGCAATAGGATCAGGCGGACACACGAGCTCCAATATTCCAGCCGCGGCAACAGCCACATGGTTTGCAACTGTTTCTATGTGTTGCGCGGCATACTTATGCCAGTTCTCAGTCTGCTTCTGATATAAGGCTGGTATTACCTCCGGATTGATTAGCCCGAGCAGTTGCGTGCCTTCAAAGGACCGCAACTTTTCTCTAATCTCATCTCGCAAAGCTTTTCCAACGTCATTGCTGGCGGGAGTCTTGGGGGAAGTTTGACGAGATGGGGTTGAATGAGGCTTTTGAGGAGTGGACGTGGAGCTGAAAGGAGTCGGAGTCGGGAACATATTCGCCTGGGAGAGGAGGTGGGGTTTGTGGCCACCGGGAAACTCATTCTTCATCTTGAGTACTTCCTCCAACGGGTCTATATCAGGGTCCTCAAACTGGTGGGTATGACCACTATTGTGCATTAACTCAGCAAACTCGTCGTTCGAAGCCTTGACCTTGTTACGTGCTCTCAATCCCTCTCCCAACAGACCGGGTTTCTCAAGCGCGTTGGTTGCAAGAGCCTCGTATCTTTCGACAATGTTACGCAAGTATTGGAGTCGGTCGGAATGTGTTGGTCGAGGATCTCCAAGTGTTGCACGGGACGTTTGAGCATCGGCGAGGAGCTTCCTATTAGAATTCATGTGTTATTACATACGGCATTGATTTGGCTTTTCCTTGTGAGAAATGTAGGAGAAATAGCTTTGACAGAAAAGAATGTAAGATCCAGGAATACATACTGGATGCGGGCCCTGATGTCAGGAAAGCTCCCACGGATCTTATGAGATAGGAGGTTAGAGAGATGCCTCCTCAACATGCTAGTTCCTCTTCGATTAACATGAATTTCATTCCACGGAGCCTTTTCAAAGAGTTGTGTCTCGGCTTGGGCGAGATCAAAGGATCTGTCTTCTTTGCTAGAGCGGTTACGCACGACGAACCACGTCTCACATATAGGTTTATTAGTGTGTTCTTCCCGACCCGTCGCAATGCCGACGACCTTTCTAGAAGTCTTTAATAAAATTGTTAGCTTAAGACTCGCTTGACAACGTTATCAGACTTACTGCTTCGTCATCGCGTAGCATGTCGCATTTCGTCAAGACTCCCACACAACGCTCCTTGGCGACATTCAAAGAGGCCAAATGAACAATGCCCTGATTTGCCAAGTCTGTCACCGCATCCGCGACGCAGCTAAGAGATGGTAAGATATGTAAGTTTCAAACTTACTCGGTAGACACAAACTTACATTACAAAATTCTCCGGTTTCTTCATATATTCAACAATCATACTTTTGATACCGTGCATTTCGCCTTCATTCACAGTATCTGGGTTGACGAAGAGACCCGGTATGTCGACTATGCTGAAGTAAGATCGGCCCGGCCCGGAGAGTTCCACGCGGAGAACTTGGGTAGCAAAATTCTTCTTGTCAGGCCCTTTGCCACTTTTAATTCCCATGTAATTACTTGAAACCTATTGAACTAGTGAGGGTTTTGCAAATAATATAGACAGGAAGTATGCTCACCTCGTTCATCACAACCTCAAACTCATCAGCACTTAGGGTTTCACCCATGTGCACATAGTCTTTGTAATCATTGTCCAGAGGGTATACAAAGCCTTCGACTTTGACTTCAGGTTCTATGATAGTAATCTTAAACCGATTGGGTGTGCCGGGCGCCGTTCGCTTTGATACGATACGAGTGGCAAATCGAGTACAGCACCCAGTACCCACAGGGAAAGGGATATCAGTCAAGCTCTGGAGCAGAGACGACTTTCCTGTAGATTGGCCTCCGACAATGACTAGCTACGTGCCAAGAAATTAGACGAAGAAGGTTGATAGGATGAAAGGTAATAAATCTCATACCTGCGGTGTGGCGACATGGCGACTTGCGCCACAATGTTGCAACTGGTCTACAGCGTCAAATAGAATCCTGCTACTCTCGTTGTCGAACGGGTTTTCTGGGATGGAATCGCCAGTAGGATCTTCAGGACTCGGCGTATTCTCCGTGTCGCTCAGCGACGAGGGAGGTGTCGATGGAGAAGATGCGTCGTCTGTGGTGGAAGACATAATGAAGGTGATTTCGGATCAAACAAAGTAATAAGAGGTAACCGTTCAATAAACAGAAATTGGAATTTGGAATTTATATAGCATTCGAGAGAAATGCGGAGGAAACATGCGGCACTGCAACTCTAAAAGAAAATCCATTGCAGAAAACCTTACTCGTTATATATCGATAGAAGGCAACTTATTGAACGGGGGGGTTAGATGCAGGAGTCAGCTACCTGGAGGGGATTACATGTGACGGTCTTCCTTCCGGCAGCCACCGCAATCCTGAAAACATGATAAATTGTGTTGGAGGGCGAACCCTCTTACCAACAATTGTTATCTTGCATAAACCAGTGCATCATCCCCTGCAGAATGCAGGGTCCTTGGCTATATACCTTGTAAGCCTCAATCTGCACCATTTATCTTGAAGAATCCGATGATTAGATACTCCTTCTAAAAATAATTGCTAAATTCTCCCATTTCGTATGGTCGCATTGTAGTCAAAAAAAGATAGATAAAATCACGATTACTTATCATAACAAATAGGTACGTACTAGCCTACGTGCGCCCTTCGAGGCGTTCATACCATTGTATCTGAGCCTCACTAGGCCACTAATTAGGTTTACTGTTGGCCCGATAGAGTGGCCTTTCCAGCCTGCAGATAAAACAGGTACCGGTATCTCAGCGCTTTTATAGGTCCGTACACACCTTACCAGGCTCCGAATCCTTCGTTAAAAGCGCGCGGTAACATTACGACAGCTGGAGACAAACGTGACTCAAGCACCACACGGTTTCCATGGAACGGGGTTGCCAAGAAGAGCTGGACGTGATTATCTCAGGTCGAGCAGGCTGTCTAGGCTTGGGCAATTTACACTTGTATTGGGAGGGGAGTACCGCAGTTCTTTCTAACCCTCGGAGCATCGTAATAGCGCATAGCTAAACATGGAAAATAGAACTAGAAAACACGTTCCGGCCTGGCTCCCCGATACTTCAGCCAAAATTTCGCGCGAATTATACGAATGGGTAGCTATTAGACCGTAATAGCAAAGCTGGAATCCCCTTCTGACTATACAACATGGCAAGCTTGCATCGCAGCGACCACGATCATTGGACTGAACGATACAACAAACCTCAGCTTGAAACTTGGGTGCTGGGGAATGAGTAACATCGTCTTGCACAGCCCATGACTAGCTTGCAGGGGGGGGGGGACTAACTTGGCGCATTTGGGCACATTCAGCCCTCAACCTTCTTGCATTGAGTATTGTGGCTGAAACCTGTGTGATATACGCGCTGGATATGATCGGCTTTTCCCTTGTTTCGATGCCACGCCGAGCGTCGCAGTGAGTGAGTGAATCAATGAATTCAGATCTGACTTATATATACGCAAGTATGATTACACAAAGTTGGGTTCTAATTCTAGGTGCTTCTCTAGGTTATGAAAGCTGAAGACGCGTTTGCCAGCTCCGTGTTCACTACGCCTTGGTGGCTGTCAGCTTTGACTGCACGCAGAGCGAGAAACGAAGTTCCACTACAATGACCGGTCTGGCAAAGTGGCTCTTATGCGTATACAGCTTCAGCGCCATCCCCGCACAATATTCCCCGAAGGAAGCGGACCCTTGACAGCGGCGTTTGTTTTAGGTGATGGTTTCTTTCTAAGTACAGCAGCGAAGCAGAGTGGGTGGAGTATGAAGTGGCTGGACAAGGAACTGTACAGCCACCTTGTGGCTATACAACTCGGTGTATACATGGAGGTAGTCAATACTAGGTATGAATCGGGCTACCTCTCTGTACTGGATCATCACAATTCATTCCTTTTAGCTAGTATTAATCCCGTTGATTTTAATGGCATCCTATTATGAATTATGATCCATTAGCTTCCCAGCTGAAAAATTACGTATGTATGCTTGGAAGCGGAGGTATGGTCTCTCTACTTGTACGAGAGCAAGGTGAGTACCCCCTTATATAACTGAGTCTACTCACATTGTTCACTTCACTGCCCAAGTTACTGTGTCCTCATAGAGTCTAGCCCACAAATAGAATAGACTAGAAGACAGGGGTTCACAGTCTAAAAGCCGATCGTTTGTGGAATTCCATTCGAAGATCCAAGCTGCAGGGATATGATTAGAACAAGAAATCAAATATTTGGTTTAGGTCGTTCAATGCACGAGTACTCTAGTCTTAGGTGATTGACGTCGGCTAAGCCTAAACACCGCTTCACCTCTGTCTTCAGTGATGGGCGAAAGAGTAAACCCCTGCCTAATTCTTCTATAAACGAGACAGTCGAGCTATGGATTTCGATTAAGACCTGATTTACACGGTGCTCAAACCATGTAGAGTGAAGGGGAGCAACAGGCCAGACCGGCAGAAACGGATGTCCTAGCATATTACAGAGCGTTTCGAGAGCTCGCATATTCAAGTGGCTGAGTCATTGAAAACAATTGATAAGAGGGATTATCTATTGAATGTGCGGATGGGTGTGTGTGGGCTAAGATAGACTTACAAAGTCAACGCCCATCAAGTTTGCTAAAACTCTCGGGTGAAACAGACACCCATCACCACCTTTTTAGTTTAATCGTTGAATTCAATTGCGTTATATTATGATCAAGAGAGTGCCCATATAGCTAACCTGGTAATTGTGCTTGGAAGTGTAAGTTCGGCCTAACTCCATAGATAAGGGCAAGGTAAGTGCCCCTATATTGAATTTACTCACTCTGTCCATTTCGCTTCGAGAGTATTGTGGAATGGACCCCGAAACCAAGACAGCGGCCAGATGTCCTCACCCCCTACCCCTGCACTAAGCAGCTAGAAACCTTGAGATTTTAAGTCTTTCCCAGTATGCCGTTATAAAGCTCAGAAATTCACCGGCCCACCCATGTCATCAACTTCGTGCACGTGCACCAAGATCTGATTCCAGCCTAGCCGAGCACTCATGTAGTCAACATCCATCGCGAGCTCATACAGACCATCAGGTCTACGAGCGCCTGCCACCGCCTCCTTATGTTTAGGCAGAGCAGTACGTTCCCACCAAAGAACATCAGAACGCTCAGGAAACGTGACTTTCGACGTCTCGAGGAACAAGTTTCCCGCGTATTTGTTGGCCATCTCGCGAAAGGTAAAGGTCGCAAGAGGAAGCTTCTCAATACGTAGTTCAACGTTCGTCCCGCAAGATCCCAATCCAATGTCTTGGCTTGAAAGACTGACGGCGTCGTCGTCGTCATCTTGATCGCAGCGAGTAACAGGACTAGTCTCATACGTGATCAAATCGCATGTAACGACATAGTGCGGGATCTTCAGCCGCGGGTTAGGCTTCCACTGTTTTTGTCTGCGCATTTCGCATTTGAGATTTCCGAGCACGACCACGCTTCTCTCCACCCACAGGAGATAGTGCTTGTTGTTGCTCAACGCGATGTCTACCTTCAGCAATTGTGCCGGACCTTCTAGAGTAATGGTCCGGCTAACGATCGTGCCAAGGTTACCAATAACACTCCCCGGACTAGTGATCTTATCCAGATATTCGTTGGCCTGCTTGCGATCGGCGAAAACCCTTTCTCTCTTATCTTTGTTGTCTGGTGTGATATCCACGCTGTGGACTCCATTGATCGTGTACGCGAATTTGGACTCTGGGACTACGGTTTCGGGAGGGCGTTGTCGGCTTTGGAGCTGTTTCTTGAGTGGTGATTCGCACTCCTCAACAAGGTCGTGCGGCATCTGGAAGAAATTGTCAGGTTGGCGGCGAATGTGTGCTGGTGCCTGGCGAGCGAGCTGGTTTGCATCACGATCGGTTTGTACTCTCGGTTCCGAGATAGTGGATGGACGAGCATCGAGGATTCCTCCGGAATCGATCTTAGAAACAACATATTTGCTTTGCTGAGGCTCTTCTGGAATATCCGACTCACGCACACTGTCGGGGTGAACTAGGAAGTTGCGGTTTCCACGACGAAAAGGGGCAAGCTTGTTGTTTTTAGCGGTGTGAGACCTTTTGGGTTGTTTCTGGATGTGAATTCCATGTTCTCCATTAGGCTGAATTCTTGGTGTCAAATTTCCATCTTGATAAACTCTCGATCCAGCAAACTTGATATTGGAATGGGTGGCGGGCTCCCGAGCAGCTTGAAAGGGAGCTAATATGTTTTTATTGATAGTATTGGGGGTTGTTGTCTGGAATTTGACTCTCTGAATATCAGATATTTGTCCTCGGTTGTCCGCTTTTGCGTGCCTTATTTGATTATCATGGGACAATGAGAGCCGAGGGGCAACTCGAGGAGTGGCGATTCTGCTTTTCGTTACACTATTCGGGAGTTTGGCCAACGAGCCAGTCTGATAGACGTCGAACCTGCGCCTCTGGCTATTCTCGCCCGACCCCCCTCGGTCGCTGCTGGAGGAAAATGAGACTTTGTGCGGAGGTTGAGGAGGGACTTTCTTGATTTTATCAGGAGCAGAGGTACTTTGGGTACGCCGTTTTGTCGTCCGGGCATCGACTCGATTCTCGCTACTATCTACCGAGCGTGAGCGCTTTCGGGCCTTGGGTGGTGAAGCAAGCCGTCCGGGTTTTTGGAGCTCGTTTTCATGAGTCTCCAGGTGTGTCCGCAGCCGGAAGCTGATTGGCTTCCAGCTAGGCCGAAATATTCCTCGGCTTGTTTTTTCATCTGTACCACGGCATTTCCGATACTTGCGGAGTAGTGTGACTAGGTCCTCACCATCATCCGACGAGTTCGGGGTGGTTGGCGTTTTAGGGCATTTACCGTCATTAGGATATTCGTTACTTCCGAAAACCGTTGACGGCGAGGGGGAGGTTGGGAGAGGGAGGGTATTAGTTACTAGTGAAGGGCTTCGGTGCTGCATCACAGCCTCTGTTCCTTCTTCGCGGCCTATATCAGGTGATGCAGTATTCCCATTCCCCGGCACGCCGGAGTGTGCTGTTTCCAATTCCGGCTCGGGGCGAGCTTCCTTTGACTGTTGTGCTCCCATGCTGGCTGTTGTGTGAGCTGAAGAAAGGGTGTCAGTGCTGGGAGAGTTGGATTGAGCTGCCGCATTACGATTCAAATGCTTGATGCGAGCGATTGAGCGTCGAAACGGATGATATGAAGCCTAAGAGAAGGGCCTTCTCAACGGCTCCGATGTTGGAGGAGGCGTGGTGTAGAACCTGCTTGATACACGTTGAGTTACACTCACGAGGCTTGTTGCTGGCTCTCCCGTCTCGGGTATTCGGAGGAAGGGAAAATGTCAGTCCTGTGCACTAACCTCCCCATAGATCTCTCGCGCTTGTGAGGCATCCAGGCAGGCAGCTTGCTGGCTGATAAACAAGTCGTGGCTGCAGCACACCTGCCACTGAGGTGCAAGTCCGCCGCGTTGGATGTTGAATGTTGGAGGATTGGTACCGCCAGGGACCCCGGCAACCATGGTTGAAGAAAATAAAGGTGCTGTTTGTCTCCTGGCGAAGCGACTGCGTTTGAAGAATAGGTAGGTAGGTACTAAGTACTTCATTTAGCTGAATCTGCCCGGGTTGGGTATCGACTGCCAACTGATAATTAACATTGAATAGCTAAGTACCGAGCAGCAAGTAATTACCTAATTAGGTACTTGGAGGGGGCTACATGAACACACTAGAAACCCACCCGAACAGTTGGAAAAAACTGACAAGACACTTATAGCAGTATAACGAGTAGGCAGGTATCAGGCACTCGACATTTTGCCCTAGTGGTATGTTCTACTCGAATGATCAACAACAACGTCTACGATAGCGAAAGCGAAGTGCCTACTTTGTGCTTGATTTGGATTCGATGGTTTTTTTTTTCTTTTTCGTCCCTGAACTAGTCTAGCATATGCGATGCCGTTGGCTGCTGTCTCCTGCATACGAATAATGAAGAGTTGGGATGGAAGCTCCAGGATCTTCGCCAAGCCGCCAAATCTTGGCATTCCTCGCAATTGGTCACTATAAATACAGCCGTGGTATCCACTAAACGTACTATAATTATAGTACCTATACTAGTGCACCTATATTTCCGCCCCTGGGAACAACATCAACCGTCTCACAAGGCTCTGTCCCGCCATCTAGACTCGCACATCTAAACTTCTCCAATGTCCACATGGACACCATAAATATCCTATCCTGCCAGGTTCCTTGTGAGTGGTTGCGGGTTAGGACGTGGGTCGATGCCCTTCGGGCGGAATGGCCTATTCGTGGTCGGATCCGCGTCTGGTGGCGCTCATCCGGGCCCTCTCGTGCTTCGGGGGGCAGGATATCGGAAACGTTGGACAAGCTTTCGAGCTTGGCAATGGGACATATTGTTCAATCGAGGGTGGCGAAGGAACGAATCTGGCTCGAGCTGTACCTAAACATGGGCTATGAAGGATCAAACTCTTCGTTCCTGATCATGCAGGAGTTAGGCAGCGCCATTACGATCCCCAAACGCATTTTGAGGACAGTAATTCTGGCGAATTTGGCTTTGTTTTCCTAGAAAAGAGGGTCCTCATCGATGACTTCTATATTCGCGCCATCGGATCTATGAACTACTACGTCGGAATAAGCCACTACCAGCAATTGCAGAAGTTCGCTGACAGGAAGATTGCGATCCCAGTCCCGGAGACCACGATGGATACATGCTCCAACGCGGTCGTTGGGAGAACCCAGAACAGACATACATTTGCTGAGCAATCTCCAACCCAGCACTTGAATTGCAGGGCCCGAGCTCATTCTTGATAACACCCAAGCGATATTGATCGCTCCAGGATCAATCGAATCCCTCCTCGAGAGCATTATTGCGACTGATCTTGCCGACAAATCTGACAAGGAAACGCCAGTCTTTTTGTTGCTGAGGGACGAGCTAGAAGTGAATCCAATTAAGCTCTCTATCTCTGGACACTGGTAAGGTTCCTCATCATTTTCCATAACTTCCCCTCAGGTCTTTAACGGAAGCGTGCAGATTCATGGCAATTGCCGAATAAATGGGCAGGACACTCCAGAAGACTTCCGTATTTCCAAACATCAAGGAGCGGCTAGATTCTTCCTGCACCATGTTCTCACCTGATGGAGGCCTTGTCTCTGATGCTGCTTGCGTGCCGGTCCACCTGGGAAGCACGCAATTTTGTGTCAAGCATATGCACAAACGGAAAGGCAAATTGGAAGAAGGCAATGTCTTGGTCTCCAACCACCCATCTGCCCGATATTACTGTCGTAATCCCTGTTTCCCACAAGGGTGAAATTGCCTCCCATGTGGCATCGCGCGGCCATCATGCCGACGTTGGTGGAACGCGATGTAGCTCAATGCCGCCAGGCCCTCGTTGGCTGCACAAGGAGCGGCTATTCTGGGAGAGAAACTAGTTGAAAAGGGCCGATTCAACAAAGAGCGGATTGTAGAGCTTCTGCTACACGGACCAGCAAAATACCCGGGCGTGTCCGGAACTCGGACATCAAGCGACAATCTTTCGGACTTGAAGGCCCAGGTTGCCACGAACGAGAAGGGAACTGACCTGATCCAGGCCTTTATTCAAGGGCAGTTGTTGAGGAAGCCCACAAGCACGTATTTGCAATCCAGCAGAACGCGGAACAAGCTGTGTGTGCGCTCTTGAAGAAAAAACATACTTCAGGGGCAGCTTTGCGAGCGGTCGAATACATGGACGACGGCACCCCGATAGATCTCCCCATCTCAATAGACGGGGAGACGGGGTCGGCTGTGTTCAACTTTACCAGCACTGACTCTCAGGTATATGCAAATACCAACGCACCGGTCGCCATCACACATTCGGCCATCGTCTGCTATCACCGCGCGCTCATTGCTGCCGAGATACCTTGGGACACTATAAGACCATAGACGATGGTGTCTGTGCTGGCCCTTCATGAGAGGGCTCAAGAGGCGTTTATATGTACATGACCAACACGCACATCACCGACCCGGAGGTTTGAAGAGAAGTGGTATCCAGTACCGCTTAGAGAGTTTAGCATTCGTTATGGGTATAGCTGGCACGGGAGGCATAGGGGTAGCAATAGGATTGTCAGATTATTAATTTTTGTTGCGAAATGTTTAGGGTTTGATCCTTTCAGAAAAGATAACTCGAGCACCGAAGGGACCAAAAAGCAGTGGTAACGGAGGGATAGGGATAAACCTGTAGATGCGAAAGGAAAACACCCTCGCCATTAACCTAGGCGGAAATACAACGGCCACGTTTGAAGGAGGCGATAGAATTATCATTAACACTCCTTGGAGGCGGCGGGGGTTGGGAAGAGGTCGTTCAGGAGGATGCTAGACATTATGAAATTGGGTAGAATTATAATGTGCGGATAAATTGGCAAATTAAAGATATGATAATCACCTCTTTACCTGTTAGCTTTGTGATGGTTATAATGAAAATATAAGGAAAAGTCTACGAATAAGTATTTCAAAGCCATGCGGCATGTATTTCATGGGCGGCTTTGAGGGGAATAAAGTGCTCAGTATACATGACAATCTGCAATTTGAAATTCATAATCAATTCATTACATCTCCTGTCGAGATTGCGCGCCCCTACCTTAGGCGGCGTCGTGAAGCAACTTCCTTTCCAACTGTCCCTGCCCCGGCTTCTTCCTCATTTCGGCCAAGATGTCTTCCAGGCGTGTAGGGTTGGTGAATTCGTAAACCTCAAACGTAATCATGTTCCATAGATAGACCTTGTTGTCGGGGGTGGTGAAGATGTACCTATCGCCACCGTTGTGGCGGTCCACAATCATCTGTCCTGTCGGACTAGCCAAGCCAACTTTCTGGGCGGCTGCTCTGCCGTCGCCGTCGGTGCCCCAGTAGAAGTCTGCATCTAGCTGATCAGAGTCGATGCTCCAACCTGCTGGTGGGTCGACAACCGCAGATTGCTGGGCCGTCCCCGCCGTGGCATCTGCTTCCGCGGGCGTTGTTGCTTTCGCCATCAGCCCTGTCGTTTCTGGTGGCGGCTTAGGACCCTTGCTTTGACCCTTCTCGACTTGGAAGTTGGCTACGGACGCCTTAGATCCCTCGATGAGCTTTTGGCAGTTGGAACAAGGGCCTACCAGGGCCTTATTAACCCTGTTATAATTATAGGCCGCGTTTGTCCCCTTGAAGATAAATTTCGATGTCAGCGCAAGACCAGTCAGGGTTGCGTTGTCTGTCAGCTGACTGGTAGCCGGTTAGTGATTTCAGGCGGCACGAAGCGAAGCAACGGAGATCATACCCACGAACGTTGAAAATAAAGGGGTACGTCTCGGCGCATGTACCGAACGACTGTCCGTCTGCCTGGGGATCGAAATCGTCGTGTGAAAAGAGCTCTACAGACAAGGCGTCGTGGAACATGTCAAACCGGGCTTTCCGCACCCTCACCCTCCATTGGCCGACTTCCTTCTCTTTCCAGCCGTCTCCCGCAAGCGAGCTTCCCAGGAAATAATCGATCCTATCAGCCAGCTTTGAGCCCTCTGGTCTCCACTTCTTCCACGTGACTTGGAACACTGCTGGCGGGTACCCGACGCCGATTTTCCCAGGAGGCGCGACCTCGCCGCCGACGCGTGAGCACCACTGTCCGTACACTGCAGTTAGGGGTTGGAAGTAGTTTGTCTTGTCCGCTCCCGCCGGTGCGGGGCCAAGGATGCTCAGGAAGAGGCCCAGCAGATCGTAGGGATTCCACCAATCGACGGTGATGGCTTTTCCGAGAACTCCCTGGAATGGAAGGTCTCTCCACCGACGGAGGTCGAACTTCACCGTGTTTGTCGTATCGTCTTTGTTCCACTTCTCGTCGTCTTTGCGGAGAAAGTGAGACTTCGGCTCGGGCTTGAGGAACTCCGGGCCGTCGGGAATACTGGTGATAACGTTAATTAGCAGCAAGTTCGGCATAAATCGGAGCATCTAGCTCTGCGGCCTACATGAGGGACAAAAACTTGTTATAAATGTTCCCGAGTAGAGCTCGGACCGTTTCATCCTCAGTTCGGCTGCCACCTTTTTTTCCTTCGCAACAAGCGTTCATCCACTTCTTGACCTGCTGCTGAATTAGCTATAAAACTAGGTCATGCGGACTAGCGAATGGCGATAGAGGCGTGACGTGCAGAATTCTGTAGCCGGGCGAGGGCTTTAGGTACCTACCTCGTCCAGACTGTACGCGAAGGCATTTATAAAGAACTGTTCCTCTCCAAAGGCCTTGAGAAACACTGGCTTGTCGCCCATGCTTCTGTTGCTCGAGGGGTAGTCGGTAAAGTGGTAAATAGTATTTCTTTTATATGCCAACGATTATTATTTGATCCTACCTTTCTAGAATAATAAGGATTCTGCTGGCTCAGGGGGTGTTCCAAATGGAGGTGGTGGAGATAGCTACAGCGTGCTGGGGAATACCTATTCAGAAAACAAAGTAGGAGTATTCAAAATGAACACGGAAGGGAGAATATTCAGCATACATGGAACATTCCGCCGAATACCTGTGTATTCGCATTCTTATTTGATTAGTACACGTATGTAACAATTCAGGACTGCATATTTACTACTGCACATATGCCGGATAGTTATCACAGGATTCGGTCTCTACGTATTATAGTTCAAGGCAGCTCGTTTCGATAGTGTGTCTATTCGTATATACTAGTACATTACATATGCGTGTGCAGCGTAACATGAGGAGGTTTACGACAACCATCAAGCCACGCTCCAGGATAGTTTCAGCTGCTGTCATGTCACGATTTTGACACATTATAGACGACACCCGCGTGGCGTGATATGCGAATCATGTACCATTATACTCGATGCATGGTTCTAGCTTGGTTGCGGTTGTCATGATATCTACCGGTCCTTGTTAGATTCAGACTAGCCTCGTTCCCACTCCAAGCCCTTCATTGCCTGGGGAATGGCATATCAACCGTGGTGACTCCAAAATCGACCAGCATAGACGGCCGATATAGCGTTCAGCGAATTAGATTCGGAATTCAATCGATGCTTCCTTCTTTACCAATTGAACCATTAGATTACGACTGGCGAGGACAGGTACAAATCGGTACATCGTATGCAATGAAACTCTGACCTGTCACAGACCTATTTGAAGCCATCGTGAGGAAATATCAGAGTCTGTAGACCTCCGCATAGCTGGGATGAACGCTGCATGAAGTAGCATGCATCTGTATGTTTAGACATACTAGTATGATCGTGTTCGGCTTTCGTAGTGGCCTTCCCCGCCCAACAATGCAACCATTAGGCACAACCTCTAGTTTTTGAGCTCTCTTCAAGTAAATAATGCAGTTCTTCGTGTCAAGACTGCTGCGTATCCCTGAGCCCGATGGCTGGTCGAAGCTACTGCATGATTGCCGTTGAATGTTCCGATTTTGGTGCGGCATGCAGCCATTCAATTTCCTGCATATTGCTTTCCAATGCAAGACTGAAATAAATGCAACCTTGGTTAGATATACAGCATAATCTACCTACTTTGCTCCTCTCCACTACCGACCATGCAACACTACCTTCACGAGAAGAAGGGTTCGAATGGGGCTCAAACTTTCGTGATCGACCCACAGACATTACGTGAGAACATCACGTGAGAACCTTTCGCGAACTATTGCTTCTTTCTCGGATGTAACTTACCCCAACTTCTTTTTATGAACACCTGCAGGTCGCTAACGACAAATGACACACACCTGACATACTTGATCTTTCCATGGAACAGAACTACATTATCTACAATTCTCAGAATTCCGTTTATGCTCGATTGCAGTATAGTAATGCCACGTTACCTACTTCTATGCCTCCAATGACCTGATTGCAGCCAGTTTTGATCGTCCGATAATAGAAGCCACACAAGACTGGGCCACGCCACTCGAACCAACATCTCGTCAGGATGATACGACTATGCACAAACACGTATCCTGCATGATTATAGATGTTGGGGAGCACCTATGTTGATTATTATCCAACTCCAAAGTGCAGATGAGAAGGGGATGATAGGTTGAAGAGTGATGGAAGCGATATGCCGATCAATGCGTTAAATTTCAATACTCAGGGGTAGAGTCAGTACCTATGCAATCTAATATGCGTAGAAAATAAACAGAGATAGGGACAAAATCATTCTAATCAGCCTCAGTTGTATAAACTCCTTTATGCGGAAACAGAGGTGAATGTTTTTAACGGAAAGGGGAAGACAGCCAAAAGCAAGACTCCACGATATACTCTCGGGATATGTCGGATTTATTACCTACCTCTCTAGCCATAGGCTTGAATTGATCGCTCGTTGAAACGTTAGTAATATTAGATATAGAACAGGCATACAAACAAAAAAAGAAGCCATGAGTCTGTAATTCTTTGACTCAATATATGACCTTGTTGACCTTTTGAAAATACACTACATAAAAGAGGTACCACAGTAAGTCTTGCTCGCGACACAGAGTTAAGCTAAAACTAGTATATGTGGAATTATAGTATCAATTACTCGGAACCCCTCCTCCCACTGAATGAAGGGTTGGACTATGATTCATTGGAGACTAAGTAGTAACTAGCGGATAAAGAATCGTGCTTGCTTTCTGTAGGATATACAAAGACTCGAGCAAATTTGATTTTCAGTAAACCTCACATGTATAGCAGCTTTAGGAAACAAAGAAAGGGGTTAGAATCTTGCACCTCATGAAGAAGCAGCATATTTGGGATTGACCACCGTCACGACCGTGTTCGGATTCGGGACCTTGAGGATATTGGCTTCCCCCAGCCCTCCGGAGGGCCTGATCATGTAGTTGGCCCACGACCGGACCTGGAATTGGTCGATGTGCTTCCCAGGCACGTTGATGTCGGCTAGGCCGAGCAGGAAGCTCAGCTCATTGACGGTCGTGGAGTAGACCCAGCCCTTCGACGACCGGGGCAGCAGGCGCACCCGCAGCACGTTACCGCCTTGGTCGCTGGGCGTCGTGAGAAGCACGTTAAAGCGCAGGTTCGTCAGCATATGAGCCCCCGGCCCGGCGTAGTTGCGCATCAAGAAGTGCTGTGGCGGCTCGTCGCTGCTGCTGCTAAGGCCTCCAAGGTCTACCTCTATATCGACCTCGATCAGGCGATATTGGCTAACCTCATCTTGGTTTAGGACAACGGAGAAGACGAGATCCTGGGCGAGATTGTTCTCACCGTCGAGCTTGACGATGTCCCACGAGTTGACAATGTTACTTCCGATGCGAATTTCGTACTTGGGGGTTCCGGCTGGACTACTGCTGTTGACCGCATCCTTTTCAACTCCAACAGAGATGCCCTCGGTCATTTGAATGTCTGAGCTGGGTGTTGTGTCTTGTGATGCCACCACGGTAGCAGGCTGTGGCTCGGGAGCGGAAGCCATGGATATCGCGGGGATGGTGCGGATGTGAGGGGCGAGACATTTGGAAAGCGCCGTGTGAGTGGCCACGTAGCTCGATAGACGTTTGAAATTCGCTCCGTAGTCATTGTTATCATCTTTCTTCAAGGGCGTACTGCCAGACCGTCCGCTTCGATCTCTCAGCTTTTTGACGCGCGCCGTGTTCATCAGTCCCAAAGTACGTGTCTCGGGGCTGCTGGGGTTTGCAGGCCGTCTTAGCTTAGCCATTGCCTCGGAAGGATGGTCGTTGAGGTCAATGGTCAGGTTGTATATCGGGTCGTTTAGCTGCATGGCGAAAAGGGCTGACGTGGGCGCATCGTCCTGGAAGTAAGGCCTCTGCACCCCGTTATCCTCGTAAGTACCCATGTTGTCCTGGAGCTCCTGGAGCTGGACGGCAGCAAAGCGCGGCGGCCAGATGACACGCAGGTCATTGAGTCCCGAGCTGGACTCGGAGTCCCAGGAGAATATGTTTTTAGGGCTATCGCGCTCGTAACTTAATTGATGGAGTGCATCGTGTCGGCGTTCATCTTTCTCACGGGTGCTCTGGTCGATGGTGTACTGCCGCCGGATATCTACCTTGACCTGATTCACATCAACGTCGCGGGCAATGGCGAAGCGCTGCTGGTGCGCCGGTTGCGTGAGCACGAGGCTGGCAAACTGATCTGAGCCAGGCTCGCGGTCCATGAGCGCTAACATGACGCCGTCAGTAACAATCTCATGACGCAGCAGCGGCGCGCCGGAGGGGGCAGCTTCGCCAGCGGCGGCAAGCGCCTCGCTGTTGGGGAGCACTTCCACACGGAGATCTGGAAACATGGTAACGAGGTCCGAACGCAGGTAAAAGCCGTAGGACGGGATCTGAACAGGCTGGCCCTGCCCCTCGGGCAACAGAGTGATGTAGTCGTTGAGGGCTTTCTTGATAGCCGTACGATCCTCGTCATCTCCGTAGTGATTCCCGAGAGACAGGGCACCGTCGATCAAGGCGTCGCGCCAGTTATTGTCGATGCTGAAGAAGCGTAGGCTCTCGGCTTCGAGGTACGTCGGGTCGGGGATGAGACAGTGCGCAGGCACGCCCGCGAGAAACATGCGGTCGACTAACCATGAGTGGACGATCATATAGTCTGCTGAAATTGGATCGTTGGTCTCGTCGTACGGCTCGCCTGTTGTGCTCTGGGCGAGATAGCGTGCCGCTTTGGCAGCGTAGTCCGGGTACTTTTCCTGGATCAAGGGTGAGCCGAAAGACAGATCCGGCTTCTCGGAGCGCGCGAGTCGACGACGCTGCCAACGCCGCTTAGCACCCCCTGGAAGATAACGTGCTGGATCTCCCGGTTTCCGTAAGTCGTCATTATCATTGCCGTCGTCGCCGAGATGGATTGAGCCTAGTTTATGGACTGTCGAACTGATGCCAGCAAGCAGGTCCCCACGGGTGCGGAAGACCGAATCGCTGATGTCCTTGAGGACTTGCTGTTTTGACTGTTTTTCAGCTTCGTCGTGGATCCACTTGCGTAGTCTGGTGAGAGCAGCTGTGTAGGCCTGGTCTCCCAGGGCCATGGTACGACCAACTTGCCAGGCAACAGAGTAGGTTATGTCCATGATGCCAAGCTGCTTATCGAGGATCTGCAGGTCGACACCAGAGTTGGAACTTGTTTTCAGGTTCTCAAGTGGCGGGACGTACGTGGGCGTAAGAGGCCCGCGGTAGAAGGCAACGGTGGACTCGCCTGTCTGTGTGGAATATCGTACTAAGGTGTATCCATCATCGAGCCTCCTCGCAACGAGCTGCTGAATTTTGTCGTCCGATTTTCTCACAGGCGCAATGCATTCCTCAGGCAAACGCAGAACACCTAGGGTCTTTCCTAGCTGCTCAAATGCGTCCGGCACATTGAGGGTGTTCGCTGGTAAAACCGTATAATTCCAGCTGTAGAGAGAACAGAGCGCCACATATCGGTGGCTTGCTCCTGGCCACGCCATATCCTCGACGCCCTCGATAGAGACAAGGTGTGCGCACATCGTCGCAGGCGTCTTGTTGTCAAGTTGGCCAGCCCGGTTGCCGACAACAATACTGAAAACAGCCGTGTCTTCGACACCCGCAAGCGCCATGCCCTGGCCGTTGATCTTCCGCACGTGCGCCATGTATTGGTATTGCGACGTGTCAGGTCCGGGGCCCTTCGTTGGGTTGCCGCTATCAGAGTCTGTTGTTGGAAAGAGATTCGCAAAGAGGTCCGGTTTGACAAAGATGAAGTCACCACGGCTGTCCTTCATATTGACTGGTCCAAGGTCCGGAGTCACGGGCGTTGTCACGTCCGGTGTTAGATTCCACAGGTCGTCCACGCTCATATTAACAGTCAAGGTCCCAGATTGCTTTACTGGCTTAATGAGGCCGGTGCTTGTATTACGGAAGATGCCACTCGTTTCGTCTAGGTCCTCAGGCGGTAAACGCAGCTCATCCTGAGAAAAGGAAAATATAACGAGCCACGGTACGCGATTGCGTGGAATTTCACTGCTTTCGGTGACCCCCTTTGCCAACAACGCCTTCATCTTCATCCGGAGCTCCATATTAGTTCCTTGACGGGGACTTCCAATTCTCTCCCATGGCAAGTGCGGATCCGTCAGGACTATATGGGGTAGGATTCTGTTCGTGTCAGAATACCCCGGAGGCGGATATGTCGAGTATACGCTGCCCTCTGGCAATGAAAATTGCGGTGCGTCCACGAAGAAGGACTGCTCTGCTTCGAGCGACAGAGGAGTTTCCTCTCCTGAACTGATCCTCTGTTTTACGGTGATAGTGTGCTTTGGTCCGGCCTCGAGCCCCGGGGCCCAGTAGGAGTTGAGCTTCTGTTGCCCGGGTGGTAATGGGTCAATCTCATCACCGTCGTCATCTTCTGCGACTGCTGTTCCGGCAAGTAGCCGGGCCTTCTGCCGGTAAGCAGTAGCGACCCGCCGAGAATGACGAAGGGTCAGATGACGGGGAGAGTTGATCCGTGTGCTCTTGCCGCCGGGGAAGATGCCCATTGTGTATAAGTCATATGAGAATGGGCTATTGATTTTTTGAAAGCCAGGTTACGGGATGCAATATGCTCAAAGGCTTTGAGCTATCCTAACTATGTAACAAGATCAGCCCTACCTATGTTCAACAGACAGTTATCAGCGGAGGAAGCATACACACCTGCTCTCGTAGTGAATGCTCGAAGTTATTTTCCGCTGCGTGAATACGATCGGTGACCCAATTGACCTTAATAGATAGAATAGGGTAGTAGGATTTGCCCAAGTCTCTATGTCCATAAGTCTTAACAATCCTCTCTCGCACAAATACGCCTGTCCTATGAACCTGTTGCATAGATATGTGTCCTAACTATATAAAATCACGACATTTCCTTTTACAGGTGTTATGCAACAATCTAAAAGAAACCCATGCTTGGAGATCTCCATCTCCACGATTGCGTAGCCCTAGCGGAGATGCAGATATTAATCGAGATACCCCGAGGAGTGAAAGCTAAGGTACGTACAAGGTGTGATGCCAAGGATGAGAACAGATGATCAGGAAGGAGGCATATGCAATTAATTTACCTATGAACTACGTGTGGGGTAGTCAGAGGTTATTCTGGGTCGAATGAAGCTTTTCAGCTCTCGAAGTGGCGTGGTGGCTTGTTTCACGGTAGCAACTGCGGGGTTTCGAGTCAACATGCATATGCAGCTCAGATTAAAAACGGCCAGAGCTTAGTCTGACAGCATGCTGCGTTCTATACCCCACACGACCACATATACATGAAATGGCATCTTAACTGCGGGATAGCTAGATGGGAGAGATACTGCATACGCATGCAAACCTTGGGAGATGGTGGTTCGAGGGCCAACGTTGAGTACAGAAAATGAATTGCCTGATCTGTCCGTGTGCTGCGTTCGCTACAGACAGGAGATATACCACGATTTGTGACGTGATAGAATTACTTACTAATATCTCGTAAACAACCAACCGTCTAGCAAACTGCCAAGCAATATTCCTTCGGCCATCGAGGAGTTGTCTTCCATCGTCTATCAGTTTCCCTGCTTGCAGGCCCCTCCCATAGCTTGAATCATAAGTTCTTGATCATAAACCGGGTCTACGTTGGCAATACAAAGTAGGTTCAAGAAAAATAGGAGAAGTAAGTATGCGTGTATCCTCCATCACAATACTCAGGAAATGCTAACCATGAGAACCTGGTTTATCTCCAGCTAGATAGATAGCTAGCTAAGTATATCGAGTCATGACTGCGATCGCCGCCATCGTCAACAAGGCCGTGGAAGACGACAAGGTCATCAACGTCTTCTACAATACCAGCAAAGCCCAGCTCGGCCTCTGTCTGGAATCCGGAACCGCCAACGATGACCAACCCAGCGGCCAGTGGGAGACGGGTAATGACGACTACAACGGATACATTCTGAACCCCTCGCAGATGGCGGGAATCAACTACCGCGGTCTCCAGTTCGTCGCGGCCGTGACGATGCCAAAACTAGGCCAGAACGAAACACAGACGAGCAACCAAATATCCCTTGTCTCTCCTGTGTATCAGGAGCTTACCACCACGACGCTAGACCATGTTCGCATTGCCATGTGCGCATCCCCCGATGACGATCAGGGATGGTTGTATTATTATGAGTACGTTGTGTCTTGTTTTGACGATTTTCATTTTTACCACCTAGAGTGACGAAAAGAAAGAAAAAATCTGAAGAGAGAATATTGACAATATTTACCGATGAATATAGTGGCACAGACCCGACGGAAAGAACTCTCATGGAATTCAGTCTCAGGACTGGGAAATCAGCAACTTATAGCACGGCCAATATCGTGAAGCCCTCAAGCTCCCTAGCTGCATGGTATGACTCAGACAAGAAGCAACGCCACGTCATCTTCGAAGGGAGCGGTCTTTCAGAGTTCATTGTGGAAGCAAATGAATGTGAGCGCTGGAGTCTCTGCATAGCGATACATAATGCATATTAACATGGATAATCAGACTCCGTCTTCGTTGCCGCCTACCGTCCAAATACCCCCATAGCAGCCGTCTACTCCAAGCATACTAAAAAGGCATATGTATACTACCTCAATGATTCCCAGTCTATCCAGCGCATTGTCAAGAAGGAGTCCGGCTGGGGCAACCCCGAGGCTCTCAAAGGCCCGTCTAAGGTCGCCGAGGCCTGCCAGTTGGCGGTCGTGAATGCAAACGACTATAACCACCTGTTCTATATTGCCAAAGACTCCGCCAGCAATATTGGAACGGCTTCTTACGACCCCTTCGAACACTGGCGTGATCCTGTCGATTAAGGATTGTTGGTTTCCCTGTTTGCTACTCGCGTAGTTTGGTCTCAAGTGAATGCGGGTTTTATGTTTGTCATATAATAAATCATTGTCGCATTTATAACCGTTTTGAACATGGTGACAACTGGAAAATGCACTATTATGACAGTACACTCGGCCTAAATCGCGTGCAGAATTTTCAAAGGAATATTTATCATTGTCGTTCAATGTTCTCGGACCCAAATAGTTTGATATATATGGTCTAGAAAGTGTGGCTAAATATCCGTAGATAGAAGAATACCGCGTAGTTTTTTACCATGGAAAAGGGGGGTGGCATATGGCGGTGCCACAGTGTGGCTCACCGGTGGCTTCCGTGTGGCTTCCGTGTAGCTTTCGCGACACCATTCAAATCACTCCATTATTTTCGCGCTATAACTGAATACACGCTTGTATGCAATTTAGTTCTTCGGCATCATTATGGGATTCCTCAGCTGCAAAAACCCCTCAATGGCCGTATACGGCCCATTTTGAAACCCAGGCTTGGTCAAGTCACCCCTCTTCTCAATCCCAAAGGCGTAGAACGCCGGCTGCGCCTCACCCTCCTCTGCACGCGGCTGGAACCAGCTCCAGTCTCCAGTACCAAGCGACAGCAGCGGGAGATCCTGATTGGGCACGTCCCTCGCATTCTGTGTCGTCAGCTTCGGCATACCATCTTGGATCAGCACGTCATTACACGGCACCGTCAGAGGGCCCGCGTGGAAGAACGCGGTCATGGTGTTCATGGCATTCTGCCACGTCCACGGCGGCAGCAGGAGCTCCAAGGCGGGCAGGAAGGATGAGTAGGCGTGCACGGGCGTGAAGGGATCGATGATGGCGCCGAAGACGGACATCCGCGCGTTGCGCCGATCGTCGAACGCTTCCGGCCCAATTGGATCGCCGCCTTCGGCAGAGTACGGGGACTCCCAGAACGGTGTAAAGAGCGGATACTCGTTGGTGTTGAGTCGCTTTAGTGGCTGCATTTCCTTGTCCTCTGGTGCGAAGAATGTCCTGATGTAGTCCAAGTTGAGCTCGTCGGTTCCCGGTGCCGTCGTGTCGAAATACCCCACCAGCCCGTCGTAGGCCGCGTCGCTGTCTCCGAGCCGTACTTGGAATTGGTAATATTCCTTCTGCTGGCTGTCGCTGTCGGCGTCGGTTAGGTCGCGCTCCGGCTCCGCCACGTTGGCGTTGGTGCTCTGGTTCCCGAGAGGGGGCCCGCCTAGCTCGAGCGACCACCCGGTGTTGACGAGAGCGAGCGGCTTTCCGACGATGGAGTTGAGGAACTGGGCGTAGGCGTCGGGCGCCGCCGACAGCTTCTCCTGCGCCGCCGTGATCATGTACCAAAAACCTTCGAGGTAGGTCTGATCGGCGAGCTTCTCGACTAGGGCATTCAGCTGGCGGGTCTCAGGCGTCGACGTCGACGTATCCTGGTCATCAGGACTGAAGGGCAGCCATTTAGGAGACTGGAGGGTGCCCAGCGGTCCGCCGAAACGCACCTCCCGGTAGAAGGTGCCGTCCGGCAGGAACAGCTGGATGCCGTAGTCGGCGAAGTTGGTTATGACCCAACCCCAGATGGGATTCTCCCACTCTGATGCCGGGCGCCAGGTGGCTAGAGATGAAACCCCAGACTGTTGCCCCTCGTCACTTGTTGCGCCGTCGTCGGCGATGCGCTTCACGAAGTTGGCGTTTAGGCGCGCGTTCTGATTGATCTGCGGGGGAAGCTGGATGAATTCGTTCTGCGCGGCCTTGTCCTGGATAACCGTATTGGCGTAGTCTTTGCCGTCCGCAAGCTGAATAGTTTGTGGCTCATAAAAGTCGCTGATGCAAGGATACAGGGGTGGAGGGCCATCGACTCTAGGGTTCTGATCGATGGGAACCAGACATTGGCCGAACTTGTCGATGATGTTGAGCTTGCGGAATCTGTAGGTGGTAAGGTAAGTAGGAGAGGTAAGTATAGCTGACAAGCTGGGAACATTGATCGGAGAATTTACCTGAATTGTCCGTGCGTCACAGGCTTGAAGGGGCACCACTCAGTATCTTGAAAGTTGACCGTTGCCGCGTATGGCGTAGCTGCTGACTGGCCCTGGATCAGTTCGATATTGGAGGCCGTGAAACCCGCCGGCTCGTTCACCGCGGCCATAATGGCTGAACTCGACTCAGCCCCGGAGATGACTATCTTGTTCTCGGGCTTGATGTGGCTGCCTTCTGCCATAGTCACCAGGCCGCCAGTAAAGCCGGAGAGTGGCGACGACAGGTACGACAGCTGCGAGATATTTTTGAGTAAATTGTCCCGTTCCGGCTGTTTCAGACACCCGTCCAGAATATCTGGCGGTGTGTTGTCGAAGAGCTGCGTGATCTTAGCGCGTAGAGAGAAACTTGGTTGCGGCAGTATAAGCACACGGCCCGATAACACCCGTGTGTCTAAACCCTTGTCCTTCTGTTCGTCAGCTAGTGCCTGCCATAGTGGTGGTGGCTGCTGGCCGTCATCAGCAGAAGGAACAGTGATGCCGTAGCGCACCATTTCCGGGGATGACAGGCGAGGTGTGTGCTCGTCAAGCTTCCAATAGTCGAAGGGCACATGAGTATACTCAGCCTCCCACTCGACATATAGGGGGAACCATGGTTGCCGGTCTCCCCATTGGTCCCGCCAGCTCTGATCCGAGGTGACTTGATCGTGAAACTGAGGATAGAACGTGTGTACCAGGTCTTGTCCGGGATCGTCATCGGACCCCGGTCGGATAGTGTAGAACTCGGTTACCAGAGCATCAGCGGGGACCTTGAGGACGTCAGGGAGCTTATCTTGCAGAAGAGCAGACAGGGATTTAAGAGCAGCGGGTAGAGCAGATATGTCCTTGGCAGAAACGGTCTGAGACGGTGAGCGGACAGCCACGTTCTCCAGGTAGTCGAGTGGCCATCCAGAAGGGATGCCGCCAATGAGAACGGTTGGGTCATTCGCCTGATAGAATACAGGCAGACTTGCTGCTTTGGCTGTCTCCAGCAAGTTCTTGGAGCCGTCTTCAGGCACGGCAAGCAGACCCTCGACTTCTCCCTGCAGCTCTTCCATGCGGCTTTGTAGGCCGTTAATATCTGTAGACAGGGCATCCGCTGCTTTTTTGAAAGTCTCGATCTTTTCTCTAATCTCGTCATTACTAGTGTCGCCGCTATTTCCAACGTCGCTCATGAACTTCCACCACAGCGAGAACATATCCCATCGATATTGCTTCATAGCAGTGCCGCAGCTGTCGAACAGGCCTTGTGTCTGGTTCAGCTCGCGCAGCTTGAGAATGACTGGCTGCTCGGGCTCGACAGGCTGCTTGTTGGCACCGCTATCATCCTGCCCAGAGAGGTGATAGTGCAACCCTCCAGGTGAACGGTTGAAAGACCAGTTGTAGACCGTGTTTTTGGCCTCGCGCTGCGCCTCGACGCCGTCATCGCGGGCATATAACAACGTTTCGAGCGCCAGGATATCCTCTTCAAGTTTTCTTACATCTTCATCCTCATTCTGGCTTGTACGAGCATGGCAATACGATATCAGTGCGTCCATGGGAGTAGTGCCAACGGATACGGCGGCTTGTATCTGGTCATTGATGCGAGCATTATACTGATCTGCAGGCACCGTGGCAGGCTTCTTGCTCTCGTCCCAGGTCACGTCGTACATGGCACCGTGGCAGAGAGCCCGGAGGGGACTTTTTTCATCTAGCCATTCGGCCCAGTCACCCGGATCACTGGCATTTACACTCTGCAGCTGCATAAACAGAGAGTCAAGGCTAGCCCCATGGGCCGTGTCCTTTGTCGAATTCCATAGCGGATCGACATCATCTTTCCAGTGCCAACCCAGTAGGTAGTAGCTGGCCTTTGCTCGAGAGAGGTACTGTGTCTGTCTCTCACCGTCAAGATATTCGAAGTTATCGAGGATGCTGAATACGTTGGCGTTGTGCATCTGAAAATCCGCGAAAAGCTGATTGCCGCTGCGCAGAAGGCTGATGTTGGGCGGCTGCGCCTGTGAGCTGGGATCATCAGGTACCCAGTCGGTCAGCGGTGTCTTGCGCCCGATGAAGACCTCTGCCTGTTCCTCGATATTGATATCAGAACCGGCGTGCCCAGTGACAAACGGCGCAAAGTCCGTCTGCAAGTCGGTGTCGGCGGGAATGTCGTCGAGCGACCACAGGTAGTCGCTCTCAACAACCCATGCCTCGTACTCGCGGCCCGCGAAGGCCGGCTTGGCCTCCGTCGGCTGAATGCTGTCGAGATCGAGCTTGCGCACCACAACCCACCGCGTGGGCGGTTCAACAAATTCGGGCGTGATGCTGTTGGCTCCCTCATCACCTTCGCCAGCCGAGGCCGCCACTGCTGCTGTTTTTATTCCGCGGCGGAGTTTTTCCTGCCGGCGCCGCTGTTCGGATACCGTCTGGGTGGATGACACGCCCGAGCGGTAGAAGCGCGGCAGCGTCCAGTGGATGTAGACACCGTAGCGATGGCGCAAGGGTGCCGGCGTGGGACGCGCCCCCAGATCCATCAGGCGTGAGTTGACCTCAGCCGGAGCCGTGTTGTGCAGGTCCGCGTGATTCTGCACATCGCTCTGGATCAAGAAATTCTGTAGGCGCAGAAAAGTGTAGTTGGGCTGCGTAATTGGACAGATGCGTGCAGTGGTGTCTCCTTCTTCCCCAGTGCCGCAGACGGCGGTGTTGAGGGTGAACACGTCCAGCTGCGTGGGCACTAAGAGCACCTCGAAGTCCTGATCGCTTGACATATTTTCTGTTCCAACTGTCCGTCAGAACCAGACTATGTTATGGCAGAACTTAGAATAGCTGTGTTCTGATCATGGGGGTATCAAACGAAGTTGTGCGGGAAAAGCAGAAAGCACACCGATGAAGACAATAGGTATAGACGCCACGATACGTTTTCCTAATAGGCCAAGATCTCTAGAGCTTGGAAGCGACTCTCTCGTATTGCTCCCTTAAGCTCTAACCATCAGACCTAGACTGTATAACGCGTCTATCCACTTCCCAGCCAGGACACACATATAAGCGACATACACATTGCAGTCCTTCAATACAGGTCCACATCTCATAACAATACTCCCAGAGCAGAGTGGTCGTCAGAGGTAATGGTACTTCCCAGTACATCGTAGAACACAGCCCTCGGCAATATCGTGCATAGCCAACCCTGCTGAAGTCTCCAAGCCACTCCGGATACCATCCGGATGTCACACTACCAATCCCACTACTGGCGAACACTGAGGTAAGCCGTGCATCTCTGCTCCAAGTTATTCTGCAAGATGCACTCCCTTCGCTAACCGCATCACGGGGTTCTCATCGTCCTGCGACGTATCACGGTAGAACACGTAAGCCAGTTCGGATAGTTCCTGCGAAGCGACGCGGAATAATCGATGCAGTCACCATCACGACCAGGACGTGCGGGCTACTTTCGGGAGAGGGTGCATAGGTGTTTCTATATTGCATTAAGCGGGCTCCCCGGTATTGTGATTTACATTTGCTGGCCGCATTACTTCGGTACGCCTCTGTGGCAGCTGATGGCCTGCATGCATCTTAAAGACACCCTTGGATGCGGGTGGGCGTTGATCTAGCATGCACACATCATCCCACTACATGTAATGGCAAGCCATGCATGGGCTTCCACGATGGCGTCGTATTCCATGAGACGGAGTCAAGAAAAGCCCGCAATGTCTTGCCGGTGTATTTTTGATGGTAGATTTGTCTCTGGCGAGCCTGTGGTCTTGGCCTAAAGCTGTTTTGGGCGAGTTACGTATTTCGATACACCACTTGTAGCTTTCGCAGAACCAGGCCTGGTCTTGGGCTGAGTGGCCAAATCATCATTGACTTCTATTGAAGCTCAGAGCTCTGCTCGTGGAGCACAGGCCTATCTATAGACTGTAGATCATAGCTGTCTCATTACCAAAAGAGCGGCTAGTCTATGACCAAAAATCAATACCCACTGAGTCGAGTCTTCGGACACCCTATTCTACATAGGGTGCTCTTCATCTAGACATTGGAGCAAGCCTAAAATATTCCCGTCAACTAATTTCCTGATCCAACGCCGTAACTCATCATATCATGGGCGTGACACTGAATCCAGACGGTGGCGGCGCTGCATCTGGGCGTTCGTCTCAAGTCATCCAAGAAGATGATGCCCTATACTACATCTATGCCAGCTCGTCAGGCAAGGCTCCCGGCGAGAACATAAATGTGCTCGCCGAGGGTAGCCCAACAGACACATTCGTCTCTACTCTCAGTGATGACCAGGCCATCGTTCTGTCAAGCATGCCAAATCCGACTGCTAGTCTAGACAGCACGGATGAGACACTAAAGTGGTTTCAGCAACTCGATTCGACGGTCACCGGCTCGGTCACCGTTGATCAGACGAAAGCGGTTCAAAGCTTCAGCTTGGAGCTCCAAACCCCATGGAAGTTGACGTTTAGCTCGACCGCAGAGGTGCTTCTATACACCTTTGGTCCGCCATCGGCCGGGGCCGACAACAGGATCCCACCACCGGGAATCGAGGTCGATGGGCAGATGTTGACTCTTGGGCTTGATTTTCAGCAAACAGTCGACGTTTCAAGTAGTAATACGCTCAGGGACCTCTTCGAAAATGCCGGGGCTGCTGGTATGGTCGATTACGTGCCGAGCGAGTTGCTAGACTTAGCTGTGGCGCTCAACGCCACCGAAGGCGATCAGGATCCAAAACGCAATGCCATATGGTATGTTCCTGCCTCGAGCAAGTGTATCGTGATGCGCCTACAGTTTCAGGTGCCTCAATTCGATTTGCTTCAGGAGGTCTTGGGCACAACTCTCACAGGCTTTACGCTCAAAAGCGCCCAAGTTATCTTCAACAAAGACGTTATCCTCGCAGAGACAGATTCTGGTTCGCAACCTCTCTTCCAGGGGTCGGTTGCCTTCAGCGTTGAATGTTCTGTCCGAGGAGGTGATTCAGATGAAGTACCGGCGACTGCCGCAATAGACCTCAGTGAATCTTCTATATCTCTCACGTTCCTGTTTGAGTCCGAGAACGATCCGTTATCAGGGATCCTCAAGTGGCTCGCCTCCCTGATCGGAGACGACACTTTGGAGTCGCTCGTCTACGACATCCTAGGCAAGAAAGAGAGTGGAACTGATGTTTTTTCCCACTACATCCTGCGCAGGATGATAGTTAGTCTAGACACACTAGACCCTGCCAACCGGAAGCTGTCATCTTTTGCCTTCGATATTGAGGTTTCGACCAATATTGGCGGTGGGCCCGACTCCCGCCCAGCCGTCTTTCTTCTCTCCTACAACTGGGATCGCCTCACGGGTGGATTTGGCCGACTAGCTGGCCAACTATGGACCAGTGAGTACTTGCATTCAAACGTTGCAGGATGAATTTCTAGATAGTTAGCTGATATAGAACCGAATGTAGGCGTTGGATTGCCTCAGGACCTAGACCTTTTACCGCACGGGGAGAAATGGACCATTTTACAGCCAGTGACGACAACCCCCGCAACGTCAATCAAGATTGCGTCTTTAATCCCTGGCCAGACAGTAGACAATATCCCCAATACATTGCCTTCGGAGATATCAGCCGCCTATATTTCGTTGACGCAGGATTCCTTTGCTATTCGGTGCTCTGTCACATCTAATCACCCGCCCGCCAGCTCAGTACCCCAGCCTTATCTTGGAGAGGTAACGCTTGAGGGCTCTTTCAATTGGGGGAAAAGCAGCTCATTTGGGCTAAGAGTCTTCATCAGTGCTGGTATCGAGCCAAGCGAAGAAGATGCATCAAATGACATAGAACCTGCTGTTCTTCAGGGGGCACTAACATACGATTCGAGTAACAAAGAATGGAAGCTCGGAGCTACGCTGACGGGGCTATACGCCGCTACTCTGGTCGAGTTTTTCAAAGAAGGGGAGGAGAAACCTCACGTGGGGCCTCTCATCAACTCTATTGCTATCAACACGCTCGATGTTCAGTACACATACACAGGGGCATCTGGGAGCGGTACATCAACCGGAAGCTCGTTCCTCATCCAAGGCGATCTGCTGATCGCCGGCCTTAAGCTAGGACTCATTTTCACATACGATAAGGATGGAAGCTTCAATTTCAATGCTACGCTTAACCCTGAGAATACATCTGCAACTATCGGCGACGTGCTGGCAAGCATCCTTGGCAGCGCCGATATTGAGTTGCCCGACTTCGTCTACAACACGCAGATCGGCAGTGAGGGCGGGGACGTCTTCAATCTCGAGGTTACCAAGAAAGAAAGCTCGTTCCTCTTCATCTCGCAGTTCGGGTTCGCCAACGTGCGCATCGACTTTGCTCAGATGCACGGCATAGATTGGGATGCCAAGACGCCCTCCAAGCGACTCGTCAGAGTCGGCATTGCCCTTCCCACTGAGCCTGAACAGATTGACCTACCGCTCATCGGCACTATAACACAGCCTCTCGACGAGCTGTGTTTCCTATGGGTACAGGATCCGGCGCCCGTGGCGCCAGGCAAGATCACTGGCCTCACCCGCTCAGACACTAACGCACTTGACAGCGGTCTACACGATCCGCTACTCCTCAAGGACAAGATCAAGCCAGAGAGCCAGACTCCAGGGGATCTATTGATGGCGGCAGGATGCCACTTCGCAGTCATCGTGCACAGCGGCACTGGCGTGCGTTCGTGCCTGCTCGACTACGAGTTCATGAAACC
Source organism: Ustulina deusta (assembly GCA_023159155.1). Taxonomy (NCBI): domain Eukaryota; kingdom Fungi; phylum Ascomycota; class Sordariomycetes; order Xylariales; family Xylariaceae; genus Ustulina; species Ustulina deusta. The sequence continues at coordinate 283,860 of JAJNNX010000037.1, read as the reverse complement.
GTCGCCATCGCCAACTTCAAACAGCAGCAAAGAGCTCAAGTCGAAGCAGGGAGCAGCTAGGGAGGAACCGGGCGACGACGGCTCACCAAGTGCCCAAGCGCCATTCAAAAAGGCCGCCGGTCCGCTATCTATCAGCAACGTCAGTCTCAAATACAAAGACAAGCAGCTGGCTATCATGTTCGATGCGACTTTCCAGCTCGGTCCGCTAGGTTTCTCTTTAGTCGGCTTCAGTCTCGGCTTCAGCTTCACGGCTCTCGGTGACGCTCCCAAAATCACACCAGCCATCCTAGGCCTAGCAGCATCGTTCGAGCAGCTGCCGCTATCGATTGCGGGTGTCATCCGACACGGGAACGACGGAGGCACCGACTACTACGCTGGTGGTCTCGTCGTGGGCTGGCAGCCCTACCAGTTCGAGGCGGCGGGCTTCTACGGCGATGTGACGCCGTCGGGCAGTTCCACCCCGTTTAGATCCGTCTTCATCTTCGCGAAGCTCAATGGGCCGCTCGTGACGCTCGAGTTCGCCGAGATCGACTCGCTCTGCGGCGGCTTCGGCTACAACAGCACCATCCGCTTGCCGACAGTTGATGAGGTCTACGAGTTCCCGTTCATCGCGAACACGGATCTCAGCGGCAAAGACAATGCCATGGAGGCGCTGACGAGCCTTGTCGACCCAAGCGGCGGTGGTTGGTTCAAACCACTGGACAAGATGTACTGGCTAGCCGTGGGCATGGGCGTCGGCGCTTTCCAGATGCTAAACATCGACGCCGTGGTCGCCGTGCAGTTTGGAAGCGCCATAAAGCTCGGCATCTTCGCCGTGGCTACGGCCGACATCCCGACGGCCGCTTCGTCGTTCAAGCTAGCTCATGTCGAGCTGGGTATCTCCGCCATAGCCGACTTCGACTACGGCACCCTCAAGATCGACGCCCAGCTGTCACCACGCTCTTACATCCTAGATCCCAATTGCCACCTGACCGGCGGCTTCAGTCTCTACTACTGGTTTGACGCGCCTCACGCTGACAGCTCGATCGTCGGCCAGTACGTCTTCACCCTCGGCGGCTACCACCAAGCCTTCAAGAAGCCCATCGGCTTCCCTAACCCTCCCCGCTTAGGCATCAGCTGGGACCTCGGCGGTGGGCTCACAGTATCCGGGGAGGCTTACTTCGCCATCACGCCAAAGTGCTGCATGGCCGGGGGCCGCCTCCACGCCGCCCTATCTGCGGGGCCTCTGTCCGCCTGGTTCGACGCGTTTGCCGACTTCCTCATCAACTACAAGCCCTTCTATTTCAACATGGACGCGGGCCTCTCCGTCGGTGTCAAGTTCAGCCTCGATATCTGGTTCATCCACATTCGCATCTCGGTCGAGATCGGTGCCCAGCTGTACCTCTGGGGTCCGCCGATCGCCGGCCGCGTCCACGTCAACTTCTGGATCGTCGCCTTCGACATCAACTTTGGCAAAGACGAGCCGCGCGATGAGGCAATCAGCCTGCTGGACTTCTACCTGCTGGTGCTGCAGAGCCAGACAAGCGCCTCGAAACTCTCCGCCGCCGCGAAGAGTAGACTCGGCATCGCTAGTCAGGATGATGATGGCGATGTGGTAGAGGCCCAGGACGAGATCTCGCGACCAATGAACGAGGGGCACAACTTCCTTGCACAGTCAGGCCTCCTAAATCCGGCAGACAACCCCGAGCGCAATCAAAACGACGAGTGGATCGTCCGCGCCGGCTCCTTCTCCTTCGTCGTCGAGTGCAAGATGGCGATCGATGCCGTCAAGAATGACCCGGAAGCAGAAGAGCCAATCCTTACGTATGACGGAGTCTACAGCAGGCCGATGAAGCTCAAAATCGGCATGAGCATGAGCTCGACTCTCACCGTCGTGGTCCAGCAGGAAGGCGAAAGCGAGCCGGACGAAGGGTGGCAGTACAGCAGGTACCTCAAGAGCTTACCTCAAGCCCTTTGGGGACAGTGTACGCACTTCCCGATCCCTAACCGTGCCCCCATAGATACTGACATGGTAATTAATAGACACCTGCTCAACCGATCCCCGCAAAATGGGCAACAACATCAGCGACATCCTCAACACCGGACCAGGGGCCGTGACCCCCATGGCCGTGACCCTCATGGCCGGGGTCCAGATCACGGCACCGAAGCCAACCATAGCCCCGGACCCCTTCCCTGCGTACGAAGTCGCGGACGCGGACCTGCAGCGCCTCCTATCCGAGCGGTCCTTCCCCGATATCGTTGAGGCCGACGGCGCCTGGGCGCCTGATCAGCGGAATGCAGATAAGAATGTTCAAGACCAGTACGACACCGTGCTTGATAACTGGAGCAACCCGACCATTGGAACGGGCGACGAGGGTCGCCGAGGGTTCGTGGGGGTTCTAGCGAAGACCTTTCAGTGGGGTCTTGCGGATGAGATGAAAAGCATCGCAGACCTTCCGGTCAGACTGATGAATGGGTTCAAGGATTTGTATGTAGCGGCGCCGTTGTTGACAAAGTGAGACGCGGGCAGACTCCGGAGGCAGGGGTTTAATCCAAAGCATGGGTGCTTTCATGAAAACTACTTTCGTAGAAATGAAGGTGAGTTACCGCCATGTGGAACGGCGGCGCAGTGAACAAATTGCACATCAACAACATGCTCTGCTATAATTATCGCAGCATCTCGCTTTCAATTTAAGCATGTATGACCAAGTTAACTCCTCTATCTCTAATAAAGGTAATTTAATATTCTTCTGTTAATACGAAGATAGTGTAGATGCTCTTGCTCGCACTAAAAACTTGACAACTTGTAATATGTTACTATACACTTCTGCGGCGTTGATGGCGCTGCCGCTCAACCTACCCTGTAAGCGCAGATTTTGCATCTGCTCACCAAAGCAAGTACATCAGCACCATAATACTCGTCCATGTTCAAGCCTATACTCTTATCAATACAGTATTCCTCTGGTCCCAGAGAGTCTGGGTAGTTTGTTTATACTGAAGAGTTCAACGGCTATACCAAGCCAATGGAGAACCTCCTAGCATCACGTTGAAACCCGATGTCAGAGGCGGGTATTCCAGAGTGAATAGAGAGACCTATCTGCAGTCAAGAAGTAGGTGGGTAGTAGTAGTTAGGCCTCAATAGAGTGGTCAATTGATTCCTGAACCCTCCAATATCTAGGGGGGCGTCACCCATATATATATATATATAGAATCCTAATACGTCCACTCCCATGGGGTATTAGGTGTGGCGTCGACTACTTGGCCGGCAACGTCGAAGGTACGATTTAAGTTTTCTATCGAGCCAGTCCGCTCGAATTGCCTGCCGAGCTGGTTTCTAAAATTGTTTAGCTAGCAAGTACAATCCGGGTGGTTAAAAGGTGTAACGATCACTTATTATGAGCGCCCAAAGGACCTGGTAATTGACGACATTGTAGAGAAACTACCCTATAACATCCCTTGAAGAGGATCCGGCTTACTGCAAATTTGTAGGGCGATGCTACAGATTCGTTGAACCGCTCGAACACTCTTGTTATTCTGGATAGCACTTGTGCTCCTGATATCGATCGTCATTTGCAACATCATTAGCACGACCTTGGGGTCGATAGTTGTCACGATGTCGATGATCTTTTATCTCGCGGTTTGTATCGAAAAAACCGATGGATCTGAGTTGTAGCTCCATAGTGCACTCGCTCATGGACAAAGCTCCAATAGCTCTGGGCTAAAGCCGTAGAATTCTCCGAACTTATCAGGCCAACAACTTCGAGGCCCTCTCTCCTAATACTGGCAGGATACAGCGGCAGCGGCGGGGAAAGGGGAGTTGTCATCAGACCTGTAGCTAGATGATCCGCCATGTACGACACCCCACCTGCCTTGTGTATCTAATGAACAAAATGTTATGCTAGTAGACCTATCATCGCAAGCAAAGCTTCCGCCGTTCCCTCCTCGTTATTGACATCGCCTGTGTAGCCTAACCAGCCCTGGCCACATCTTCCGAATGCAATTGCCGTCTGCGCTTCAACAGGAACGGGGCCGAAGACCATCGACTCACTTCTCGCGCCCTCTGGCGAGCCGTATAGGGAGTCGGATGATGAGACATTCTTGAGGAACAAAGCCTTGCAGCTGTAAGAAGTCGCTAGGCGAGCTCGGGTGGTGGCTTCTAGTCCCACATGAGAGTCCTGGAGAAGCACAGTCGTTCTCTCGTACTGTCCAGATCTCCACGGCATACCCCAGGACTGACCGATCCAACGATCCAGATCGTTTGGTCGAATGGATGAAAAAAAGCCGCCCATGATGGCAATGCCTCCGTGATTCTTCACGTACTCCACCACTTCATGGGAGAGTGTGTTATTCTGGCGTCGTGTAATATCGGGGTCGACAATCCATATGGCATGAGCTGAGGGGAATTGCCTGTACGCAATCAACAATTATTAGGAGATGCCCACAGATCTGGCTGTGACGCGGCGAAGCTCAATACGGCGGAACCTGTACGGAGAATAGAGGATCTTCCGGGCGGAAACAGAGCTTCGCATACTTACTGGAGGAGACTTAAGGGAGCCCCGGGCACGTCATAGGAGGCCTGGTGAACATTGGCTCTCTGCTTCATCTTCTTAAGTCCACCCTCAAGAGCACCCTTGCAGAAGATGAGGATATCCGGTTTGGTGGCGTCGGCCATTTCGCGTACCTAGGTGATGCGAGCGTAGCTAGATGCTCGAGACCAAAGGAAACTCAGTAATTACTTGTAGTGCAGGCTCCTCGTTGGGAGTGATGATGACAGTAGTACAGGAAACCTGGTTCAAGGTGCAACTGGATCCTACAGCCTGAGAAAATAACCTCTTCGAAGAAGAACCTTGAAGGAAAAGAAAAAGCATTGCGTACACTAGATAGGTACTACGATGTATCTATGTAGGCAAATTGTATGGCTGGCGACCATGCGTCCATTCACTCCAGCAGACCTAAGGTACCTAGCCCAATCATACGACACGCGTACACCGACCACATGCAGAGCAATGCAATGTGGGGGTTTGAAAGAAGCGGGGCTCTTGACGTCTGTTGTATCATCACTTGTATGGACAATCCTCGCAAGGTCGGGCTAAAGGTCTCGGTGTTATCTACGACTGCCTTATATGAGGCTATTCACCCCTCGCTAATATTAGACATAATGACAGCCCTTGGAGGTTACGAATGTCGATTGAGAGTTATATAGAGCTAGGCCAGCCATGCCACCTCAGGGCCTCGTAATGGAGGTACACGGACCTTGGCGGACATGGTGAATTTGCTGAAATACTGCTTTAGTGTCAAGAGGCGCTAGAGCTGTAGATTTTGTTTTCATCAGAATTATTATGTCAGTCCTTGGACCCTAGGGCGCTTCGATTAGCTGACATGATCCCCACCGGTCAGGGTGCCCAGGGGTCTAGTGTTGGATTTTACACTTAGCGATCTCGCTGCGTATTGCCCGGAAGATCTATTGTGTATCTTTGTTGTTGTAAGTCTGTTCGTATGGTCTATTGGCACCCCTTATACACATATGCCTTATACAAAATAGGTGTGGATCCACTGGTTTTTCTATGTAATGTGCTATTGGCTGGCATACCCCCATAGGGCACTTCTCACTAGCCACTCAAAGGTTCTCATCACCACCTAGCCACCACTACTAAATCCGACAACTCCTTCGCTAAAAACAAAGGCAATATACGGAACAGGTCTTTTGGGCAATACATAGCGAGATCGCTAAGTGTAAAATCTGACAACAATAGCTGTGCACAGACCAAACAGACCAACAGATTACAGACCAAAGATAAACCAAAACAAAGTGCGGCAACGTTCCAAAAAAAAAAACTTAGGACAAAGAACATCGTGCGACAAAGGTACTACTTTAAACACCTTACAGGTTCGTAGTAGAGCAGAAACGGTACCTGCATGCCATTCTGGGTAACTAGCGGATAGAGTAGGTTCGATTCCTATCGTATCGGGCGCAAATTGGTACGGCTATCTATGTCAAGTCATACGCTGGTAGGCAAGACATATATACCTTACACCTAGGCAAAATACAGCGCATGTGCTCTATAACACAACAATTGGTTCAATTCGATAAAGTAGTTATTTAAGTTTATTATAACAGTTAAGAAACACTCAACTTGTTTTGATTATATTTTTCCGAGTATATATAGCTCACGTTCACCTTCGGAAGCTAGTAAAATTTTCCCGCATTCAACCGCAAAACACCGACACAATAAACACAATCATAATCACCTCGGCCTCGACCACTATTTATCTAGCCATGTGGTCCCCAAACATGATTCCTAACTTCATTGTTCACATCTTCTTATTGGCGGCATTCGCTCCAATCTTTTTCCGCATTATCAAAATTCCCTTTGGTATTTACCATGCCCGCAGTCGCTCACGGCTGAGCCGTCTACACCTATTAATAGCGGTGTTTTCGGTTCTTATCCTCTGCTTTGGCATTGCCTATGATTTGCTTGCTTCATATCTTTACCCTCAACTTGAACAGACAGGGTATAAGCAAACGCAGCAGATTTGGTATGAAGGTTTTAATATGCGAACTGTTGCATCCTTCTACCACTACTTGTTCCAGCTTTCAATGGACTCTCAGTTGTTCTGGAAATTCTTCATCCCGGTGTTCATTATTCAGACTATCTTTGACTGGGTACTTTACATCTATCTCGACTTTTTTATCCTATTCAAGGACCTCGGTCTCGGTGGGTCAGGTACCACTTTCTATGGATGGGCTGTTGGTCGTTTCCGGGCCTATGCTGCTAATGCTAATGTCCTGATTCCGCCCAGGGTTCCTCAGACTGCGGACCCTTGGAGAGGCCGTCTTAATATCCTCCCTCAGCGCCAGGGCCCGCGACCCAAAATCCTCGGATGTACGCCACAGAGGCAAGTTGATTTCCCCGCCCCGCCTAACACCACACTCGCGCTTGAGGAATTATTTAATGAGTTTGTTAATACACCAGAAACAGCTGGGTTGGATCATATCACAGTAAGACGATCGTATCTAGAGCCCGGACTGAGAGCTCTCCGTCGCGAATTGACAATCCCCACCAATGAGCGAGGTGGGCCGCTGGACCCTGAAACGGTGGAACTCAACTCGAGAGATGCCTATGGCGGAGAGATAATCCACATACATCGCGAGGGCACTGCTCACGTAATACTGCACCCGGATGACTGTCGCCGTGTCATTGAAGCTGGGTGGGGGGAGCGGCATCCCTTCTGCACCAGCTCATGGTACTTCAGAGCCTACTATAATTGGTTCCATAGGGTGAACCTGCCAGTCCCAGAGCATCTTATTATTACTTACGCCCCTCGCAACCAGGCGGAGTATGATGTAATGAGGGAAATAATCCGGGCTGCAGTTTGGCATGCGACAGAGGGCAGGCTGTACCCTCTTGATGCGAACACGTATCCCATTCCCCCAGCCCCAACCGCTACCGCTTAACCCTAGAGGGCAAATGATCTTAGAAAGTGTTTGTTTTGGTATTGTTAATCTTGATCTAGTTCTGTACCTGAAGGTGGACCCACCGCACAACTCACCTTCTACATCACACTTTTCGGTGCACTCGCGATGCATCTTCATCACGCCTTCGAACCGCCCACCATCCCTTTTCACTATTAGATAGTTGTTTTGTTTGTTTGTTTTAGTTGTTTTTAGTTGTTGTTTTTAGTTTGGGCAGTTTTAGGCGCGCCTACAGTGTACCAAGCTACACCTTCGCATCGTAGAAGCGCCTAACAACGCTCACGCTCCCTCAATATACGTACCATCAACCACAACCGAGTGCCCTGAAGTGTGCTGTAGATTAGTTATTATCGACTAAAAGATATCACAATCATTTTAATTTTTAATTCACTAGCTTTAAAACTAGGAGAGATAGGACAGAGCGCAAAGGGGTTAAAGACGATGTGCGACATCTCATACTCATTCCGACTTCCCTAAACAGGGAAGCAGGACCGAAAAATAATGACGGTTTAGTTCTATAGTTCAAGCCTGTCGCCGTTACCCCAGAATTTCCTGACAGGTCAGTAGACAATCCTAAAGGTTGCTAGCACGTGACAAGGCTTTCTCATCAAGCATTTCCGGACATACTACTGTTTTTTTAGAATTAGGGTGACTGGTAGAAGCTGGTGGCTGGGCTGCTCCCAAATATATCTGTTAAAATAAGGGGAGCTGGTAATACACTCCACTCCCATACCTACCTATATGTACTGCTAGACCCCTCACAGCCTTGGGGCTGACTTTTATTCCTTGTAATTACCCTGAATACAATTATTATCTGTTACACTTGTATATGTCTCCACTACTTTTAACAATAATATGCACTCTATGTAAACTCATATTATTGTAAATCCTTAATACTAAAGTGAACATAGTGAGCAGGCTTAATTGTAATCGAGTACCCACCTAGCTCTTATACAAGGAGATGCGCTAAACTTACGCTTCCAAGTATAATTACGTGACTTTTTATTTAAGGAACTAAACAATCAAGGTGAAACACAAGGTAATTCAGCACAGTAACTACCGAAAAGGATGCTAATCGCAAGATATCTAATACAAAGAAACACACCTAGCAGGTGGTTTTAAGCCACCAAGTCACATGTGGCTTGTCCCTTGTTCAGCCACCTATAATACACCATCCACTCCACTTCAATACATGTGTAGTAAATCTCCTGTCGTAACTTATTCGCAACTCCTTTGCTTAAATACTACGCCAAGTTCTGCTGCACTCCCTTGTCGCTTATCCTCATTACGATGTTGGAAACAACTGCGATCCCCATCTCTTATAAGATTAATCCCTAGCCTGTGCGTATGGGAAAATGGCATCCCACACCTTAATAGAGCATATGCTGGCTACGCCTGTTCTTGTAGTCGCGCCTCGTCTGCCCGGCTGCCCGGACCATTCTTGCCACATCAGCATTCCTACCTTTGAATCTCATGGGTGCAAGAGATAAATACAATAAAAATGGTGGCATATCTACCGAAGAAAACCATTAGCCATACTAGCCATGAGGTTGCAGTCTGAATGATCGATCAATATATATTGCTCCTTAAGTCTGTTCGGATAAAACCTAATCCGTTCTCGTATAAACTTGAGCAGTTTTCATAACGAGAATGACATCAGATGTAGTGAGGCTTTGGAAGGGTGCTTTATCTCCCCTTTGCACATTTGTTTGATAAGCGATATCGAATAACGGCCACAATGACATCTTTGTGGCAATTTTTGGCCGATACCAGAGCCAGCATAGGGTACCCCAGCTAAAGATAGTAGCCAACCCCTGGAATGCTAAAAACAGAGCAAACATTGATGGGTTGAATCGAATCTTGGTGAAAGGAGCCACGATGGATGCTTGGTATAGAATTGCGGTGGTAGAGACGGCGTGATCTAGTTTGATAGTAGCTCCACATTCCCCCAATTGTTGTTATTAAAAAGCCAGAAAGGGAAAGCCAAAATGCTTTGAAAATTCTGCAGGAGGATGCTGTAAGTGGAGGGATCTGTGAGCTGTTCGGGCGAGCTCCAGAAGCTCTGAGCTACCGATGACGGTGCCGGGATAGCAGCCGCTGAGTAGTTCAGCAACCAGTTCAATGCAATGTGATATGAACCGGGGTTGAAATCATGTAATAACGTAGGTGCCTATCGAATCTGTTAGTCACCTGATGGGAAAAATAATAGGAAGGAGAAGAGTGGGAATGTCCAAGCCACGAGTCTCTTTATTCTTCGGGGTTCAGTCGGTAACTCTGCTTTTCCTTCAAGGTCTGAAAGAGTCACTTGGTAAGAATTATAAAATCTAGGCACCGACCGATACATCTATCACATCAACAATACTATAGTTGGATCGGGCAGCAACAATAGTTGCGGAGAGAGTACAGGCCGACAAGGTTGTCGCAATATTGAACAGTCGGTACAAAGGCGTCTGCTAACTCATTGTTGCAAGATCAACAGTCCTGCCCTTTCTTTATAGCCGCTAGGCCTCAGCCTGCCGCAACCCCTGCTCCGAGGCTCCTTGCTAACCCGTAGGGATCTATCTACCTAACCCTTCCACTCTACTCTTCAGGGCCAGACGGTCAGTTAAACTGCCCCCAATATTTGTCTCTTGATGTAGGTGAGTGAGATAGGCGGCCAAATTCGAGACGGCTGTATTTCCTCTCCATGCTTCAGACTCTTCGCTCAAGTCTCAAGTCCACCAGTTGCCACCCCTTATCGTGCGCCGCACCTACACAGCTTATTCAAGTTCGGCGAGGGAAGCCAAGCCCATCACACAAGTCATCGGAATTGCTGTCGTCATGTACCATCGTCTCATCCTCATCGCGTCCGTTCTAATTGCAGCCCTGGCTGCCTATACCCAGTGAAGTAAGAATCGGTTAATTAGTAATAATACAGCCATAGGGGAAAATAATACTGTTCTGTTCATGGTCAATAGTGAACTTATGGTTTCTCTATCTGAGGGGTATGCCCCAGAGTGAAGGTGGGCCACTGGTAGGTGGTAGTTAGATAGAATATAGGGGTCAGGGCTTAGTATCACTGTTTCATGAGTCTCTTCTACTAGGTAAAGGGGACCCAGTCCCTCATATAGGACAAGGTTAGGAGCTTAACCCACCTAGGGCGTGATGGAACGAGAATGCAGCATCATGCCCCTACACTATCAAAAGATGATGTGATCAGGTCGGGAATTTGACCGTTTGCATCCACTATATAGTACCGTGAGATAGAGGGTGGGTTTGACCCTCCTACGACCCAGTCCCTGACATTCACCTATTAGCTTCCACACTTGCTATCCGTCGTTCGGTTGACGTGTCTTTACTATAATCTATCCTCTACTATTGTTCTCATCCTAAAAGCTGTTAGCCCTTTCTTTGTACGAAAGGAGAAGGGGGGTGAACAAACAGACAATTAGCTTAAACAAGCAGGCCAGAGGGAAACTAGCAGTGAAAGTCACCTCTACGCTCTATGAATTTCCTTAATGGCCTCTTTGAACTCGTCGAATACTGCAGATTGCTGGCGTTCACGCGTCTCACGGCGATCCATTCCTTCCTCCACATGGGGACATATCTCCAATGGAGTCATAAATCGATACCCATTGTCCGTTGTCTTGGCCATTCTGCTGAATATGGCCAACATTCCTTCGACCCTCTTGAAATCGTCGACATTTTTGATCCTCGACCTGAGTTCCTTCTAGGAGGTCGGACTCGACCCCAGTTAAAACAGGCATCAGTAGATAACAAAGAAACATGGATTGATACTTAGAACACAACAGCCGATAAAGCGTTGCTTTTATTCGTATTCCGAAGTTATAGTTAGTAAAATAATACGAGGACAAAAAAAAAAAATTTAATGACCTTAACCATTAACACTTATAATAGCGCTGTGTAAATAACCATTTGCTTTTTTTGTTTAGTAAAAAAGGTATAGTTAACTAAGTGAAATATATGTTGTTTTGGACTAAAACTTTTGCTCGAAAGTTGTTATGGCTGAAATAAAAACCCCCCCATTTAATTAGGATTAATATATTTCAACACTCTTAGTATTAAAGTAGGCAACTATAAATAACTGTTTATAACTTATAGAGATATTGCAGCGCCTCTATACTAGGAGATAAGCCGAACTATGTTTTCATTCCAAGCTACATTTACTTCGCCTTCGGCCGAGCCTTGAAGGATCTGAGAGGGTCTATCTTGCGGCTGCCCATGCGTTTTCCTTTACCCTTGAAGACCCGGCCTTTCCGGCTCTTTCCATCTGCTTTTTTCATCGGCACAAATCCAATGTTATTTGCAGTTAAATTCTTCTTTCCTTCCGGAAGGAGATAGTCAGGAACATCTTTCAGATGAGGCTGGGTGCGGGCAGAGCGAAGTTGCCCGTCATGTCGTAGAGCATGCAGCTCTGCTGGGTTTTCCTCAAACCGACGCTGAAGTTTATCACTCTTCAACAGTTCTTGGCGAATTTCTCGCATTCGTGCTTCCCTCACAGCGACCTTGGTTACTGCACGAATAGCATCGTTGACACGATATCGGAAACCCTCTAACGTCTTCCAGTCAAAGTGCCAGGCTTTCAACTCCTTTCCACTCGCAGCCTGCTGCTTCTTGATTTTAGATAGTGTCTTCTCGTCATTCTCGGCAGATGATATGCTCGTTGGAATATGCTTGCGAAACTTATCAGACGGTACCACCATAGTGAGAGATGTCCCGGTCTGTCCCGCTCGCGCTGTTCTGCCTATACGATGGGCGTAACTGCGGGCGGTTGAAGGGCAATCGAAATTCACCACGATGGCTACATTTCTAAAGTCGATACCTCTCGATACACCATAGTCCTTGTCCCGGCGCGAAGATTTCCGCTTCTTCTTGGGTGGTGCGGTCTGGGCATTTTTGCTGCTAAGTTGTTTGGATGAATTCTGTTCATCGTGACCAGGATTCGGCGTAGTCTCATTATTCTCGTCCACCGCGTCGGCCTCATCTCCTAGTACTTCCATCTCATCTGATGATATTAATATGTCAAATAAACCCTGATTGAATTGTTGTACAGTATGGACTCGTGAGGCGATAGGAAGCTGGGAATTAAGTACGCTTTAACATCTGAAGTCAGCAAATACTCTCAATTTAGAATTGCCACTCTAGGATATGGAAACAGCCAAATAGGATATGCCTGCGTCAAAGCCACATGAAAGAATGCGTCTGGGTAATACTCACGCTGAGCGAATGCCAAACTGTTCGAGGTATAGCTTCAGCCGATATGATCTATCCACATCGTCGGCAACAAATATCAAACATTTGCCTCGGATGAGCTTGAGTTTGAGCAAGACGTATATTAGTAGGAACTTATCGTCCTCGCCGCACTCAACAAAATATTGGGTGATGCCCGCTCCTTCAGCGTCGGGTTCGTTGAGATCTAAAATAACTGGGTTTTTGCAAAATCGAGTCTTCAGGTGATCAACATCACTGCTGAGGGTCGCAGAAGTCAAAACAGTCTGCACACCCTTGGGTATCGAGGCGGCCAGTGTGGTGAGGTCTTCGTCATAGCCGTACGACAAGACCAGATCTGACTCGTCGATCACGAGCATCTTCAAACTGGAGACCCAAGAAGAAATCGTAATGCTTGAGCAGGCGCGTGAGGGCGTGGCCACGACAATATGGGGTGTGGAAGCAAGCATGGACCGAACTACCTCGTCCGGAAGTTGCTCGGAGAGCTTGATCGCTCGAACATCTTTTTGACAGAAGGCGGTAAATGTCTCGATAGTGCGCAGGACTTGATCGGCAAGCTCGCGAGTGGGAACAAGCACCAGAGCCGATGTAGAAGATTGGGCAGTCTCCTTGCTTCTGAGGATGCTTTCTATGAGCGGTAACAGATAGCACAGTGTTTTGCCCGAACCCGTCTTTGCGCGAAGCACCAAGGACCTTCCGTCCAAAATCTGAGGGATCGCTAGAGCTTGCGGCGTGGTCGGTTTATGGAGGCTTTGGCCTGCGATGGCGGTCAGGATGCGTGCATCGAGTTCGAAATCGGTGAAGGCAGCGTCTTTTCGTGGTGGTTTCGCATCGGTGTCAGGCAAGGCAATCGGAGGCTTGTCCTCTTCTTGCAAGTCATCGATCTTGCGCTTCATTGTGTCTGGTCGGGGTGAAATTACCACAAGACGAGGATGTGAGACAAGCCAACGTAGTGACTGCAATTGAGCAGTCCGGGTGTCCTGGTGATCGCCGAGAACAACGTACAGGCGAAAAAGCTGGAATGAAACGAGTAGAATGCAACAGTGGTGGGTTGCGAATCCTCTGGATCTGGAGGTTGCCGGTGCATGAAGGTCCCGCGATATGAGCTGGCGACCTTAGAAAATAAAGTTCCTGCAGGTAGCTTATCTTAGGCTATCAACGTAGACCCTCAAAAAAAGCCACATAGATATACCGCCCCGCATTTGTTCAAGTTACTGTGGCTGCACAATCCGCCCCCTATTAATATACAAGAGAAGATGAACTTGGAAGAGATACCTAGGTAGAAGTACTTTTTCATTAAAATTTTTATCTAGTCTAGTTAATTCATAGGTTCAAAAATAAACTTAGGGATTCCTGGAGCAGCCGAGGCAGCAGTGGCAGGCAGGTCTTTTGTGGCCAAAACCTCGCCTGTTGACAGCACACATCCTTCTATGAGTTCTTCTTGTCCCTCCTCCTTGTCCCCGCCGCCCGATATCGTGGCAGCGGTCTTAGTGACCCGGACAATCTCCAACCCCTCGCAACGCGTTCCTAACCCCTTTTTCAGCACCGGCACCATCTCTTCCAGAACCGCGCGCTCGTCAAACGGCAGTCTCCTACCTAACAAAATGGCTGTCTCAACGTCCTTGTCTGTTTCATTTCCGGCTTGGTCATCCGTACTGGCACTTGCTTCCGCATCCTGGAGGCGTTTCTTGAGCTGTTGAACGAACGGCATGGCGCGCTTCGTTTCCGTCTTCCCGATGCTCTTCCCAATGGTGTCCGTGTCCACTAGGCCTGTCTCTTTCAGCGCCGCCGTCACGAGGTCGATACAACGTTCCTGCCACGCAGGTAGGGATTCGGTGAAGAAGATGCGGAGGCGGAAAGGCGACGAACGAGGATCAAAAACGGCGTGGTGACCCGAACTAGCGCTCGCGCTCTTTTTGCTGCTGTTCTTTATCAGCCTCTTGACCAGCTGGCCGAACGCTGCCATCACGGCCGATGACGTTGTTTGCACGTAATCCGCCGCCGCCTGCAGGGCCCTGTCAGGCCTAGGGCAATCAGTCGGCCAACGTGCCACTTGAATGCTATGCTTGTGCCCCAACACCTCAGTCCACACGTACTCACACCAGTGCGGTGCCACGGGGCTCAGAAGCAGGCACTGTAGTTCCGCGTATCGGCGCACCAGTTTCGAGTGCATACCGACAGCCCCAACTGCGTCGCGGTAAGAATCACGCGCGCCTGTGAAGTTATAAAAACCCGATCGCAGGGCGGCGCGGAAAAGATGAGCGTCGTACGCTGCCTTTGTCTCCCAGACCAGGCGGTTCATCTCATTATCGAATACCGTATCCCAGAAGTTCAGGGAGCCGTTCCGTTGGCTGCCCTTGTTGTCATTGGCAGCCACGCTGTCTCCGAGAATCATATCCTCAAGCCACTGCCGAAGCTCATACAACTTCAGAATGGCGGCGTTTGCAACGCTTTCTGAGAAATTGGCGTCGTCGACAGCGTCGCCAGCATCCGCCAGCGCAACCCTTGCAGCGTCAGCGCCGAACTTCTCGACTGTTTCGCTTAGCGTGAGAAAATTGCCAGTGCTCTTGGCCATCTTTTCCTTATTCAATAAAACGAATCCATTAACACGGACACCACGCGGCCAATATTTGGATGGCCACAGAGCAACGTGAATATATAGGAAGAACGTGAGGTGGTTTTGTATCAGGTCCTTGCCCGAGACACGCAGGTCCAACGGGTACCAGTATTGAAATTCGCGGCGCATGGCATGCAGCACGGGCAAGGAGATATCACTATCTCCGGGGGGCTTTGTTGTGCGTGCCAGCACAAAGTCCCACGCTTCATCCGTCATTTGTTCGGGGCGGATGTTAGCTAAGCCAGGTTCCTTCCCGTATATATCCCGGTGGAGATAATGGGCAACTGTATAATAGGACGGGTATATTGTGCTATCACTCAGGGATTCGACGAGGAATTGATCGTCCCACGGTAACTTGGATCCCAGGCCGTAGGACCGCGCACATGCCCATTGGCCGAGCCAATCAAGTGCTTCTTCGAATCGCCGTTTTGTCTCGGTTGAGAAGGTGTTGAGGCCGTTCCCATCTTCATTCAGAAGGTGCGCACGTACCTGAGCGTTCCATTCGCCGTCGCCCCCGTTTTCAGCCGTGCCATAATTTAGATACCATTGGTCCAGATGGGCGGCTACGCACTCGTCTTTGGATCGGCTGATGACGATCCCTTCGGGTTCGGCGTAGGGGAAGGCAAGAGCTGAATCAAACAGCTTCTGCTTGACCAAATCCTTGGCCTGTTGGACTGGACGGCCGCTGAACTCCCCATACACCATAGTGCCGTAGTAAAAGCCTTCTTTGTATGCGATATTTTTCGCTTCCCCGAGCTTCGGATCTTTAGGTGAAGTAATTTTCATTTTGTCAACTAGGGCAGGGGCAGTGAGCTTGCCGTAGTTAGGCGTTTCGATGACGGGAATCACCTCCAGCGTTGCCCAGTCCTTCTGTATCCCGTAGAAGTCAGCCTTCCTAGCTAGTTCGGTGACGGTGGCATAGTCGTCAGGACTGTCCGATGGCACGCAGGTCACGATGCCAGTTCCCTTGGACGCTTGGGCCGTTTCCATAGGCAAGACGCGCACGGAGGTGTGGACCGATAGAGGGGCATCTAGCAGCGTACCAATCATGTCGGCGCCAGTTAGTTCGACAGACTTCTGGACTACGCCCCAGACAGCCGAGTAACCCTGGAATGACAGGTTCCGTGCTGCTCGCTCGGTGCAAACGACATATTCGTTCTCAGCGCCAGGGTTGACAGCGGCGTCGTGGAGCTTGAAGAGCCCATATGTGATCTTGGGGCCGACGAAGCAGCAAGTCTGGCCATACATGGTTTCCGGACGGAGGGTTGCGGCCAAGAAGTAGACGTTGGCCTGGGCAATAGATGGCAAACCCTTCTGGATTATCTTCATGGCCGCTTCAGACCAATCCAGGACCCTCATCTTAATAGCGGTGTAGTCTTGCACACCTATGCCTTCTCCCTCGCTGCGGTCGTGGTCGAGGCATGGCTGGCCGTCTTTGGGTGAGTAGATGGTATACCTTTTTCCAAATTTAATCTTGCCGAGCTCTTTCAGGCGGCGCATCTGCCAACGCACAAACGAATCGTAGAATGGGTTAGCGTCAGTCGTCACGAAGGAGCGACGCCAGTCGATGCGTAGCCCCAGACTAGAGGCGTCGCGTATGCCCGCGGCAGGAAAGACGCGGACCCAATGATAAGGGTCGGCAAATTTATGAATGTCTTGCCGCGGTATGCCTTGCGACAGCAAGATCTGAAATTGGTATTTGGCCGCACCCGACTTTGCCGCTGCCTTGGTCTTCTTGGACCGGAATTTAGTAACATCCGAGACAGAAGCAGCGCCAGCGTCGTTGGCAGCTAATCCGTCGCCAGCTTCGCGGGCGGCCAAATCGCCTTCGTCGTCGTCTGTGAAATGCTCGAAGTTCTGTCCGAACATTTCTACCTCCCTCTCAAGCTTATCCGCACACGCCTTTATCGCCATGCCCGTGCAATGAAAGCCGAACGGAAATAAGGCGTTCCTCCCCTGGAGACGCGCGTAGCCTGTGGCGAACTCGACCTTAGAGATCGTATATCCATGTCCAACGTGTAGCGAGCCATTCATATATGGGTAGGCAATAGTCGCAAAGAATTTGGCGGGTTGGGCCTCTGAAACATCCGCCGCACTCGGGGCGTCGGATTCGAAGATTCGGGATTCGGCCCAGGCGGCTTGGTATTTGCGCTCGATTTCGACCAGAGCATCGCGTTTCTGCGTCTTTTCGAGGGTTAGAGGGCTTCGGAAAGGAGGAACCAGCGACGTACATTTTCAATCTTCAGCATCTTTTGGGCTGCACTGACAGCATTGCCGGGATTTGTGGATGCCATCTTCATACAGAGAAGAGGCAGGTTGGTATCACACAGAGAAGAAGTAGGTTGGTATCATACGGAGAAGAAGTAGGTTAGTATCATACAGAGAACAAGCGGGTTAGTGCGCGGGTTGGTGGGGTTGAGTCAGAGTTGAAATACTAGGTGAAATTAATTGCGTTGATCGGCCATGGCAGATCAAAGGGTGCGGGGTCGGTACAGACAGTTTTTCCTTTGCTGGCTGGCTGTAGCGGGCCGGGCAGAGTGGAGTCAACAAGAAATGCAATTGACCTCAGATACCAGCAAAACTCAATGCCAGAATACGCGGCGAGAAAGAATTGTAAAAATAATATAGTAATTGTTGTTTACCATGCTAACTCAATATATTATTGCAACTAAGGTTTCTGATTTTAATTTTTTATTATTTTATATGTACTTTTGTTGTATTATTAATAGAGAAAGTAGAAAAGCGAGATAAGCCTGAGTTACGGAGGGGTAGCTGCACTGGTGGCTGAGACCCGCACTAGCCACACACCCGCAAACACTCTGTACCATTGCCCGTGTGTGCCCCACCACATCCTCGAATGGACACGAGGTACAGTTGGGGATTTCCATTCGCCGATTGAGGCACAGCTCGAAAAGAATCATCAGCAATGTATTAGTAAGTTGAACATTACCTAAACTTGGCTTATACTTTTGGCTTATACAGTTTCTAAACTATATTTTTCTTTTCTTCTAGAGTTAAATCCCACTTATTGGATCTCAACCAGAACCGAAGGAACACCTTGCCTGGGGGCCGCCGGGGAGCCTTGCCCTTTTTCGAAACAGAGAAATCCCCTAACAGCTCGTCTTTCGCCTTTGCGCTTCTCAACGTGTATACCTTTTTCTGACATTCGCTGCCAGGTGCATCCACTGCGAGGTCGTTAATTTGACTTCGAAAGCTAATGTTCGCCCGACTGGCACAAGAGTGCAACTATTGTGTGAGGGATGCAAAAATGATCGATGAGAAGGTATTGGCAAGTTTTGTGACATGCACTACCTGCGCATGTTCAAGGCTCATCTATACTTCAATCGAGATTGCAACCTTGTGCTTGACGTTCCCAACTCTTTCATACGCCAGGTACCAAACACATTTCTCAGTATGGCGCCTCGCCAAAGTTGTTGAAACTATTCTCGAAACATCACCAACTGCCCCAAAGGCTTACACTATCGATACTGAGTTCTATAAGACCTGTGTTACACAGGTGTGTGTCGTGATTGTAACGACGGATCGAATTGTGGCCCATTACTACTAGCATGTTTTGGTACGTGTAACTAGGCGGTAACTAGGTAGGTACCTCGGTACAGTGCATTAGGATCCTCTGGTAGGTAAAGACAGCATTTGGTTTATTTGCTCCTACCTAGGTAACCACGAAATGGTATTTGGTTAAAGGCTCTGAGAGCAATGAGGTAGCGGTTCTTGATATAAAAACAGCATATTTAAAAAATGCATGACTCCTTTATCTGATTCGTATGACCGCTAGATCAGTAGTTGGGTCGGTGGACCAGCGAATCCCTAGTGTTGTATGTTTTTTTATTTTTCGTTTTTATTTTTTATTTTTACCTTTTTACACTGTTCAGTAATTTGCCATCCAGGACGATAAAAAGCGGTGTACATCTACACGAATAAAGCTTGCCCCTTTCCTCAAGGGTTGAAGCAACAGAAACCTTGGCTCACAGTACAGTAAGTAGGTACCTAGTAAGGTGGATCTACTATACATCAGCATTCAAAGCCGGTCGTAGCTGGGACCCCATACTACCAGCTTAACTCCATGACCTCGCTGATTCTCAAGTCCACCATATCTTGGTGCTGTGAGGAACACTGCAGGGCTGGAACTTCCAATAAATATTAGTTATGCAATAGGGGATGTTTATAACCCCAATTACAATCTCTCGATGTGGCGCGAATAGCTACCTATTTAGATAAGTAAATATTTCGAGTCCATCTCTATAATCTATATGCACAACGTTAGATGCTACCAACGCTAGTGGAGGTTAATGAGGCTGGCTAGCTAGCTGGGACTGCGCAGGCGCTGGAACTATGGCCGCAGAGAAATATATGGTTGCCTAATTCATCTAGGCGCTTAAATTCTCTCGGTCCTCCCACGACTAAGTCAATCATAAATCCATATTTGATTGCTCAGTTCTTTTGGTGTTCAGATTTGCATTTAGGGGTTCTACACGATGAAGATTGCAATCATTGGGGGTGGGATCTCAGGTCTTTCAGTCTACCTTTGGCTGCGAAAAGTTGGGCTGCTGGATGGCCACTCTATAACCATATACGAAGCTCGAGAAGCTCAAGATCGGAGCGCTACCGCCGCAGCAAATCCAGAAACATACAATGCATCTGTCATTGGCGCTAGTATCGGGCTTTCTCCAACGGGACTCCATGTCCTGGAGCGTCTGGACCCGGAATTGCATGAAGAGATGTTGAGGACTGGTCACATCATTCGAACCTGGCGTGTGTCGAACGCCCGAGGGTGGACCCTGGCTAAGTCGGCGGCCGGGGGAGGGAACGAGATGATGGTCATGATCGGACGAGAGGCTTGTTGTCAGGTTCTCAGAAACCGTGTTCCTGATGAGGCGGTTGTGAGGCGTAAGGTGATTGATGTGACACTTGCCAACGGCAATAACGGGCCCAGGCTAGTCTTTCAAGACCAGACAATAGAGGAGTTTGATTTTGTGATTGCGTGCGATGGTATTTGGTCGCGTACTCGACGAGCAATGTTCGGTGGGCAGGATCTCGATCAATACGAGTTTTCCCCACGGTACGAAGGCCTCGTGGGCGTTGGCGGATTCGTCCCAAGCTCCAAATTGAAAGGGACCCCAGACGGCGAGATGAATGTTGCTCTGGGCGCAAATGGGTTCTTTGGCTATGGTTATACCACTGGAGACGCCCAAGATTCCTCCAAAGCTGGTGAGATGGCGACCTGGTGGTCAACATATGCCTTAAACCAGTGTCCGGGCGATTGGCGAAACATTGATAGGGAGGACGTGAAGAAAGAGCTTCAGGTTAGTTTCCGATGTCCCCTTTTCGGGACCATGGGTTGCCGAGCGACGAATTTCCGCTGCTGCAAGTTCCTGGAACGCTTGATATTGTTTACTTTGCCGCAAACAGTGAGCGCTGACCCCGAATCTTTCAATAGAAGCGACACCTTGGATGGCAAAATACAGTCATCCAAAATATCGTCCATGATGTGGAGGTAGAATCGTTGATTCCAACCTTCATCACCCCCTTGCTCCCGACATGGGAGAAAGGAGGTTGTGTGCTTGTTGGTGATGCAGCACATGCTTTACAGCCATCATCAGGTCAAGGCGCTAGCATGGCACTAGAAGACTGCGAAAGTTTAGCCCTCCTCCTTGACCATTACTTGCGGGAAGACCAAGAGAGCGGGCTTGCCAAAGCCAGTAAAGACTATTCCGATCTTCGTCGTCCACGTCTAGACATGGTATTCAAGAAAGCCCAGCAGCTTGCCGGAATGAAGCAAGACATGGGTGTTGTTCAGGAGATGCTAATGTACTTTTTCGTCTGGCTCTTCTCGGCGCTCAAGGTTACAGAAAGCTATGAGCGCAAGTTGAATGCGTATGATGTTCCAACGGAAGTGTTGAAGGTAATCAGAAAAGCTGATTGAAGAACTCACTACTGCCTGAATACCGTGGCGTTAAGTCGTAAGGCAATTACTTAACTCGGCTTAGGCTGTTTGATAAGTGGAACATAAATCAGCCATTGCTAGGGCATAAACACTGAATAAGAAAGCCGGAAAAGGCTAACAAGACAGTCGGGGAATTTAAAGTTGTGTTGTACGCTTTGGCGGCTTCCAACATCTCAACTCATTGTATGTCATTACTGATTCATCGATGCGCCTTTGCGATAATATATTTTAAGTCGTTCTTTGTATTTTTTACCGAATTGCAGAATAAGATTATACAAGTAATTACCCAGTTTGTAGAGTTACGCCTGGTTATCTTCTCCTCAGTAATTACCCTCCCCACCACTATGACGTATGATTCATAGCCTCAATGTTTAGCCTTAACATCAGAGTTCTATGTACACAGCTAGTGAAATTGATGGCGGTAAGTGAGAATCCCAACGCTCTGAGGGAGAAACTTAACTAGGTACTATAATACTTCGGGCTTTATTTTTTGTTAGGAATACGTTTGTCTATCTGGATAGTGCTCAAAAATGCGATGTCGATTGATGATACATCTAAGTACCTAGGTACTTATTATTCTTATTATTCGTATGCCACGTGTTCGCGGTAGGTCCCTAGGTAGTTTGCATATCGATCCAGTATTTTGATGGTTTTCACATTCAGATTGAGGATTATTGGTTGACCTAAGTCGCCCCCCAGTTTTCTACTCCCTACTTAAGTATGGGGTACAATAGGTACTGTGTATGATCTACTTCGTTATACCAGCTATAGAGGCTAATTTTGGGTGTAGTGGGAAGGTACGGGGGACAGTGCCCATTTATTACCTCTTACGGTAGCTACCTGTCAATGACCTCCAGTGGCTCAAAAAAAGTCCCGTCCGCGTTTTTACGACGCCGAAATATTTTCATCAAGTGGAAAGTAAATAAAAATATTTTCTGAAAGATAACCAACCCATGGCTCAAAAAACAAAAAAAACTTTTTTCTTTTACAATTTATTTGGTTCTAAAACCTGTTATATATAACACTTAAAGGTATGTGAACCAAACCAAAAAGTCGGACGGGACTTTTTTCGAGTGACTGCATCTCCATCCATGCGACAGCATCAATCTACCACTCGCTACCATAACAGCACTGGCAATTGTGGGGAGACCCGAAGTTAGATCAGTCATCTAGGCCAACCTAGAAGTCGTTAATGTTCATATGACCCCACATAGGGGCAAAATAAGAGCGTAGAGCATGCAAGTAGACGAAGGGAGGATAGATGTTCTCGCATTTATCTCATCGGGCTGCCTGTATCCCCTCCTCTGATTGGGCGACAACCTTGTTTGTAAACCTGCATCATGCATGCCGATGCTGCTGGATGCTGTATACTATCTGCTGTAGTGAGAACCATGATCGTGATTTATATGAGAAATGCCCCGCCATAACAGTTTCAGCTGCACAAAGGTGGAATGGTAGTTATGCATTGACGCAGAAGACCGGTTTCTGCTGGTAGAGGAGTCGTCCTTGGGATTGTTCAGGAGTTTAATTGGTTGACCACGTCAGGGATGGGGAGGGGCATAAAAGTGGTCCATGCACGCAAAGGTTGGCCGGGCAACAAGTCGTCGCTGGACGGACCACTTAGCGGACACTTGGACCCAGGCACAGCCGCTATCAATAGCGCCGGGAGTTCAATGGGGCAGGCACTAGCGCCCTGCTCTGTTTACATCAGAGTGCTGCCCAAATAGAGGAGGCTGCAGCGCTCGATCTTGACCGCACCACATTCCTCCTCTTCCACCCATTTCCCATCATCACGACTGCACCGCACTGACGCTCCCGCCAGCGTCTTCTGTCTCAATATTGCATTGTTGCTATTCCTGCGCACTGCAAGAGCCTCCCTTGAAATATATTCAACCCAGAACCCTGTGCGCGCACGGCAGACTCTCGTGGCACCATTGCTGTCGCTTGATTGCTGCCCGCTCGTGTCCAACAGCACCACAACCTCGCAAACACTAGCACAACCCGGTCGCATCCCCTCTGCCGACCAATCCTGCACCTGTCCCCTTGCATTCTTCCCTC
The DNA here is from genome assembly GCA_023159155.1 of Ustulina deusta. NCBI lineage: Eukaryota > Fungi > Ascomycota > Sordariomycetes > Xylariales > Xylariaceae > Ustulina > Ustulina deusta. The sequence goes on along the minus strand of JAJNNX010000037.1, from coordinate 260,538 downwards.
GAAGACATGAATTGGCAGGGAAATTCGTGACCAGCAGAAACCGGGAAGCATATCGTTAAGTATGGCTTCGGAGCAGCCTGTAGGTGTCTTGTCTTAGATCCCAGCGTCGCAGGAATGTGCATTGCTAACTGGGCACGCGTCACAGGTTACGGAGCCACTGCGCATCTCCAAAAGCACACCAAACCATTCCCCAACAAAAGGTGGGCTGGGTCGTCCGCTGTCTGAGATCTCGGCGACAGAGAAGCGACGAAACTCGCCAAGCTGGACATCGCCATCCAAGGTACGCCCCCTGCCCGAGGAGCAATGTGGCGGTTTGATTCACTCGTGCATTTCCACATGCTGACAGCCGTTGTACACAGAAGATGACCCTGAGCATCGACTCATCCCCATTCCAGTCGTCCCCTCTCGAAACAACTACATCGCCGCGACTGTTTTGGCAAAGTCGAAATGCCAATCGGCTCGGCGAAAATGATCTCTATGGCGGCCGGTCAGGCTCTCCATCGCCGACCAAGCGCTCTTCCATCGAGCGCCTCGAGAAGGCATCCCGTGTGAAGAACAGTACCATGTTCGCGCGGGAGCAGAAGCAAGAATATGATCCTACTAGAATCCCGACATTCGAGCGTCCTCTTGCTAAGGTCCAGGGAAATGCATTTGGTGGCACTGGCCACGCTGGTTTTCGTTCGAGCCATGGTCGCACCGAGAGCCAGCCGAATATCCCACTCTACAGCCCGACTAAATCCATCACCAGCCCAACTGGACCTCAGAACCGGCCTCCTACTCCGAGCAAGGATCAGCCGTCTCCTACCAAGTCCTCGCTTTCAATATCCCGTTTCAAGAACAGCTATGACTCTCAGAATGACGATGTCTTCTCTGACAATTCCGTGGAGGAAACGGCTATGGCAGAGGGGAGATATCTTCATCGACATGCGAAGTCGGTGACATTTGATGCTGCGCCGCCCCAAATTAATGAGTACGAGATGGCAACACCGGATCTCTCCTCGATCGGAACCAACTCGCGGGAAGGCAGCTTTGAATCCGACGAAGACGATGACATTTATGGGCCCTATCCCGGTGAGGACGGGGAGTTGCCAGAGGACAGTTTCGACGCCACACTGGAAGATACTGATAAGACCCCGGTTGTCGGTCCAGATGATTGGCGTCGTGATCTTGACTCCCGCTTTGATAGCAGTCCCATGCCCGAGGGAGCTCCAGCCCAACCAGCATTCGCCCGTCCGCAACACGGCCGTACTAATTCCTCTACGTCCAGCGGTGATCATCGGCCATTACCCCCGCTTCCTGGAATGGGCGATGCCCGTATCAATTCCACATCTCCAAATGGACCGTCCACTACGTCGGAGCATGTGCTCAGTTCCCCACGCAATCTACCATCGCCGCCGTCAGCGTTGGCCACAAAATCAGAGATGCATAATATTGGTAACTCTAATATGTCTTTGGAGGAACGCCTGAAGCTCATGATGTTGTCTGATGAAACCAGTCCCAAATTGGCGGATAGATCAGCCAAAACGTTTGCGGAGCAACAGCGAGAGCGACGCATGCGAAGGGCCGGTGCTCGTGATAGAATCACCAGCACAACCCCTGAGCATGAGGCAACTAAGCCGGAAGTAGGTGAGGAAGCCGGGGAGGCCGACGATACACTAGGCGATATTTCCGCACTGGAGATGGACTATGAGCTGCCAAGCATATCACGACAGTCAATCTTACGACGCGTCAACGGCAACCAAAAAATAGATCGTCAATCTGACTGCAACTTTGACTCACCAGCACCGGACTCTAGCCCTGCGCGAAGTGCTCCTTACGATCCCGATGTACCCATCGCTAGTATTGAGGACTCGGTATTAGAAGACTTCTCTGAGCTAGGCGAAGATAGTATCATAAAGCAACAGCAAGATGGAGATGAGAAAGACGGTGCCTACGATCTACATCAGCAATCTGGCGATGATGATGATGATGATGTGTATTCAGACGAAGGCAAGCCAGAAGACGATGATTCCGAGAGTCGTTATTCTGATGAGTCGTCCAATCCACAATCCCCGCAATTGGGAGAAGAGTCTACGAATACTCCTCGACCTTCTAGTCCCGCCATAGAAGGTGAAATTACCAATTTCAGCGCTACCCTACCTCAGGTCAACAATCCCACTAGGACCTCTGATTTCTCGCGCAGTTTCCAGTCTTATATGCTGCCCAAACCGAGAGAATCTGATCAATCAACGCATATTAAGGGTCACGATGAGCCTGAGAAGCAGTACGAAAAACAAAGACCACAAACGCCCGAACACCCAATCTCCAAACCAGAATATGACGGCTCGGGCTGGGGCGAACCCGAAGAGGAAGATGAGCCTGGCACACCCGAATCGGTTATACACCACCCTATCTCTGATGACGAGTCAGAATTCGAGGAAGATGAAGAGGAGGATGAGGAGGAGGAGGTGGAGGGAGAAGAGGATGTACAACACGAGGAGCCTCTTGAATCCCCTGCAATTCCTGAACGAATGGCAACGATCAAGGCGTCCAGTTCGAGGCTCAAGACTCGTCCTTCTGCAACTCCTTCTGACATTGAGGCAATGCGTGAGGCTCGCAGGCAAGTCAGTCGTGAGATTACACATGACGCTACGCCTCTTGTACCGCCTATCCCAGAACGCCACCTTAGCCGCATGTCCCGGGACTTTGACGTCGAGCAGCGCGATAGCATCACTGGTGACGACTTTCTTGAGCGGCACCCAAGCTTTAAAAACCGGAGCTTGACATTAGATCTCGACCTCGGCCTTAGTCTTGATCGTGATTTTGATAGAGTTATTGAGGCACAAAAGGTTGCATTCCAAAGAACTACCCAGCATGATGAGTTTGCAGCTGCAAGTACCAGCCATATTGGACAAGCGTCCAGTGCGAACCACGCAAAGACTGCTTTTCACTCCGTCCCAAGCAGCACCTCCCTTCAGGCGTCCTCAAGTGCTAATATTACAAATCGCAAACAGCGCGGGTATCTGATGCGGCAAAACACAAAACTTGTCACAGCCAGTGACAAGGAGAATGAGGACCTCCGAACCGGCATCCGCTCTGCTGGCAACTCTCCCGTAAAACAGCAACATCAACGCCCGCAATCGTGGACAGTCGAACCATGGAATGGTAAACAAAAACGAAGCCTGAGAAAACGACACGGGCCTGGTTTTAGCGGTCCAGTTCCACCGTTGCCTGGTCAAGAAACCAACGCTACCGCAATGCATTCAGTACCAGAGGAGGAGACTGCCGAGCTGGCAACTGAGGATTGCGGCGAGAGAGGCCGACTATTTGTCAAAGTAATGGGTGTCAAGGACCTCGACCTACCTCTCCCTAGAAGTGAGTCTCAGCAATCATCAGCTGCATCCCGACCATACTAACCCTTGTGTAGATGAGAGGACATGGTTCAGCCTCACCCTCGACAATGGAGTACACTGCGTTACAACCGCTTGGCTTGAATTGGCTCGGAATGCGCCGATTGGTCAGGAGTTCGAGCTTGTCGTACCAAATGACTTGGAATTCCAGCTCACTCTGAATGTCAAGTTGGAGAAACCGAAAGAACCCAAGCATGTCCCTGCCTCACCGGTTAAGATGTCGAAGCCCAAGACCTCCACTTTCTCACGTGTTTTCGCTAGTCCCAAGAAACGCAAGGAGATGGAGGCTCGTCACCGTGCAGAGGAAGAAGCATATGTCCAAGCACAGCGGGTGGCCGCTAGCAAGCTGAGTCTTGCACCCTCAGCCTGGGACTTACTGTCTCCTCTCGCTGCGGAAGATGGTAGCTTTGCACGATCATACGTCTGTCTTAAAGAGCATGAGTCGCGATGTTACGGGCGACCCTACATGGTAGAAATTGCTGCTTTTAACGAATGGGCCACGGAAGACGCGGGATTTGCAAGCAGTGTCAAGAGCAAACGGTCTGGTATTCCTACAAACAGCATCGTGCGTCGTGCTCCATACAAGATCGGCAAGCTCGAGGTCCAGCTTCTCTTCGTACCACACCCAAGGGGCAGCACCGATGATGATATGCCCAAGAGCATGAACTCGTGCATCCGGGAGCTGAAGGCCGCCGAGGAGAGACTGAGCCGCAATTGGGAGGGCCATCTTAGCCAACAAGGAGGAGATTGTCCTGTAAGTACACACACTAGAGCCCATAAGTTGATTAAGCTAACTTGCCTTCTAGTATTGGCGTCGCCGCTATTTCAAGCTCGTGGGCACCAAACTCACAGCGTATCACGAGACAACGCGGCAACCACGGGCTACTATCAACCTATCCAATGCTAAGCGTCTCATTGATGACCGCCGGCAATTAACGAATCCCGAAACAACAGGCCGCAATGGCAAGCGACGTCGCTCCGCATTTGCCGAAGAAGAAGAAGGCTACATGTTCGTCGAAGAGGGCTTCCGTATCCGCTTCAACAACGGCGAAGTTATTGACTTCTACGCCGACACACCCGAAGATAAGGAAGGTTGGATGAAAGTCCTCGGGGATGTGATCGGCCGTGGTGGCGACGACGACGACGGAATAGGCGTCAACTCCCGGCGTAAGTGGTGCGAGCTCGTCCTTAAGCGGGAGGAGTCGCTACGCAAGCGTGCGGAGGGCAGACGGATCCACTCACGAACCAAAAGTATGATTCTATAAGGCTGTGCCTTAATTCGCTTCCATTCATGATTAATGATCATGACTTTACTATGGCAGCATACGACACGAAGACACGAAACGCCACGCCTAGATGCAACTGCTGATGGAATATACGTCTCATCATGACCGAAATCCACTATACACAAGTGTCGTTCCAATGCTGTCGTCGATTGTCTGTCTTTTATTTTCCCATAGGTTCGTGAGGGCTCGTCTTTGAGAAGATGATTTGCCGGCCGAGTAGAATGGGCTGGTTTCGTGGGCAGCTAGCTGCTTACGATGCATGCATTTTGATGGGACTGGGTACGAGGGAGGGAGGGACGGCGGGCGCGAGGGAGGGAGAGAATGCTTGTTTGGCTGTGTGCTTGCATGATGGACGGATGTTTCGGCTCACTTGTCTCATACTAGGTTTTCCTCTGTGCCCACTGCAGGATTTGTAATTACTGTACACTCGACTGCTTGAAGTTTCATTTTCCTGCTGTGACTTGAGTTCCTACGCCCCGCATCACCTGATTGAACTCCTCGGTGAGAAAGGTGCGCTTGAATGAACCTCGGCGTTCTTGTAGCCCGTAATCGCCATTTCAACTACAGCGAGAGCCGGAATGAAGGGCATATCTTCTGCTTGCATTTGCGTTGCCTAAGTCCTAACTAAGCACAGGGAGTTGCAGTCACAACTGACGATCAATCCAAGTGTTTTAGTTCATGCCGTCTGGCGGTTCTATTCCTCTATTACAATCTCTCTGTTCCTATATGCAAGGCAAGGCAATAGGTACGGACCAGCGTCATGTTTGGCTATCTTGCTTGTTGGGCCTTCATCCTTGCCCCCCCTCCCATTGATGAACGCCACAACGTGCCACCATCCCACCATGCCATTTATTTCTTATATGGATGGCTCACGTAGAATCGATCAAAAAGCACAAAAAGCTAATGCCTGAAGCTGGGCTAGCCTACACTCCCCAACGCCGAAATTTTACCACCCGAGATAAAAGGAGAGCAAATCCCGAACGAATATTGGATATCTCGTATTCAGTACCTGCCAAACCAACCAGAAAAGAAGACAAACCAGAGTTTCTCATCGTGTTGGAGGCCTTTATTTCGTCTTCTGCTTCTTCGTTTTAGGTTTCTCTGCTTCTTCTTCCTCGTCATTGTCACCCATATCTTCGTCTTCGTCGTCGACGCCGCTCTCATCGCTACCAGAGCCGTCCGACTCGTGTGCCGAGTCGTACTCCTCTGCGACGTCACTCTCACTCTCAGCCCTGAAATCCTCGTCGACGGACTCTTCATCCTCGTCCGCGGATCCACGGTCGGCCCCGGCGCCAACGACCTCCTCTTCAGAGTCGTCCATGGCTTCCTCGCGGAGCGCCGCCGCCAGCATGTTAGCCTCCTCATCGACCTCATTCTTAACGCGCAGGCCCTTAAGTTTGAAGAAGTCTTCCAACGCCTTTAGGTCTTCCCTGTTAATGTTGCTAAATTGATGCGACGGCCCGCTCTTCATTACAACCTGGATGTCGAAAGTCGATAGCGCCGATACGGCGCCGCTGACGCGCGAAAATGTGATGGAGGCTGTCTGGTCGTACGAGATGTAGGTGGCGGGTTTCGGCACGAACATGAACGCCTTCTCGAGGCAGTACAGGAAACCTTCGGCGGCCTTGATCGAGCACTTGATGCCATATTGTTGTCGGTGTGTCATGAAATCCTTGGCTGGCGACGTAATCTTCTTGTTGGCAAGGCCTTTGAAGATGTAAGTGATGACTTGATGGAGAGGCTGTTCGTAATGGGCGTCCAATTTTCCGTTATACTTTTTGCTTAGCTCCTCATTGGTAAGGTTCAGGTCAATCGTGACCTCCTCGTCTTTCTTCGCTTGCATAACGACAAACGGATATCTGGTCTGGCCTTGGCGGAGAGGTGGGTCTAGGCCGATACAAAGCATGAAATGCAACTCGTCAGGTTTAGGCAGGACCATAAACTTTTTGATGGCATCGTATTGGATCTTATAGTCGTATGTCTTACCGCGGAGGCGGAAGGACGCTTCGTACATGTCGATATCGAATCGCCCACTAGAGAAATGTCAGCCCAGAGTTCGCAAGTAGAAGGGCAGGGGGGAGGCGTACCGTGGTGTCAAATGGAGGACCTCGAGGAAAGTAGCAATAGCATCGCCGGCAGTCTCACCAATCTCGGCCTTGTCCATGAGTGTCTCGTAAAACAAGGTAGCGGCATTCTTCTCCTCCTGCTCCGCATCGCTGCCGGCTTCTTCGCCCTCGGTCTCCTTGCGGGTGGTTGTGCCAGGTATGTAGAATCGCATCTCGACCAACTGGTCCTTTCCGGCGCCCGACTTCTTCCCCCGCCCTCTCGCACCGCCCAGGTGGCCATTGGTTCCCGTGTCATCCTCATTTGAGGGCGTGAACTCGACCGAGACCTCGTTACGACCGGCCAGGTTCGTGTTCGATATCTCGGTGTACGGGATTTCGAAGGACGGTTTGTTCTGGACATTGAAGACGAGCTCGGCCTTGCTGAACTCCGTCTTCCCCCAGTTCCAGCCTCTGAGCGCATGCTCCCTGGACTCGAGATTGATGCTGTACCAGAGCTTGAAGAGCTTGCCCAGGCGCTCAAGGTCCTCCTGCTGGAAGCCGTCGAGGAGGACGATTTCGGAGGACCGCTTCAGGATCTTGACTTCGAAGCCTTTGGCGGCGCGGCTCCACTGCGCCGAGACGATGTCGCCGCGGTCGAGCGTGAAGGTGTTGCCGCCCGACGAGGGTTTCCAGCCGAGCCCGTTCTCGGCGAATCGGCACTTCCCCGACTCCTTGGACAGGTCGAGGTAGATGCTGTCGAATTGCTCGCTGTTGGGAGTTCCAAGTCAGTGCCCGGGTCCGGTACGGCCGATGGTCGACAATACTCACATGGCTGCCATTGTGAATTTGCTTGCTGTTGCGATAGCAGCTCTTGACAGGGGAACATGTATGGTGATGGCGGCAAGGCTCGAAGAAAGGCCGACAGGCTTTGGGATCGATGCGCCGCTTGGCAGAAAAGTGGTGCCTAAACAGGCAAAGCGGCAGGCTTCTGTCGCGTCCTGACACGCGCAGCAACAAGTCGCAGTGGGTGGATATGTACGTACCTACCTTGTAGCACTTTACCCGTACCTGTAGGTACCTCAGGCTCTACCTAGTGCATGTGGGGCTAACCACATACATACATGCTTACTTAAGTAATAGTGGGTACGCAAGTACCGGTAGTAAAATGTCGCTTCACCCACGTGATCTACATACAATGCCAAACAAACAGGATTCTAATAAGCCCGAAACTGAATGCATCATGTGTCCGATGCTTTTGATTCGTCCTTAGAATGTTGTGCTGGGCAGAAGGTGCAGAAATCTCAAATATCCCAGCGCTCAAAGCTTCAGAGTGGACCTGAAGTCATCCGTCAATGCTCAACTCGAGTCCCTATACGAAGTGCTTACTTACAATGGATGCGATCACTTCTGGGCTCCTTATCAAGAACCGTCCCTGCATCATATGGGCAACCATCCGCGACACAAAACTCGGTATGCAGTATGGCCCGATCGCCCGCAGATGTCGTTGGACAGTATGCCGCATCGGTATTCATCGCCGCAGTGATCCTCTTTCCATCCTCCCAATCGAACATGTTGCTCTTCTATGCACTCAACAGTCACTACACAAAGGGTTTGAGGACGCATATATTGGGGGGGCATGAGCCGCAATAGGCATACCGGCCAAGCCAGTCTAATCAGCCGCCCAAACTAAAAACAAATAAATACAAAACAACCCAATGATCCACCCTTCCATCCATTCCATCCATCCCAACCCTACCCACTAATCTAACGGACGGTGGGTGGGTAGACCAAAATTTTCACGATGCCCATCGTAGGCACAGCCCCGAAAACAGTGGTGAAAAGGAGAGGAATCTCTCCGCCTCTGGCCGACCTCTTATAAAGGGGTCGGCAGTCCGTGCGAGGCTAGGCCTGTTGGGTCATAGAACCACTTATGTTACCTCAGACGAGTCTTAAATTGGTGTGTTTATCCACCTCAGTTCCCGGCTCAGGTGTCATTCGGGTGTGAAATAGATTGTTGTAGATTAGATTCAACGTGGCTAAATGAATGACATGATAATTGGTAATATTCCGTGTTTTCCCGCGTCGCGAAAGGCCGTCTATATATATAGTTGACGGCTATGTCATGGTGCAGCGAGCATGTTACCCAGCTCATCTTGCATCTTGTCGCTCGCCGCCATCAAAATGCAGCTGCTGTTTTCCCTCGTCGCCGCCATCTTGGCCCCTATCGGCCTGGCTGCTCCAACCAGAGACGTCTCCCTCCGCAAGGAACCATTCTACAAGAGAGATAACCTGTGCAACTTGAGCGCCCCCCCAGCTCTCTGCCAGCCAAATGCCACCATATCCGTCGAGGAGACCGCTCAGAGGGCTTACAACTTCTACCGCGCTTTTGTAGTTGATGGCGATCCCAAGACCATGTTTTCCCTGATTGACTCATCCTATATAGTAAGCGACTCTCCTAAAGCCAGAATTTTGAACAGGGGCGTGCTTGTATAAGAGGCAGGATAGCGGCTAATCAGTCATGTCACCGAATAGCAACATCACCCAGGATAGTGAGTAACTCCCGAAATCGTCTTCATGTTGTCTCGGTCATTTCAGGAGCATTATTGCAGTCTGAATGGTGTTTCTCGGGCTAGAGTCACGCCTGGGAGTTTCCCTCGCTGCCGAAATGCCCGTAGATCACGCTCTAAATGGCAGTACCTGATTTCGAGTGTTTCACAGCTCGAGTGGCCCCAACGTCATCTGGCCGCTGTTCTGCAGCGGGAGTAAGCTAGGCACCGAACAGAATACGTCATGGTGCTTTGACGCGAGCACCAACATGTCGTATGCACAATACTCGACCACGGATAGATGGCGCTGGCTTGATGGCTGTGTCCACGAACATGTAGGTGCCTTGGCTCCTGGACTGGCTTGAACTCCACTAACCATTCTTTTAGTGGGATCAAGGTGAAACTATTCCAACCGCCAAGTGTTACAAATTAAACACGACGACAACCGCATCCTAGGAAAGGCTTTTTCGGGCTGCTTGCTGAGTGCGGTTTGAGTACGTGACGGACATGTATGGAAATGGGTGTTCGAGCTCCGCTGAAATATTCATGAATTAGCTAGTTGAGATACGTATATTAAAATTTAGCCTCATTCTTCATGACAAAAGTACATATACCTTCTTCACGACCTGTAGTAATCCAGTAGGAAACCCCCCGGCACCCATACACGCCGCTCTGACTAAGTATATAATCTTGTCTATGTAAGTGTGTTTGATACAATAAAATACCCAGGTATTTCGTTTCACATCATACCTGATTTGCTATAGTATGTGATGCCCTTTTAAATTAATAGATTAAGTAGAAGGGCCATATAATTATTGGTATGTGGTCATTCTGCTTCATGCTTGTGTTTCTAATCTTGATACCTAGTTCTAGCACTTGGTTAGGCACGCATAGCCAGAGTTTGAGCAATCATAGTGCAGAATACAGCATGGTGTCCGACTAGAAAAACATAATGATAAAAATACTTGGATATCGAGAGTTTTTGATTTATTTTTCTCTCGGCGAATTATTAGGGCTGTTAGGCATATCTGGAGCTCCTGAGACATGGCTTTAACGGTTATAAGAGGGCTTGAGCCAATGATCGATAAGATAGTAAGAAACAAGATGATGTCTTTGAAGATACCGTACAGTTAAGTATAAAAGGGATGGTAATTTGTGAACTCAAACTCGTCTATAGCTGTCGATATCAACACCGTCTTGATATATAACGATAATCAAGTTGCAAGGGCGTCGATTGTAGGCTGGGTAGGGAGTTAGCGCACCAGCCATAAACAAGAGGGGAATTGTTGGCGGTGCCCAAAAAGTGCATCAATACGCAAAATGCAGAAAATTGAGCATGACTGGATGACTACATAGAAGGGCGATATCATATGCTTGGTACCTAAAGTGTCACTCATCGTCACTAATAAAGCTCTGACCCATGAGCTGTGCAGGTCAGATATATAGAGCAACAACTCACGCACAACTAACACTGCAACAACGTAAGGCTCGGCTGGAGCAAGACTATGCTTGCCCACAAAGAGTTCTACGGAAAACCATAAAACAGATGCGCTCGATCTCTACATGATACGGAACAGGTGCCTACCAGGTAGGTATTGTTTCGATATCGGCGAAGCCTCCTTGTTGCTTCTTATCTGCAAACCCCCGCTAATATCCTTTCGCCGGCATGGTGTACCCACTAGAGAGGTAGCCCCGGCAACCAAAATTGGTGGGTATGTTTGCAGGGTTCAGGGGCCGGCATGCATGAACCCCCACTTCTCATTCGCTCGGTCTTGGGCGTTTTGGTTGATCCTTTGCAGCAGACGGTTGATGACAGCGTTGAGGCGAGGCTCCTTTCACTTCAGATCTCAAACAGGAGACCACCTGCGCGCCTTTTCGCGACCGGCCCCTCTCTGCCCTCAACTCTGTGCCAACGACTTGGTCGACAACCCCGTTGCCGCTTCTTACAGCTCTTGCTTGCGTTCTCAACATGGCCGGTCGCTTTGTTCGGTCGTCCAAATACCGTACGCTGCTGCCTCGTCCGATCCCACCAGCTTGTCTGACCGTCTCATCCAGGGCATGTTTTCGGCAAATCCACGCGAAAGGAGTTCTGCTATGACAATCTGCGCATCAGCAGGAACGCCTGGGACACCAACTTGATCAAGGTCGGTTGAACCGGCCCCCGTCGCCGTCCTTCCCGCATCGCGGAGCCGCACTGAGCATCTGCTAACGCGCTGCATCGCGACAGGCCAACCCGGAGTTCCTTGCCGTCAATTGGGAAGCCAGCGGGGGAGGTGCCTTTGCCGTTATACCTCTCGAGGAGCGAGGGAAGATTCCCGATGTCATTCCTCTGTTCCGAGGCCATACCGCGGCTGTCCTCGACACCGACTGGTGCGCACGCGACATCTCCTCGCTTGATCATTCTACCTGGGCACGTATCTAACCTTACTCAAGGAACCCCTTCAACGACCGTGTGATCGCCTCCGCCTCCGACGATGCCAAAGTCATGCTGTGGCAGGTTCCCCAGGGATTCAGTCTGCTCACCGATGCCGAAGAGCCCTCCGACGTTGCCCCCTTTGCCAAGTTGACAGGCCATTCTCGAAAAGTCGGCCAAGTTCTCTTCAACCCTGCCGCCGAAAACATCCTCGCCTCTGCCTCCGGAGATCTCACCATCAAGCTTTGGGACATTGGCACCGGGTCTGCTGTACACACGCTCAAACACCCTGATATTGTGCAGAGCTTGTCTTGGAATGCCGATGGAACCATGTTGGCCACAACATCGAGGGACAAGAAGCTCCGGGTATGGGATGTTCGTCAAGAGAGGCCCGCTCATGAGAGCCCGGGACATGAGGGGGCCAAGAATAGCCGAGCCGTCTGGCTCGGAGAGCATAACCGAGTTGCGACAACTGGCTTCTCCAAGATGAGCGACCGGCAACTTGCCCTCTGGGAACCAGGCAATCCTAACCCCATCGGTGGCTTCACAGTGCTTGACAGTATTTCTGGCGTTTGCATGCCTTTCTGGGGTACACTTCCCTCTCCTATACTGGAATCAGGGTGACGCTGACTCGGTTGTTTCCTTAAGATGACGGCTGTAACTGTCTTTACCTTGCTGGAAAGGGGTAAGTCTCTCCTTCAATGAATGTATGCTACTCGGTATATCTAAGATGGCTCCTAGTGATGGTAACATACGATATTTCGAATATGAGAACGACAAATTCGAGTTCCTGTCGGAATACAAATCACCAGATCCCCAACGTGGAATTGCGTTCTTGCCTAAGCGCGGTGTAAATGTGAGTTGCGAGCCGAATTCAAAGAACCTAATCCCAAGTCTAATGACTCCCAGGTTCACGAAAACGAGGTGATGAGGGCCTTTAAAACTGTCAATGACACGTATATCGAGCCTGTCTCTTTCACGGTTCCTCGCCGTGCCGAGACCTTTCAATCCGACATTTATCCGCCGTGTGTTGGTGTTAAACCTGCTGTTACCGCTCAGGAATGGGTGGCAGGGAAAAGTGGCGTCCCGTCTAAAATCGACTTTGAGAGCCTCTACGAGGGAAGTGCGCCTGTTGAAATACCAAGCGACTATAAGCCGCCCACCCCGGTTCTGGTTCCGGCCGCAATACCGACCCCTCAGAAAGCGCCAGAGCCTACTCCTGCACCGGCTAGCATTCGTTCTGGCTCCATAAAGGAACAACAGAGCTCTATGGCAGCACTGGCGTCCAAGTATGAAGACAAGAATGATGACGTAGAGGAGTCTTCAAGCTTTGACGAGATTCCTAAACCACAACACCGGAGCGCGATGCCGGCGCGCTCTGAGCCTAAAGCCCCATCCCCGACGAAAACTACCTCAGCACCGCTACCAAAGCCTGCTTCACCTATCAAGCTACCGACATCAGAACCGCCGCCAACGACTTCAGCTCCAGCTCCTGGCTCAGGGGGGCCGGTTGTGCAGACAGCATTGGATCAAATCAAAGTGCTGCTGGAGACGCAAACCAAGATGCTGAGCGCGCAGAGTCAACATATTGAGCGCCTGACAGCCGAAGTCGACTCGTTGAAGAAGCGAGTAGGATCCGGGTCTCCCGACCAGAGTGAGCGAATTCGACAATTAGAGCTAGAGCTAGAAGAGTTGAGATCTTAGTCAATGTTGGTCGTTTTACGAAGAACTCGGGTAGGATACAGGGGGAGCGTGTGCTTGGAGACTGTGGCTACTTATGTGATGATTAAACGAAGCGTGTACGTATATTTGATTCGGTTGTTCTTGCTCACAAAAATACTACGCGGTTTAGGTACATCGGGCAGTTTCAATTCATCTCACGTGTTTTCAACTACCAAATACATGCCCTCGAATGTGATCATGACGTCTGTTGCACATTCCACTTGACGCAATCGGCGAGCTTAACTCCAGTTCCACCGAAGCAGTCCAATGCACTCCCGATGGTCAGATGTACCCGGCCATTGCTTAGTCTCTTAACAAGCTCCAGGTCGTCCAAGTTCCTCCCACCGCCAGCATATGTGACAGGTATGCTGCACCAGGCAGCAAGTTTCTCAACTAGCTTCTCGTCGACACCCTTCTGAAGCCCTTCGTTATCCGCAGCATGAATAAGGAACTCGGTGCAGTATGGTTCAAGGGTCTTGATTGATGCTTTTACATGCCATTGTCAGCCAGTCGTCTTTGTCTCATTGAAAGATCCGAAACACACCTTCGGTTACCTCCATGTCGGTTACGGTCTGCCACTTGTTCATGGCCACGAACCACCTAGCATCGCCTCGACGCCTACAACTGAGGTCGATGACGAGTTTATCCGTATCGCCGCCCAAAGCCGCCAGCACGGCGCCGAGCCGTTCCTGACTAAATTTTCCATCTAGGAAGAGGAAAGATGTGATGATGACCTACTAATCGACAGACCTTAGCAACTATCTGACCGTCCCGCCGTGATATCGTAAAGCCATTTTGCATAGCCCACTGGGATAGCGTTTTGAGAGTTACTAACCTTACTTGCACCGCGTTCGATCCACAGCGCGGCATTCTTATCATTGATGCCGCCTCCAACTTGGAGGTGTCCTGGCCACGCGGCTAGCGCTTCCTGTGCAGCCTCATCGTTGCCGAGACCCAGCATTATGACATGTGCGCCCTCAAGTGCATTATCACGGTATAATTTTGCATAATAGCCGGCGGGATGCTTCGACACATAATTCGTCTTGAGTTCGGAAGTCGAGCTGTCAAGAGTGCCTCCTACTATCTGCTTTACTTGCCCTGCGTGAAGATCTATACAGGGCCGGAAGCGCGTCATTTTTAACGCTGTGTCTAGCTGTGGCAGGCGAAGATGTAAAGGAGGTGATGTCTTCATCCGTCTTGATCACGGAGGCACTGAAGGCACTAACGCTCCAGTTATTGGGGCGACCGAAATCGCAACGATGAGGCTTAGGGCGGGGTGTTTGCTGCGCTGTGCTAACTGTGATTCAAACCTCCCGATTGGCTAGTTAGACTTTTAGCTCCTGCAAGGCGGCTCTGTGTCTCCACATTAATTTTGAGAAAGTGGGCGACTTCAACCTCGGACAACACGTAAACAGCGATTCCTTCCAGCATCCAACACAACACAAATCTCATGGCAACAGCACTAGGAAAGCGCAAGTCGCGCATACAGAAGGCCGGCCCTTCAATCACCCCCGAAGAGGTGCAAGCGAAATTAGCCCGATGCTTCGGGGCCGAATTCAAGACATGGCTCTCCACACAGAAGCCGACACCAGCGCCAGAACCCGAGATGGAGGAAGACGGATCCGCTTCCGATTCTGACGGCTCGAGCGACAATTCGTGGGATGGTTTCTCGGAGGACGAGTCCTCGACACCCGCTCCCGTCGTCGAAGTCGTATCGCACACCGACACCTGCTCAGCAGCCACGAACGCCCTCGACAAGCGCGAAAGCCGAGCCTGGCTGTCCTCACGGCCGCCTCTGCCTGCCGCCACAGACACCACTTCGTCATCGGCAAACAAGAAGGGGAAGACAACAACGACAGCCGAGGAAGACGCGCCGTCATTGCTGCAGAATGACCTAGCTCTGCAGAGATTACTCGCCGAAAGCCACCTGCTCTCGCCCGCAGGTGCCAACAGCGGCGATCCCGGAGACGCGATAGAGCACGTGGGGCGCAACCGGCTTCTGGCCACAGACCTGCGGCTCTCGGCGCTGGGCGCCAAGACATCGATATACAAGCAGGCCAGGATGCCCATGTCGATGCGGAAGGGCATTCAGGCCGCGGCCGAGGGGCGGGAGACGAAGCGCCGACGCGAGGCGCGGGAGAACGGCATTGTGCTGGAGCGGCCCGCGGCCACTAGCCTGGGCAAGAAAGCGGGCAAGGGGAAGAGGAATGGCTCTTCGCGCACCATAGATGGCCCTGCTGTCGGCAGGATGAACAGTGGCATGCTGAAGCTGAGTAAGAAGGATATCGCGGATATCGAGGGCGGCGGGCCCCGGAACGGGGCGACGTCCACTAAGAGGCGGCGGAGGTGAGGATGCGAGCGCTTTGTGGATAACTGGGAAACCTGGGTGGTTGCGTCGGACTGTGACGAAGACAGGTCGTTCATGCAATATACCCCAAACTGATGGCATTTGACAGCAAACTGCCCCAGGACCTCGGTTTGCTCACCATGCCCGTTGCGCATTTTACCAGCAGAGGGCAAAGAACACGGATGCTTAGGAGAGGTCAAAGCATTCGCGAGTAAGCAGGTAGATTCTGAGGCCAAACAGTGTACTTGAGGGGAAAAAACCTAACACTACTTATCCTTTTTCTTTGCTATGAATACCCGTGCCTCGCGATTGCGTAGCCATTCCAAATGCTGTCTTACCGCCATGCCGTCAAATGGCTGTTCCACTGCGGGAGTGGAGCAATGTCCGGCTTGGCTTTCCGTGCTTGGGAGCGGGCCCCATTCATGACGACCACCCATGGACAACACCGACCTAATTTGTACAGAGTGGGCAGAGAGGTACCGATAATGCACCATGGACTTTCCGGCTACGCAAACTTCAACGACTCCATTTTGTGGCGCCCGGCAGTACAAATAGCGGGTTTGTGGACGGCGGCAGTAATATAGACCTGACCTCATCGCGCTCGCGCCGGGCTTAATCACAAAGGCTTCGACGTGCTGATCACCCCAGCTTCCCATCAGGATATCACCATGGGATGCGGAAACAGGCATCGCGGAACAAGAGGCTTGGTGGGGCTGGTGATTATTGATGATTGTGGAATACTTACTCCGCGTATTTCGACTGATGTCAATTCTAAGCTTAAATTTTGACTTCGTCTGTTATGTTGCGACTCGGTGTTGGCCGCATTCGAAGCCTATCAAGACCGCCTTCAGAGGTTGATCGTACAAACTGTCTCACTTCGACTGGGTGGGAATTTAATGCTAGTGCGCAGCTAAAACACCTCCGGATAGGTATATATGGATGGATACTGAATGGAGAATAGCTGGATTATTAATCTGCAGCAAATCTAGGAGGTGATATGAGACTGTGAGAAAAATAACGTTGAATGTAGACAAGGCGCCCGTAAAGGAATGATATGTAAATATAAAGTCGAGAACTGACTGCATCAAGGTGGATAGCCTTACGTGCTTTCCCCCTAATTGATGAGATTGACAAGGTGCATACAGGAAAGAGAAGGGGTGGCATATAAAAGATGAAGAAGAGTGGGGAATAAGAGGGACGTGGAGGCGTTGGCAGGAGAATCAAGCTTGAGGAGTAAATAAAAAAAATAAATAGAAAAAGTGACGACAAAAAGAATTGAACTGGACCGCCGGGAACCAGGCCAACCGGAAAACTCGGATATGTTGTTCCTCGGTGACTACCTTGACCAGTGACCACTGCACCATTAAACCAGGTACAGATGGGTGGGAACGTCGGGGGAAAGTCACGCTCTTGGTCCTTATAAGGCTCCCTCTCTGCCCCTCGTTTTCTCGTAGCTAGCAAACGGACCTCGAGGGCGCGGCATCGCGTTCGCGTGTTCGCGTCAAGCTACGCGTGAAGCTACGCGTTAAGTCCTCGCCACGTCTTAGAGAGATTAAGGTATGCAAAAACCTGCCCCAAGAGAAGCTTCAACGAGAATTGTATTGCTGCTTCTTTAATGTTTCACGTCACTTCACAAGCTTCCGGTTACTTCGGAAATCTATGGGCGTGGGTGGGTGGCTGATCAGAACGTATTGCTGGCTCTTGTTACAAATGAAGCATGCTGAAAACCCACAGTGACAGCGACTCCTCTGTATATAACTCCCCCGATAAACTGGTGAACCAGATCTCGGTAGATGGTGCTCGAGGCATGTTAATCGAGTCTCAAGGCCCATCCTGGTTCTACGGTACGGGCTCAGAACATTCCGTCATGTACAACTACCAACTGAACAATGCGAAAAATGTAAGTACAGCTCTACTAATGTCCCGGTATCTCTTGATTCGTAAATATAACGCAGATCTATATGGGGCATATCCAAACCGAGACCCCCTACTACCAACTTAATCCGGCTGCGCCAGCGCCGTTCACATCAGCGCAGTCTTGCGCCGCTGATCCATCATTCGACACGTGCACAACAGACGCCGGTAAGGCATTTTGGAGGTTGCGAGTTGCTGGCTCAACAAATATCACTCTTCACGGTGTATGTCTTTACAGCTTCTTCCAGGATTACTACCAAGATTGTCTCGATACTGAGGACTGCCAAAAACGCATCCTCGAAGTAACTGGCTCCTATAATGTAGACATCATCTTTGTTGGCACAGAAATCTGGTCATCCCCGACGGTGACTTGCTCTCCCCCTTGTATCCTTGTCTTGCCAACTATGTCTTTATCAACCACGACGACTATCAACCCTGTACCTTACACAACGTCGACCGAGTACGGCAATACTAGGTCTACAACGAATAGCAACGGGCAGGTCATCACAACCTTCTTTACAACCATCACTACCATCACTACCATCACTACCATCACTGTCACCATACCGCCCATAACCACAACTGCAATACCATACTCCAATGTCAACGTCACTGGAACTCAAACCAATGGGGGGTTCACAGCATCGCCGAGCGGCTCTCTACCGCCGATCGGCGTTACCCTTCCCGATGGCAACAGCGGAACCACTACACGCAGCATCCAACTACCCCCTTGACCGGATGTGACCAGTGGACCACCAGACAACTGGGGCAATCCTCCCGACCCTTTCCACACAACTCCTAGCACTACCGGATCGGGAACATACCACACTTTCTACCCCACGACCGTAAACTGCTACAAGACCTACGATAACGACTCTAAGTTTCCCATCTATCGTGGGCGCTACAACAGTTTCTTGTCTACCTGTTAGCAAAGGAGTATTTTCTAACCCCAGAACAACAGTAGAACTAGTCTATACTACTCCAATAACAATTTTGTATAGTTTTAGCTGCCCAAGATCCAAAGTTGTGGGGATTCTTAACAGCGTCCGCTAGTGTCTTCACTGTCAACTATTCTGTAATCACCCAGTTCCTGACAATTCTTCCTACGATGACTTCTAGTACACCCAGTAGTAGCTTGTCGACTACTGTGTTACTAGTCTGGATAATATGGCTGCTTGGGCTTATAGTTCCAGTAACAACATTAGTTGATAAGCTTTAGCTAACTGATGACGGTGTTGTGGTGCCTTGCCATCTCTGGTTCTTCTTTGTAAGTGCATAGCAATTGATTCAGCAATCGTTTTGACAAAATTGGGGAGCGGCGTCCTAATACGAATCTCAGATTTGCATCAGCGGTACAATTGGAGGGTGGCATTGGATTCTACCTCCGGGAATCTACCCGCCGTAAGTATGCACTCTGATCCTCGAATCATGGACATTGCGCTGACACAACGTGGCAAATCAGTGGCCCTCCACCATTCATCCAATGGCCGACGCCACTAGGTGTCAAGGGAACATTACAGCCTTGGCCGCCGATTATGTGAGTACAACCAGCAATGAGAGCCTTTACATTCATAGTAAGACTGACAACGCCCTTAGCATTGGACCGGGCAACCAGCTTACCTACCCGGATGATCCTATGTCCAGCTGCATGACGCAAACGGGCTCAGCATGCACAACTACAACCTTCATCCAACTCTATCAGTCAACAGGGCTCTCACTCGAGCCCCTTAACCAAACGAGCGGCTGCACCAGTATCAAAATCCAAATATTGGCAGCGGTCTCTGAATTCTCTGGCAAAAAAACAGGCATGGAGAAGCGAAGAGAGCCAGTCGTACGTCAGGGGAGTAGATGAGCCCTATCAATACTGGTATGAGGTCGCAGCCGGCTATGACTCGGACCCAGGGGAGGGATATTTAGTCTACATCATTAACGAGCAATGGGTTTATTCTGGCCATCTGGTGAGTTGACCTTTCTCCAGAACCACAGTCCTCCTCGATGTGCCGTTTGCTAGCGAGTACAGGAATGGACGGCAGATGGCGCACAAGGGAGAGTAGAACTCTGGTCCCCAGGCTACACTTTTGTAAGTCATAAGCCCCTATCTATCCAAGTCCCAAGAACAACATGGCGAACATATCGTGACCACATTGTGTACTTATTTAGTTGCGATTCGCACATCGCGTCGTTCACAAATACCAGGGTGCCGAACAATGAACCCGTTTCTTCTAGAACGATCCTGCACCGGCTCCCCCAAAATGACGACGAGATGCACGGAACAGGAGTGGCCGCTCAAATCAACGGGTTGAAGGTCGGAACATGCAAGCGCTGCCGTGTCGTGTGGTTTAACACGCAGAGGTGGACAGGATATGCCGAGTGGGTTCAAATTCGATCCCAGTGGTTGCTACATTTGTACAAAGCCTACGAAGATATCGTGGAAAAGGGGCTTAAAGGAAAGGCCGTGATCAACCTGAGTTTTTCCTCAAGTGGCAAGTGACTCCAGCAGCTATCCAAGCATTTAGTACGTTTCACACATTCCCCATGACTTAAGTTTAGGGTATGGATATTGGACACAACTCAATCTAGAGTACATTCTTGACAAGCTCGATAATGAGCAGCAGGTAGTTTTGGTGGCCGCGGCCGGTAATAACGCGGTAAGCGAAGGCAAGGAGATCCACGAGGTATCCGGCTCGATTCGGAAGTCCGAGCAACCCCGTTCGGACAGATCAAGAACTTGATCATTGTCGGAGCAACAACTGGTATGGGATATGAAGCTGGGTTTAGCTAGACTAGTACCTATCTGACCACCTACGCTCCCGGGGCGCAGGTGGGTGCTTTGACGTGTGGGAAGTGGTCCCCTGCTGTCTGTTACCGGGCGAATTAGACGGCCGTTCGGTCGTATGGTTCCAGCGGCAGTGTTACCGAGCAGTTGATTTGCCAGTGGTTTTAATCCTAGGACTCGATTTAAGGTCTCTTTCTCCTTCCATGCATGATAGGTCGTGTTGATTGATTCATGTGCCTCTCGTCCAAGTAACGAGTGTTGCGGGCAACCTTGATATACGATTTTTGAAGAATTATAATTATTTCAAAATAAATACTAACATATATTATCTTTTATGATTTAGCCTGAACTGGTGTTATATATTTTAGTTTCCCACCTGGAAAGATCTCGAGCATGTGCTGGAGCAACAATACAATCAGACGAGTTTTCTCATCCTCAGATCTAATAATGAATTCTTGGAAATAAGTGCTTCTGAGACATAACTTGCGAAGAAACAGATGTCCTGCCATCACAGCCTTGACATGGACTCGATCAGTTAGTCATCTGGCATAAAAAACGTATATAATCCCGAGCTTTCCCCCACCCAGCAACTCCACCTCTTGTACCTCTAGGCTCCAAACCCCGTATCATCACTCAATCGCGGACGACAACATTGCATTGTCTGAGTATCAAATATGCTAGAGAAAAACACAGGATTCCAAATTCTCCATCTGTTATTTCATTGATTTTGACAACTGAACAAAAACGTAAATCACCCGCCATATTCTCCATTTCAGACCAGTTGGTCGCCATGTCTAGCACGGACGATATAAATCCACCATGCTGGATCCAAGACCCCCTATCGAAACAGCACAGTCCCGAATCTTTCGCCATCTTCATCGTGGCCCGGATCGGCACCATGCATAGACCTCTCTCAGTCCTGACAATCTACAAGACCGACACCACCAGGGTCCAAGAGGGCGAGATCATGGCGCTGTGTCGGTGCTTGTCCGCCATGCTGGCGGATCCGTCGAATCGCGTGGCGTTGGAGTCCGAGATGAGCCTTGCTGCGGATGTCTATCCTGACGGACCGGGGAACACCACCGACTCGTCTGTGCACGAGCTCCCCAAAACCAGTGCCTCCGAGTATCTCGCGCAACCGGATAGAGACGCCCCGGTGTATCGGGGCTTCCCTGAGTTCCCGTTCGTCTCGACCTGTCTCGTGGTCGCCGGGGAGATGTCCTCAGACTGTCCGACACGACTGCAGCCGCTGGGTACTGTCTTCCGGGATGACAGCCCGTTTTATGGCATGGTAGTGTTTGACATCAGCGATCTCGACCAGCTGCGGTATGGCATCGTGGCTTCCAGTGTGCAGCCCATGATTTTCGTCCAGTCGCGGGAAATGTGGCGGAGGTGGGAGGAGATGGGCCAGGAGCTGGGGGGTGAGAGAGAACTCCGGGTCGAAGAGCATCGATCCCGGACGCCACTTTCCGTCCACGAGTTCGCTGCTAAGTTCGGGGTCAAGATTACGGATGACGTCGGCGCGCTTGTTGGTGTTCCGCTTGTGGAGCCGAGTGCCTTTCAGTGTAAGTCTGCCTCAGCTCGATGCTTTGTGTCTCGACACATCAAATCCGTGATGCGAACGCTAATAATAACCCACGCATCTAGTCATCTGGCCCTCCGATGACAGCTTGGAATGCGGGCGTGGCCAAGTATCTCAGGCACCACCACACTCAAGGTTGAGCATCGATTCCTCTGATGTTGTACTTGTGCAGAGAATCGAGGGGATATTGCAGAAGGATGGTTTCACTTTACCGCTTCTTGACGGGGTGCGTAAACTCCGTGGGTTCCAACCATCGCTTCGGAGACTACTGCGGGAGAAACCCGAGTTTCTCCAACGTCCACAAGCCCCCGGGCTCCTTGGACTGGCATTCGAGGCCGAGACGCATCTGAATCTCATACCGTACGATGGACTCGGCGGGGAAGAGATACGGGCTGCACTCGACAGAGACGAGTTGAAACACGTCCAATCTATCAGTCTATCCCTCGATAAAATGACCGACACGCCAGCGTATTTAGCAGAGACGTTATTCCCATGCGCCATGAAACAGGATTTATACATTCTCCAATCACCCGGACGAGACTCGGACGATCGTGGCATAGAATTCCTGCGAGAACTATGCAAAGTCCCGGACCGCTTATCTCCGGGCAGCAGGATAGTGATCTCTGGAATCTACTCGAGCGCCTTGCGCCGCCAACCCTGGATCCCCGCGTCCGGGCCCGGACTCCCGACGTCCGCGTTCCCCGTGCACCACATCTTCCACCGCACACAGTCCAACGCGCGAAGGCGCTGGTGGAACACGCGCAATGTCTACGTCGGCGACGGGATGCTCTCCCCGCTCGCCTTTGCTGCCGGGCTTCTGCAGTGGCTGGGGCAGCCGAGTACGGATATCCTCGCCTTTGCGGCCGGGGCGCCGAACCTAGAGGATCTATTGCGGAGCCAAGTTTCGCCCATCCCGGCCGTGGAGTTCAGCGCGCGGGGCACGCCTCGGGCTCGAGATGCAACACGTAGGCCCCTGGTTCGTGGGACTTGGTGTGTTGTTATCAGCACCGAGATTCACTTTGACCACGAGACGGACGAGGCGAACTTGCGGAGTGGGAGGTTCGCGCCTTGTGAGGCGCAGCATGTTGGGTTCGCGTTTGTGCGTTTGCTTGTCGATGTCGTGGCCCAGGACCCCCCCGCTACGGTTGCTACTGAGGACGTGCAAGTTTGTGGGCTTGCCGAGTTCCTTGGCCAGACCTCGCCTACGCCCGTGGATACGGAGTTGGTGAAACGGCGGTTGGGTGACGTGGGTGAGCGTATCTCGCACTGGCCTCGACAGGGTCGGCTGTTGGAGGGAGTGCGGTGGCTTAGAGGTTTGGAGGTCCGGGAGGCTGTCGAGGTTCTAAATACGGGGTTGGCGAGCAATTTTTCAAGTTCGAGGGGATGAGATGTGCAATACATCCTTACAGTACTTGTTTAGGTAGATATTGATAGCCACGTCTTAGTACATGAACGTATATCTCTTCAGATATAACGAGCGATTACGGAGCAATAACTAGTTAGCTAGGTTTTTCGTAATGTTCTTCTCCGCGGAGGGTTTACCGTATTCCTAGTGTTGAACACGCCAAGTTGTAATTATAGCCACATCCAGTTCCACCTACTCGACTCCAATACATGGGGTATCTGAGACAAAGGTCAAATTTTATATCTTGCTGATATTGTCAGAAATAAGCGAGTCAATTAAATCAATGTATTTATTGGTGTATTGTCTGTGTCATTATATATGCTATCCTTGTGTTTCCTTAGTTCTTATACAAAATTTGCTAGTGTGTTAAGTAGACCCTAGGTAGATGTGATATATATTCCTGACAGAATCAATGATATGGCCAGGGACGTCTAGGCGTGACTACAACTTCAGGCACACCTCCTGTATTCCAGGGCCGATAAATTTGCATGGTGCTTTCGTTTTCCTTCTCAAACACACTATAGGCCGGCTCCCACTGGGGGTATCTTCGTAAGGGCTCTCCCGTCTTGAGAACGAGCACGCCCAGTTTTGATGATGACCGCCACTTGAAAAACTGTTGACCCACCTCTTGAGCAGATTCCTTCTTCAAGCGGGGCTCCATGTATGTGTATTTCTCCAGATCCGGTGTTTGCCATCCCACCACGCCCTTGAGACCTAGCTCAAGATGAAGTGTCAAGCGTCGAAGGTTTCTGAATCCCGTTGCGAGCGCTTTGAGAATGTGCTCTGGCTATGGTAGTATTGTGTTAGCCAACTCTCCTGCTCTGGAATTTTCGATTCTGCTTACCCATTCACCGTCCCGGTAGAGGTCAAGCTCCAGTGTCTCGAGATGAGCGCAGCTCTTGTCAAGCTCTTGGAGCTGCTCAACACCAAGGGTCGGGCGCGGATCCGCCTCCCATACAGGCTCAAATGAGTGCAGGCACAAATGCTTTAAGCCCGGGTGATTTGCGATTGGACCCAGTGGGAGGTGATACCCCTTGGCTGTCAGGCTTTCCAGGGAGGTGAAAGTCGTCAGAAAATGTTCTAACGGCGGACAGGCGGTCCTCCGGTCGGCATCGGTGTAAACTTCGACCGTAAGGTTCCGTAAAGTTTTGGCGTAACCTGCAGCGAGCTTCAAGAAGCCTGCCGTGTATCGAGGTCCAAGGGTGAGCGACCTCAACTTTGACCACTGAAACCTTTTCTGCCAATGCCCCCACTCAGCTTCTTGAAGGTGGTACCCGCTGAGTGCTAACTCTTCCAATGGTGGAAAAGCTTCGTCGCCAGAAAACCGGAAGGAGTGTACGTTTTCATAACGGGGCAAGCTGATTACGCATCCACCATAACCCCCAGTAGTCGTAAGGGAAAACGACGTCAAGTTAGGACAGGCGAACAGCAGCTTCTGGATGCCTAGAATTTGGCGATTCGGTCCTTCACTTTCGTCGAACGGATTTGCTGTGGTCGCGAGAACGACCACACCTTGCAAATGGTTTTCGATATCTCGCTTGCCACGTTCGCCGAGTAAGTGGAGCAATACTCGTTTACTGTGTTTGTCAAGGTCTCGCAAGGCTTCCTGCGTCAGCTCGCCCCGGATCCTACAATGATAGTCCAGTTAGCGTCATACACTCCGCCTGATAAAGAAGCCCGTAATTCGTACTTGACCCGCTGGAGATTCGGAAGAACATCGACTAGGGCCACCAATCGCTTCTCCATATCTCGTAAATGCTTGCCGTGGAACTGCCTGAAATCCAATTCGCGCACCGCATCCCTCAATTGCTCATTCTTAGGGTCCAGTAGCCGAGAGGACAGGGAATGGGCAAACGCCATCAGATCCATCTTACGCTCCCAATCGAATATGTTGGGGGGCCGCATCGCCAAGGGCACAATCTTGTATAGATGGGGGGTGGCCATCATAAACCAGAGGCGCGATGTCAGGCAGATATTGAAAAGATCCCTGTGACTGTCTATCTGGAACGCATTCGTCAGACACAGCAAATACAGGCCGGGGCGACACTCCGTACTTGGTCAAGAATGAGGCGCCACACGTCGAGATTCATCACAGCCGAGGTCCCGTTGACGCTAACGCCAGATTCGACATTGTTCAAGGCCATAGTAATGAATGGTGTTTCTCTGTCTATCACCATCCGCAATCGACGCGATGAAGGCTGATTGATGCATGCATCTATTGAGACGCGGGGGTCGCGGCATTTATACCCGCCATTGCGGCCGTTTATCTGCACCGCCGCGTCCTCCAGGATCACCGAGGGCGCCTGCTATCTACACGCAGGTAGTCGGGTAAGCTGCGGCCAATACCCGTGCGGCCGTGTGGCCTAGCGCATGACTAAGTACCTAGACGAGTAGGTAGCACACTGTTGTGAGACGGGGCGATGTCTAACCCAAATTGGGTATAGTCGCAGTAACCTGGTGCCTCTAGGGAGTCCGATTTCCGTGTGCGCCAAGCCCTGTGCCTCCAATCCGGACCCTCTACAGATCTATTGTTTGCTTGAGCTAACGAACACCTCTTTAATCATAGGAGCCTTTCATAGCGAACCTCTGGAGGATAGTAACTATCAAGTAGCATTCTACAAATACGACACTACAACTCCGGCAGACTGCAAGGCTGTCGTACTCGGAACGGAGCGACTAGACTTTCTTGAGTGGCATTCTCAAGTGCCAATTCGGCCGATGTCTTCACTTCTCGTCGGTCCATGACTTCAGCAGCGGGCTTGAATTAGACGTAAATATTCTGACATGATGTATTGATGGGTTCCTCATTTCATGTTCATTTTGTTAGGTCCTGATTTGTAGGAGTTGCATCTGCACACATTCACGTGGGTGGGCCATTCCGTGGTGGCAGGAGCCAAGTCCTTTCATCCAAGTCACGCACCTCAGGTAAACGACTTTGGGTCCCAAGGCCGGTTTGCGCGCATATGGGCACCAAGTTCAGGCGCTGTTAAGTATCGAGATACGATGAATGATAAGTACAGCTGGCATACAGTATGCAGCCCCCCCTATCCCGCGCTATTTCCCCACGAGTACCTCATCAGCTGCCCTTATTACATACTGCTGCAGTGTCTCGACATGGCTGATCAGCCATAGCCTATCCTCTTTCATGATAGCTAATCCTCCTCGGGCGTTGCTACCTCAGCCTTCTCAGGTTTGGCATTATCATCGTTCTCTTCCTCCTCTTCCTCCTCTTCTTCTTCTTCTACTTCAGAAAAATAGTCTGAGTCGTCATCTAGAAATCAACTCGTTAGTTTGTACACGAATATTAGCCGAAACCAGTAACTTACCTCCGAGTCTGACCCCAACGAAGCGCTTGCAAGTCTCGGAGCCTTTATGAAGGACATCCAGCTGCTTCGTCAACTTCTTCCTCTTGGCACGGATCTCGCGCGCCTCTCCCGCAAGGGTCGCTACCAACGCAGGGGACATGCCAAACACCTTCACGGGGGATAGTATGTCGCCAAGAGCGGCGAGAAGCTTCTCCTCGATCACTTCGACCGAGATATCATCCAGGAAACGCTTCATCGCCACCTGACGAGCCACGCTCAATCAGGAATTCATATTCAAGGAATGAAGAATGTAGGGGGACTTACGGTGTAGTAGGCGTGCATACAATCCAAAGCTTCGGAAGCGGCGATGCGCTCAATATCGGGCTCCCTACGTTCTGCCAGCATATCAACAAGTTTTTCCAAATCGTATTTACCCTCTAGACGTGTCAATCCTAGCTGCTTGGTTCCGAAGAATGTAGTGACCACTGAAGCACTCTCCTCTCGCCGGCGCTTGTCCCAGATGTCGAGGATTGCCTCGCTGTATTCTTTCGTGTAAGTGATGGGGTGAATGCTCCGGTGTGCGTTGAGTAACTCGGTAGTCTTAGTGTTTGCTTCGGAGATGAGCTTCTCCAGAGCTGGCTCAAACACTTCGGCCATCAGAGCCGCTGATATCGCAGAATCCGAGATGAAGCGGATAACCAGCTCGAGGAACGTCTTGGCTGCATTCCACGCCACCTTGATATGACCATCGACTATGGAATTCCAGGGGCCTGACTGTTCGTGAAACAGGTCTGCTACAACCATGGGGTTGAAAAGGTTTGGAAGCTCCCTAGCCCTTGTTCGCCTCAGAAGCTGCTTTGCGTGGCTAATGAATTGCTCCCTTGAGATGGGCATGGGCCAACCTGGCTTAACTTCTGACAGTTCATCAGATGTAGGATCGGTCTCCCACATTTCCCTCGAGTGACCTCGTATTAACAATTCATCGGCAAAGCTTCTGTTCAGGTTCTGTATAACAGCTCGAATGCGTTGCTGATAACCGCGTGTGGTCTTGGCATTTTCAAAGAATGCGTCATTGTATGTACCATCAACTGATGCTTTAACCAAAGCTTGGAGCTTTTGGCTGATTCGGAGCAGTTCAAGGCGCTGCTCGTCCGGGGTGATTCGGGGCACTCCCAGCGCTTTAATCAGTTTTTGGCAGGAACTGATGCCGACGTCGATCTCACTAATCAGACTCGGCAGCTCTCGGGCGATTTGGCGGATAAGGACATTGCTCAGCTTTGGGCGGAGTTCGTCAATTCCCAACATGGATGATGGGAGCTGCGACCAGATTCCCTGGGAAAAAAAAGCCGTTTCTTCAGCGTCCCGCTCAGTCAAAAGGGAAGCTCCTTGGACCTTCTCCGAATCCATGTTCTTCAGCACATGCCAACCTAAACGAAATTCGATTTCTATGTTCTGAGCAAGCGAAGCGTATATATATTCGCTCTCCGACCCTGGTACTAAGGTGTCAGGCTTGGTAATGACGCCCATGGTACGAGTACCGCTATGGTCAGCCGTGCGAGCCAACTTGAGCACGATCTGATTGGCGAAGTCGTTTTTCGCAGAGATAACGGCGAGAATAATACTTCGAGGTTGTTTCATGTAGGATGTGACAACTTCCTGAACTAATTCAACGTCGTCGGCGCTCTGTTGCTTTGTCTCGGAGTGAATGAGGCCTGGCAGATCGACAATAGTGAGATGCGGTCGGTCAGGGCCGGTAATCTCAACTCTTAGAAGGTCCTTCGCGAAAGCCTTTCCGTGAGTCGAAATGCCCATTGCAGCTTTAGCTTTCTCTACTAGGGCCGGAAATCCCTCGAAACTGTCTAGCTTCTCGTGGAAGCCGGCGAGCCGGCTCTGCTCGGACAGTCCCAGAGAGCTATGTGGTACGATGGAAACTGTTACACCAATCCTAGCTGTTCTTCGTAGCACGAGCTCGGTGGGAAAGCGGGTGCACAGGTTGCTCTTGACGGGAAAAGGCACACCAGAGATGGCTTCGAGCACAGAGCTCTTTCCCGACGATTGGTCGCCGCATACGATGATCTGGGGTAGGGAGACATAGTGATCGAGGCCTTGCAACCGGAGACGATCAACGGAGTCCAAGAGCTCCAACTGATCCTCGGAACAGAGCCCTGCCAGGGCATGGGTGTTGAAGGAAATCACCATGTTGGTCTTGGTAGCTCGTAAGGCGGGCGCACACCGAGCTAGGTCGACGAAGGATGGGATATCGGGGAAATGTGAGATGTCGAGGTTCACCTCAGGCAGCTGGTGGGATAAAGTACTGTCTGACTGTTAAAGGAGTGAAAAGCTTTCGTAAGAACTGTCCTTCTCAAAAGGGATCCGATGCCCCTTCAGATGAAGTAAAAAAAGGAAACCCAGCCCTTGGCACTTTGTTGCGTGAATGCAAAATAGAGGTCGGTATGCTGCAGGAAAGTGAGTGAACCAACATTGAAGGTCGCGTACCGACAGTGGTTCAAACGCGATTCAGTGCCAAGACCATGCTAGAAGCCGCTGCACTACACCCAGTTGCCAGGACAGTGCGGCCGCTAGCCAAGAGTGGGCAGACACAGTATGATATACCTAAGCTATCTTCCCAGTGAAGTCATAGGAGCAGGTATACAGTGCGTTGATTTCCAACTAACAGGGTCTCGTTCCGCTGGGCAACCTACGACGTTCTGGATCCGTTTACGAACCGAAATCTTAAGACAGATGGGTTAAAAGAGCCTCCAAAACATAGATACCTGCTTTGTAATCTGACACTTTGGGGGCTCATGTTAAAAACGAGAACTTGGGGTGAGCATTCGCGGCAACAACAACTCTGGCTCAGTTACTTGTCTCATCCGCACAGCGAGGCTCGATGTGGCCAACTGCAGTAGCCCAAAGGCCAATATTCGAGCGATCGAAAATTTAGTCATACCCGAGGAGAGAAAAACCTTGATAAAGGCTCTAGTTCAGAGGTTCACTAACCACAGTACAAAGCCAAAGGCTCACAACCTGGGCTGGCTGACCATATGGAGAACAAGGGTGAAGGCCAGATCTTTTTACTGCACGGTGGTCCCGGTGTAGGAAAGACATTTGTAAGAATGGTGAGGAAATAATGTCGCGAGCAGATAGCGTTTACTTGGACTTGTCACATACTAAAGATATAAACTAATTTCTGCCACCCAGATGTAGCGTTTCAAACCGCGGTGGCACTCATAGAATAGCGCTTTCAGCAAAAGACGAATAAAGCAGAGGTCCGCGAACAGAGACGGCATGGCCAACGCACGAGTCCTAGAATGGACGCAAGAAGTTATCGTTATGGATAGATGGAGCCATTTCTGCCTTGATCCGAAAGGAACCTTGGTAAGTCATCGATCACATGCTAAGCTACGCTTCAATCAGATCTACACCGTAGACCGAACCAATACAGGAGGTGAGTACAACCGATACTATTTAAATTCAAGATTGAGAAATAAGATACATTTAACATTTTGGCCAATACACTTGATTGGTGCCAGAAAAAGCCACTATTACACACATGTATAATGCAGCGTCCACAAGCCAAGCAAATGGCCCTATCGAGGAAATTCACCGTATCAACACAGATGGTCCAATTCCAGTAAAATATTACAGAGTAAGCTTTATTATAAACTGGTACCTCATATGTAAAGACCAAGATTGGTACAGGAACCCCAGTTCCAGCTTGTGGCATCAATTTCAGGTATTCAAGTGCTTACAAGGCTGCCTATAGCAAATCAAGCTCGCCGCGGAAAATCAGGTTGACTTAAAATCCGTCGCGATGTTGTGTTCATAAGAGAGGAAATGCCCTTCTAGGAGAAGCTGGATAATCTTTTTCGCTCTTTTTGTCTGCTAATACTCTCCCTCTACCATCTGGCACAATAGTGACACTGTAACGATAGAGCTCTAAGTCGCTCTTCGAGTGAATGTTGAGGTAATTGGGACAAACCGACACAAAGTCGCAGGAAATAACTCGAAGTGGAAATGCATAGTCAGTGATAGTCTAAGCTCACATGCCCATGTCCCGAATATATATGCAGTCTACAAGGGGAGGAACATAAGGCCACCATCTCGCTGCTTATTTAAACATTATGCTGTCTATGCTTTGTCGGTGGATTGACAACTCGCATCATGGCTTCAGTAGAGACGAACGGTATGCAGCGGCCGGGGCACCTCAAACAGCTCCCCGAACATGATGCCCTCCACAGAGCAGCGGCCAACTAGTTCGTAATCGCCAGCTCGACTCGACCCTCGCGACCTCAACACGAAAGGAACCCGGCCTCCATCGAGAACCCACACTTCGTCCCCGGCCGCGGTCTCGAGATGTCCCAGGCCTAACATGCCGCCGTCGGTGACGAAAAACGTTTTATTAAACGCCATATGATAAGTCGTACCCCACACGCCGTCTATCGTGCCGGTCCGCATGAAGTTGATGACGCTCTCTAGGTCGTCAGCAGTAGCCCTTCTCTCAGGTCGCTGTTGATCGGTCCTGATTAGATTGCCTAGCATAGTGGCTGCAAATTCCTCCTCGCCATCAACCTCTTTTCCGACCTGCCGTTCTCCTGCCAGGGTAGCCCACGCCCTGAGTGTGGTACGAAGCCGTGGCGCCAGGTTGGAAATGCTATTCTCGCTGTCCTTGTTTCTGTCCACGTGGAATGGTTCTCCCGTTCGAGCAATCGTGGCCACGCGAGTCCCCTTCAGGATTATGCATGTTTCGTCAGCTGCCGTCTCTACCCTCAACTCGTCAAGGTCTAGCTGCCGACCGCCTGCGGCATCGTACCATTCGTGATCAAAGAGATGGAACCAGTCCGTGCGATATTTAGAGACGCCACCGACGTCCAACACCCAGCTGGGTAGCCCAGGGGTGGCCTCTTCACGGCCCAGGCGCGCGCCGATCGTGAGGGGCCACAGGCTCTTATTCTGGCGGATGAGATCCGTGGTCAGCATGATGTACACCTGCTGGACGGGGAGCTCGTAGCTACAGCACTCGACTGTGGGCAGCGACGCGGGCGGGAACAGGCCGAGCAGCCCGTAGATCTTGTCGCGGGGATCGGTGGCGGCGCGGAACCGCCACTTGAAGATGGACGTGAGGGGGTCGTCGATGCGCATCTTGGAGCCCGCCAGCCACGCGAGGTGGCTCATGAGCTCCGACATCGTGTACCAGGCAGACGTGCTGTCCCCCATCATGTCCAAGACGGACCGCGGGGTTTTCAAGCACCACCCGCGCGATGAGTGCTGCATCGTGTCCCAGCTCGCGGATAGCGGGCCCCAAAGGAATATTGCGTCCTGAGGTAGCGTCGCCTCCTGGACAGTCCACTGCGAATTCTGCTGTCAGCATCTTGGCCTCTAACTAGCATTGCAGCTTCTCATCCGAGATTCCATATGAGTTGCTTCCCAATACCAGAGCGAAATTTAGCAGAAAATCTATGTAAAACGCGTGGCTTGGAAGGGGAGGTGAGCATGAATCATCCGTCGTCAGCGCATTTTTTCTGACAGTAATGAGAGAGCTCTACGTGCAAATCATGAGATCAAAGACACTGACTATTCTGTTCCACCAAGGATGCTGCGGGGGACTTATGCACGCCATCGCGCTCATGGCGCCTCGAAACGCCGACTGCAACGCCAAACACGGCGGTTTCGCAACACTGGCAACATCTTCCGAAAGGAAACATGCGGCAAGGTATTCAATGAGTTCGACGGTGCCTTCGGCGTCACCTAGAGGGACTTCCGGCGGGATATCACCGAGCCAGATCAGACAGCGGCTGCAGCTCGTGTATATGTGCCTCATCTGGCGGACCTGTGCGGCCTTCTCTTTCAGGTCCCACTGGTTTATGCATAGTTGGTCGATCCAGAGACGACGCTGTCTGTCGCGCAGCCTGAGCGCGCGTAGCGCCGTGTAGAGATTCCTCGTCACGGAAACCTTTTGGCCAGAGACTTTGATATCGACGAGGGAGGACTGGTCACCCCACGTGTAAGACAAAGCTTCGTATCCATAATCGGCTGCCTCGGCGAGAGATACAGCCTGCAAGCCGCATTCAATCTCGGCGTCGACGCCTGCTGCGGAGGGGAGTAGGTGGAGGACCTTAATCTCGGTAGAGAATGACATGGTCGTAACCCTCTTTCCGAAAACCCGTTTTGTGAGGCAGAGCGGCCATTTCTTGAGGCTTTTTAGACTTCTTACTTAGTTCCCTAATTAGTCGACTGAATGGATTTAGATTTGTTGGCACTCCTAGGGCTGTGTACCTATGCAATGCAACCCACCTCAGCTCACCTAACCCTAACTCCGAATGCGGTCGAACCCGCATTTTAAAACTCTGGCAATTGGCCGAATCTTGATGACATGGAATTGGCTGACCGATAAAGCCTCGGTTGGGCGAAGAGTGGCGGCGGCCGTTTAGGACCATGAAGACTCTTAGCCAGAGGGTGCTCGGGTCTGGGTCCTGTCAGCTATACTATACATGCAAGACCAAATATAGTTAGGTGACCCTCTTTTTTACCGTGCCCTGCCCTGCATTAGTACCCTTCGCATGCTCTCTTTTGAAATCCATCTTAAACGCTGGCTTGCCATCTTTCCGACTAATTATACGGATAATAGAGGGGGAGGTGCAAGTGCGTAACGCTGAGGAGGCACAGTCAGATTGCCACTGTATTTAGCTGGCAGGCTTACGCTGGAGACCCCTCGCCCTTCAGACCAATTTCTTATAATATCCTTTGAGAAGACGTTGGTGAGGGTTTAGCTAAAGCTCATTCTTCGACTTGGTGGCTCGCACCTTATAAGTCGCTTGGCACACTTTTTAGCCTTGAGGATGTGAAGCAGTACGTTTAGCAAGTTCGCGTTTTTGACCCGGCTACCCTGGTGCACAAAATTGCGGCGGTCATGAGACCAGAGCTGCTCTTATAGGTAAACATAGTTTGCTATAGTAAAAAAAATTAGCCGCCATTTTCACCTCAAAAGATCAATCTTGTCCACCAACTCTCCTTCAATATAATAACTCTTGTTAAATAAATAAAAAATGAGCAGATGGTCTTAACCATGCAGTATCGACTGTCATCCAAATCATCTTTTCCTTCGTCGTTCTAACATCGTCGCTCGTTCCTTATATCTCTTATTTCTACTACGGTTGCACTACTTCAACCATCATCCCTTGCATTTCCGCTGCGTGGTATAAGATCTAAAGACTCGCGGCTACTGCCTTAACAGTTGCGCTTCTAGTCCTTTCCGCGATCCAAACAAAGAAAACCCCTTGCGGGAAACACCAGTTGCTAGGACACATGGAGATGTTGCCTCATGCGACTGGGATCAGTGGCATATCCCCTTCAATGGCGCACATCGGGATCGCCTTTCGTCATTCACTCCGCGAGCTTCCCGCCAAGGGTCATACGTCAGGGCCCCAAGGCTGGCCTTGGGTTTGTAGAGACTTCCAATACACCAGCTAACTCCCACGCATCTCATGATATATCCTAACATCTCTTAGCGCTTCTTATCTCTCTTAGGTCGATTATGAAGAATCTGTATAGGTAGGGGCGGAACACATACTAAACAACGCTTCGCAGCTGCAACAACAAGGAGGAGACAAAATAATGTCATCATGACTGGAGGGCTTCAGGCGAAGCAGTAGGTAGCACTACAAACGGTAGAGTAAGCCGCAGATCTGAGCATCTATCTAGTACTTACAGTACTCGGAAAAAGGCCCGTCCGTTTCTTGTTTAAGTTCAAATATTTTCGCTATAGAAAGCGGTATATATAACAGGCTTTAGAACTAAATAAGTCGCAAAAATAATATTATATTAAGAAATAGGTTATTCTTTTCGAGAATATGTTCTCTTTATTTCTTACTCATAAATTTAGGTAGAAATTGTACTTTGTGTACTGTAGTAAAGATACTTCAGCCTTGGAAAAGTCTCCTACCACCTAACAGGAATGCCCATAATCGGATCGGCCAATTAACGCTCTGCTTTTATGGACCCACAGGGCAAATTCTAAGCGTTAATTGGCTGATTCGATTATATGGGCAATCCTATTAGACGGTAGGGACTCTAAGTACACACTTGTTACCGGCATAGCGGCACACTACTTAAGTATCTATTCTGATCCTGGTAGGTAAAGATACATGGACCTAGAATGGAGGGATAATACTAATACCTGTTGTTGAACCATTGTAAACAGAGGACGGTGGGTCTTACACCGACGCACTATGTACATAGCTATAGGTACCTACTTCCACCCGTTGTTTGTGGCTAGGAGTGGAGCCTCGCAGCACCGATAGGCGCACGGGTCATTCTCAGACCAAAGCTCCATAGTGGAAGGCGGCAGGACCCACTTAGAAGGTGGGTCACTGGCGCAATGCCAGCCAGCCCCATATCAGGTACCCCTGGTACCCTTCTACGGATCCCTTGTTTCCTCTTCTCCTCTCTCACTTTCTCCCCACAATTGTCCATATAAGCCTTTAATCTACAGCATCATACAGCATCACTATCAACATCAAAACCCTCTTGCAACTTATTTTCTGTTCCTCTTTATACGTACTCGCAATACAAGTCAGTCAGTCAGTTAGTCAAACTCAAGTCCTCAGGAAAGATGTCACACGAAAGTGGACATGAATCCGCGCTGCCCACTGGAACCAGTCTGCCTGCAATCTTCAAGGTCACCTCTGCAACCAAGACCGTTATAAAATATGCCGACTTCTACCCAGGCTTGAGTACGCTCTCTGGAAGAACCGGGGTCTTGGGGAAGCGCCTCTCGGATTGTCTCGTCTTGTCTTGACCGGCCATTTGGCGATTCACACGCGAAAGCGGTTTGTCGTTCAACCCGTGTCGAGATGACGATGCGACGATGCGACGAGACGCTCGTCTGCAGGTACTGAACTTGCTCGCAACTGTAGTTTCGGTAGTGGTGGCGGGCATCATGATCATGACATGGCCGCAAGTCGAGTTGTCCTCCCCCTTGTCTTATGCTTCGCTCGGCTTTGGTTCCCTGGGACGCTGCCCAGCTCGCCCTGCCGAGATATGGCGGAAGCCTTTAGCCTTCTTCCCTTACTTGGCCTAGCCCGGCGTCACTACCCCCAATACCCTCAATACACTCGCGACGACTAGATACTGATGCCTTGAGCTATCTAGGTTCATTGATTATTCCCCTGATGGACGTTTCGACGGCCTCGGACTCAGACTCGGACTCGAATGAAAACCCCCCGGCCCAATCTGCGAATGACAACATCCATATCAAGAGCGTGCCAGCTTTCGTCGGGTGGCGAGGCCGACACAGCGGGAACCATTCTCTTCCCGACCTGAGTCTCTCCCTACTCTACACCTCTAGTACAAAGAAGGCCCTAGTCCGGTTACAAGCCACGACAAGACTGAAAAAGGGTCCCGCTAAGCCCTACATCTACCTCTTCGTCAAACCAGATCAGATTTGCACGTTGGCCTATGTCGGTAATGAGGACGAGTTAGATCGTAACGATAGGGAGCTGCACAGACACGCGCGAGAGAAGCTGGATACAAGCACACATATATTGAGATTCGAGCTGCGAAGCCCTCCTACCTTTGTTGTTCCAAGTGAACATCCGTTCGAGTTCTTCAGAGCCGGATCACAGGCTCTCTGGACGTCATGGATGGCATTTGCAAGGGATACGCGTTGCTTCTTCATTCACTTTCCTATGAGCACCCTGTCTAAGACGCGGTTATTGTCGTTCTGTCAGGCTGCATCGAGTCACGGGACGCTCGCGTCGCTAAACGACAACATTACCAGTCTCTATGGGGGCAAAGGTGGCAAGGTGATTGACCCTCATGACCTTGACGGGGATAACGTCGCTCAGGTCGGGGCGAGAATTGTTGCCCCAACTAATGAGAGCACTTCTCCCCCAGCCTACGAGGAGCGTGCTGCTGCCGGACCCAGTATATCTACCATAGGGCCCCTTCTCTGTTTGTCTCCGAGTAAGAAAATACAATCTTGACCTTTTTTTTTCATGTTTATTCCCGAAGAGATGCTCTGACTAATACCGACTAACCAGACCCTGACCAACAACGGTTTCGGAAGCGCCGTCGTAGGGACAGCAGTAGTAGTACTGATCGTGAAGACACGGCTACTTACGAAAAGGGCAATCAGGCCGATAACAGGATCTTGCATGCGATTCTTGGGTTGCAGCGGACTGTATACGAGGCAAAGGCGGCACATGAGGCAAGTCTACTTAAGATAATGGTCAAAGTAGAAGAAATTGAAGGGCGCTTTAAGCGGCTCGAAGAAGAGCAACGTGACTTGGTGGACGAGGTAAGAACGCATATGGCACCACTTTGGGACGAAATAGATACACGACTCCAGAGCCAGGAGGACAGAGAGCACGTACACATCCGGGATGTCATTGAAGAGATCGTTGACGAGAATATCAAGGAGAAGATGGCCGAAGCAGTTGATGAGTATTTTAAAAACGATGATGAGGGCCAGAGTTTAATTCATAAAGTGATTGGCGAGAGGGTGCACGAGGAAGCAAAGGACTTTCTCCAGAATCAGCGCTTCACCGGGCATTTTACCATCAACCCGGAAACGTCCCCAATATAAATAATCAAACTTAAATCGACCTGCTGCTCGGTGCCTCCTAGGATGCAAGGTCAATGCATATGTGCAAAGGACATTTCATTAAAGTTTGGGTTAAACCCGGGGTGTGATTGAGCTCGCCTTATTAGGTAGTGCATAGACCTGGCTTATCTACACTTCTCACACTACTACCAGGTAGCATCACTTTCATCGCCACGTTTACTAAGTGTTTCACTCCTCGCAAACATCAAAGGATCAATCACTCTGATAGTAAGCTTAAACTAAAGAAGGCGGTCATCTTATATAAGCAAGTGGTTTCCTAAATAAAAAAACCTGCCCTCCGTCTCGCTCCAGTCATGCCTCCTTCTGGTAAGACCGATGACATAGCTAAGTGAAACGGAGCACCCCTTCATTGTTTAACGGCGTGAGATGAAAGTGCGCGTCAGAACGGTTCACAAACTTGGAGGTGGGCTTTTGCTACTTGTAATAGCTGATCAGAGTCGCTAATATACGCACGGCCGACTATTGTCGATTTTAGTCACGTCAAACAAGACCACATCCGCAGAGTCGTTATTTACGCATTACTGCCCAGGTATTCGACCGTGCCGCAACCATTCTGTACCACAAGGCCTTGACCTGGATACACGCCGGGGTTCGAGGTAAAGGAGAAGATGAAGGCGTCGCACACGGGCTCTGCGTCTGCCGTGGCGGTGTAGTACAGGCCACAAGCACCAGAGTTGAACATGGACGCGCCACACCCTTCGTTATCCAGACACGCCTGACAGCAAAGACTCGCATCCGTCCCCCAGGGTTCCAAGCGCGTGTAAATGACCGACGTGCGGTCCGCGTATTTGCCCGATTGGAGACCATCGCCGTTGATGGCGCCGATCAGATTTGTCGGTGCGCACTCGGCCGCCAGCGTCTTGGTGACGGTTTCCTCGCCGCAGGAGACGGTGCTCGTCGTGACTACGGCATGGGGCGTGTAAGTAGTCGCCGTCACTGTCACTGTCGTCAAGTACGTGTAGTAGGTGCCGAAGATGATTGTGCTTGTGCTGATGGTCGTATACGACGTCACAGTCTGTGTAGGCGTCACCGTCGTGGTGACGGCCCCCGACGTGACTGTCGGTAGCAGGATAAAGGAGCGCGTCACCCCTGTACTGCACGAGGCCCGAGTCGGGTACGTGGCCGGCAGCGCAGTGTCTTGGCCTGAGATCGGCGAGTACGTGCCGGAATACTCCGTCACAGTTGTGCGGTTGACCCCGTCGGCGCACTACGACGCTTACAGTTAGCAATTGCCATTTTGGCCGTGATTGGTGGGTGCTTCGAGACTGCGAGAAGCTCCCAAGAAATCGGCTTTGGCCTTAAGAAAAGTCTTTCTACTCGAAAATTCTGGGAAAATGAAGCCGAGATCTACTTACAACAGTAGTGGCGAAGGTACCAGTCGCGACAGTCAGGGCGAGGCCTCTGCCTGTCGTTGCTGTCGGCACTGTCACGGTGTCCTCGCTGATGACATACACCGTTGATGTGTACTGCGTTGCTGTGATTGTCGTTGGCGCGGTGATGATAACGGTAGACGGCACGGTTTTAGTAGTACTCGTCACTGTCGTCGTGATTGTCGTCAGGGTCGCGTCGGTGGGAATTGGCGTAGGAGCGACGGCCCCTGAGCCGAATTCGGTGGTGCATGAGCTCACAGTCGTAGAGGTGACAGATGTTACTGTCTCAGCGGAAGCGAGCCCGCCGAAAACGGCGGCGAGAAGAAGAAGATCTCGCAGCATTTTGATTTTGAGGTGCTACCTGGATGGTGTCAAGAGCCTGGATACCACGCAACCACTGTAGGCCAGCATTTCGCCAAGGAGGTGGTGGTAGGCGGTTTATATATCTGTCGTCTCCCCGCATAAATTTGCCCAAAAGCTCACTGCCCATTCTGATGCCCGTAGACACCATGGCAGTTCTTCACCGCGGATTGTGTATGTGGGAGGCTGGTGAAAGCTGGTGCCGGGGTGTCGAGTCGCTTCGCCAGATTGCTAATGATTACCTCAGCAGGGATGTAATTGTATTTTCGTCGATCAGGCCATGGCAGAAGATGTACGCAGTACTGTAGGACGACAGAGAATGGATGCAACAATTACCTTCAAGAGAATGTCCTTGCCCTTGAAGCTCGCGTGTGCTCAAAACAAGTTGTATGCAGCAACCCCAGCGACAGAAAAGAGGCTAGACTAAGTCGGGGTCGCTTAGTGCATCAAGCGGTAGTTGTCTGCGCGCTACAAGACACACAACTTGCCAGAATAGGAAAATGCCGGACGAGTTGAACCGCTTTAGTTCCCGTTTCCGCCGCCGGCCTTGGGTCTTGTCCATTGCTCGCTTCCGGGCAAATAAATTAGTGTGCTTTATCGAGTAGGTTAGGAACTTGATATATATTACCCATGCGTAATATGAATAGGTTCAACCAAAGAGGCAGCTATTAAACCGATTCAAACAACCTATGACTGATGTGACCTGCAACAGCGAGGGATTATTTTATTTTCCCATTTACGCGAAGCATATTATCGGTATCCACAGGCAAAGAAAATACTTCTACACGAACGGCACTTTTTTGTAAACAAATAGGGCAACATCAACAGATCCAGGGTCAACAATGATGTTATTGCCCTTAGTCCAAAGAGAGCAGGTCTGTTCGGATCTAGTCCCCATGTCGGGTGAGGATTGGAATCCCTGAATAATAATAATAATAAAATTTTCAGGATCAACGAACAGATTCCACACAATATTTTCAGCTAGTTTAGACAGGTTTAACCTCGTTGAAACTCCAATTAACACACTTAACCACTCCAAGACGTTGCGGTTTCGGGGATTCATAAAAGCTCAATTGACTTCTTACGGCTTGCGTCAGTAGTAAGTGGCATAGATCTATCAATCGGCGTATCCATAAGGTGTCTTCTCCTCTCCCCTTTTTTTTTAACCTCCCCTCCCGCCCAAGAATTACGTATCGCATATTTTATTTAAAAGACTGTCCTAGAATGCTTGATATACCGTCAACCTCGCTGGTGGATCAACTGTGTTTTTTCCCCCGTATTAGAAAATTGCAAGAACTAAAACAGCACCTCTATTATGCTAGTAAATATACACCCCTCTAAATCGATGGCCATCACAAGAAGGGGGTTCATCCTAAACTCAGAATCAGCTGGCAGACACCAAGTCGGAGAGCGTTTGTGTGAGCTCTTGACCGTAGAAACAGCCTTCCGCCCAAGGCATTTCTTATCTCAAACGTCTAGG
The DNA here is from genome assembly GCA_023159155.1 of Ustulina deusta. NCBI lineage: Eukaryota > Fungi > Ascomycota > Sordariomycetes > Xylariales > Xylariaceae > Ustulina > Ustulina deusta. Next base: position 219,974 of record JAJNNX010000037.1, on the reverse strand, counting down.
ATCGACCTTGTTCTTGCGTTTGTCAAGATGACCAGATGTCTTAAGGAGATAAAGGGGACGTAATGAAGTCTATCGGTTCATATAAAGAGCAGATACTAGGCTGCCATACCACTTTGTCCATGTTATCAGGCTACCTGAAACGATCAAACGTAGAGATATAGTGCCTAAGGCGCTAGCTAATCACACACAATACTATTTAAATATCACTTATACATTGGCTCTCGTAATTCCTTTTATCCAGTTGGTCATCATTATCCATCGTCGCATCCAGCCCATACCCAACTTCTATGATAACACGAGAAGCTGCAGTGTCCTGTGTACTGCCAATACTTACTAATGGTGTCAAGGCGTAGTATCTCGTACTCAAAACAGACAAATAAAGACGATTCGAAATTATCCTACCACGTAAAACAGCAAATGGAGTCGGTGCTTCGAACAGCCACCCGAGCAGTTCTGCTAGTTTAGAAAACACACCCTGACTATATCTTCCATTTCGAATTGCAAATTTCACCATCCGAGGCCCTGGTTGAGCCAATCAGACAACTCCATAGTTTCAGGCGTAGCCGAGTCGACAAGAGCCATCTACTTATATACCGCCTCCCGGTACAAGTATGGATAAACTCAACAAGGCTATAACGCTGCCACCAGCTTGTCCCTGCTTTTCCACGACTAGATTTTAGCAGGCAGTTCACCAAACCGCCACAGCGTGGCAATAAAAACGAAAAAGTTAAGTTGTTCTAGGAATAGCTAGAGAAAAGAGATGCGGGACATGACCTTATAGTCTACTTGGATAGGTTACAAATAAAATACGTAGACCAAGATATTACCTGTATAAGCTGAGGCTATACGATTAGGAAAGGCAGAACTATACAGGAGGTCTGCCAAAGTAGAGGCAGGCTACTTCAAGCAGAGGTAGTAAACGCCGAAATATATGGCGCGCTTATGGGGCTAGCAGTAGCAATAGCTGTTGGATGCTGCAACTGATTATTTGGCTGTTTGGACAATATATCTGTTGTGGATGGGCTGAACGCGACTCCGCCGAAGTTGTTGAGGAACCTTTTTATACGCTTCAAAAAGCTCGCAAAAGCACACGTACCAGGCGTTACAGTAAAATGGGTAATTACCCGGACATAAAGACATTGAAGGCAACAAGGCTGCCGACAGGCTAGCAAAGGACGGCGCTATGATGGCGTTAGGTGCTGTGAACCTTCCTACAACTATGTAGGCAAGACGATCTATCGACAAGCAAAGGAAGAAAGAATTCCTGAACTAATGGAAGGCTCCCCCGTGTCAGAATTGATGGCCTAATTTGGATGGATTGGCTCGGGCTAAATGTACCAGGGTGTAAGCAGGGTCTGCTCAAACCCTGAGAGCCCGCCACACTATTTACTAGGACATGCCTCAGAGACAGAGCAAGATGCGCTCTTGGAAATATACAACACAATACACCCTCGATTGACTGGCTCGCTTATTTCTGGCAATAGTAAGGGCTTCAACTACTTAGTACTTACTCACCTTGTTCATTCCTGACATTCCTACACCAGCAATTGCGATATGAAGATGTGATGACAAGACGACATGTATTTTATGCATTCTAACTATGACGAACTGATCGTCCCTAATCACTTTATGCTTGCTGCTAAAGACATATGCAACAGCCCTGGCTCATTTGCAACAAATCAACGGGAGAGTGGTGCAGACATCAACCATTCCAAGGACTGCTGGAAATGCCGCGACAATAGACCACTGAGCCGGTGTTTTCCCTAGCCTGAAAGTTTCCAAAGCCACTTGTCAAAGCTGTCCGCATCAACGTTCCTCGGCCTGGCCGTCCTCGTACGTCTCCATCTCGTTGAGCATGCGCTGAACGATGGGTGCTTGGTCGGATCCTGCATTAAGCCTTTGACCTTCTGAGTTTCTGGGCTGTCCTCGCCCTCACATTCAACCCGTGACATGTATGAACGTTCTGCAAAAACGCTAGCTCGAGCCTGGTCTCCGTGTGCAACACAAATTTGAAAGGCATCATAGTAGAGCCTTGCCAAGAGTGCGATCACTGCACCACCATACTCCTGATCAAGAACATGAAGGAGGTCATGGCAGGCCGCTAGACTCTTTTGCGGGCTGCTCGCCATGGCGACTGGATTGCCTATCGTTTCGTCGAGCTGCTCAATATCGGCACGGCGTTTATCACTTGCTTGGATCGCCTGGAGAGGTTGCGAGCAAAGCTCACAGGAACACTGGAAACCAAAACTTTCTCTGAGTTTTCTCTGACGAGCCTGCGACGGCCCGTCCGCATAAGAGATCAGTATCTCTTCTCCAGCCAGGATGTCCTTGGTTGCATGTATCGTCTCATGTTGGGCCTCTTCGTTCCAATTGTTATGGGCATTCGGGATACAGCTATGATTGATGAGGCAAACTGTGGGATATATGCCTCCGACGGGAGAACCTGGACCACATGGGAGAGCATTGGTTCTCATGATACCGGCGAAAGCGTATTGACCTGGGAAGTTGTTATGCAAAGACAGGAACTCTCGTTGCTTGTCTTTGGGAAGTAGCTTGAGCTTCTCGGCTACAAGGCGATGCAGGGACGGTGGCGCTGAGCTTCTGAGTGTGAAAAGCGGGTTTTCGCAAATGATTCGGGTACCCTTGGGAATATCAACTTTGGCTACTAGTCCTTTGCCTCGGCCGGGGATCGCCATCACTTCGTAGAGGTCGGTATTGCCTTGGTTGTTGACGGAAGTAAGGGGAATAGGCTCAGGTGTGGCAATATCCTTCCGAGAAGGTAAGACAAGCCATACGGCGGGGGACTCAAGGGGCGTAATTACCTACCAGATTGTACAGCTTCATTGTCGCGTTGACGAAATCCCATCTGTAGAAACCCCATACATCGCACAACTCGTTCCAAGGGCGGATCCGGCCTCCAAATACAGCCTTCGCGAATTCCTGTACTTCCCGGAGATAATTCTCGACTCCAGTCTTTGCTGCGGTGCCTCCGGTGATCTTCGAGCTAAATCGCAAAAACTTATGTCCTTCCATAGGAAGTGATGGCCATTCGCCCGCCTTGAACTGTACGACGCGTGGACCGACCTCTACTTGCTCATCGTCAGCATAGTACTGCTTCACCCTTTCGAGGAACCGCTCCCATTTTCTACGGTCCTCGGTTCCCTGTGATAGCCGAGGGACCATATCGAATCCAGCATCCGCTCCCATCTTGGCAATCCTAGTGAGTGATCTCAGACTTGGTTTTTGCTGGGGTTTTCTGGCCTGAGAGGTAGAATTTTGAGGGAGAGAAGTGCTGAAATACCAGGATGGGGCGTTGTGATTGATCCGCCTCTTCCACGACAAACAGACAACGCGGGCATATTCGCACCTAGCCGTCATTTTCATGTTGTGTAACACCAAAGTCGCTGCACCAAGATTCCAGTTGGCTGGTGAGGATGGTTAATGGAAGGTAGGACGCTGGACAGCCCCGTGACGGGCTGGCTACGGCCTGAGACGCGCTGTGGAATCCTCTGGGCGCCCGATTTCATTTCGACTGCTCGACGACCGAAACTCTACATCATCATGGTGCTTAATATCTACCACATCTTAGATTTCGTTCTTGATTTTATGCTAAGACTAGAGTTTCACTCTATTTCACCAGGCCTTGACACTGCCACGACCCTGAGAGACGCTAGCCGGAATAAGAAAAGCATCTCCTAATCCGGCAACGAGATCTGGTGTAGGAGAATTCTGGGTAGGGTTTGTGCCATAGTGAATTGTCTTTTTGCTATGGGTCCCGAAGGACGTGGGTGCTTTACTTTACAGGGCCTATGAGTTCTATCCCCCACTCCACAGGTTCCCTGAACCCAACCCAAGGCCAAGAACCCAAGGACCCAACTGGGCTTTGGGCCCCCAACACACAGGCCAAGGTTGGGTTTTGGGCTTTGCTAAGAACCTAAAGCCCAAATAAATAAAAAGATTGTGTAAAAAGATTAAAATATATTATTTAAAATTATTATTATTAATTATTAATTATTTTATATATATAAAACATATTAATTACGGGTGCTATTGGCTAATCAGTTTCGGCCTTGCGCTTATGGGACGCCTATCAAGTAGTTTGTTTTAGATGTGTGGGAAATCCAAATCGGGTATCGTAGTCATTATAAGACTAAACTTTCTGGAGATAACCTTGATCTGTCTCTTCCCAACATTTGTTAAGTCACCCGCAGTCTAGGTCAAGGCATTGCCGTGGTACGATCGGCATGAGAGGATTCCGATAGGTGATTGGCAGAAACACAAGAAAGCTCATTCATCAAAATGCGTCATCCAAAGGACATGGGTGTGCCTACAGCTCACGCCGTAATGCCGACCACACTTAGAGTATATTTTGAGTTGGCTGCTGTCATACCTATCGTTCTCGAATATATGGCCCTTTAACTACTTCCTCTACTTTCTTATCGTAGTATATTCTGTGCCACGATATTAAATATCCAAGCTCTCTAGAGCTTCTTGTTCTCTGTTTGTTTCCAGTTCATATCCTTTTCGAATTATACCACACATTTCGGCCGCAAAGTTCAGCGATGCTGCAAAGTACTAAACATCAGATCGAGCTTTAAGATATTGTGCGAATGTGTGGGGCCGTGCGAGAGGGCCGACGTCAGAGCGGGGCGCGTTCGTGGGATCGCGGACGGTGTACAGCCCGTGGTTCGCAGCATACTCGGGCTTGGAGGTGATCTGCTCAATAATGGCGCTCCCGAGGCCTCCGTTCGCGCCAGTGATGAGAATGGTTTTTTTCGTCGTCGTCGTCGTGGCGGTGGCGGCCATCCTTTCGTAGCTGTTTGGTCATGTTTAGATGGTGGATTTCTGGTGTGCTGCTGCAGAGGCCTAACTTACTGTGTGTATGTACTATTGACGGCGATGAATTGCAAAACAAGGGCTGAAGGCTAAGGTGAGCTAGATTACGGGGCGGTGTATGCAGGGACGGTTGGAAATAATAAAGGTCGATAAAGGCCGGTCCCATGTTATAGTGGACAGTTGTGGTAAAATGATTGGTATACAAGTATTACATTTAGCTTATTTATATTATGACAGAAGGTGGGAAGACCTTAATATATATACAAATAGTGATAACTGTGCCTTTTATACCTTTGATTTTATATAGTATATAAAGTAACTTTTTAACGTAGTTCACTTTTAATACTTCTGCTTAAAGAAATACTTTATATTTTTTAATCAATTGTAATAGTTTTAGTTAATAAAAGAATTTTTAAACTCCCGCAGAATATTTATTTCTATTATTTTAATACTTTTGCTTGCTATATTTATTATTATTAATATAAAATAGCTGCAGTTTTTATAGATCTTTTAATAGTACTTAGTTATTTTTGTAATTTTATTATGTTTAATTAAGTATTATATATATATATTTTTTTTTACTAAAGTAAATTAAAATAACTTTATTAATATTTTATTATAAGCTTTTTAAATATTTTTATTTTATTTTTAGGTTTATTTTTTTATATTTTATACTATTTTTTATTTTAGGCGCAATCCTTAAATATTTTTTATAAGCCTAGCGCTTTTTTAAATTTTTTAAATATATTTTTAAAAAATAGTTTAATTAGTCTATCTATTATTATATTTTTTATATAAACTTATTCTAGCTATATTATTTTTTATTTAACTTGTTTATAAATAAAATATATTTAAATATTAATATACTAATTTTTATTATATTATATTAGATTTTTAATTATTGCTATAAATTATTATTATTTTTTAAATCTATACTTAGTTTACTATATAAATAAATTAATTATATAGTTTTTTTATATTTTATTTTATATATAAATAAAGCTATAGTTTATTATAGTTTAAATAACTAACTAATTATATTACTACTTAAATTAAAAATATATTTTAAAGTTAATTTTTATATATTTAAAATTTTTTTTTAGTTTATATTAATTTAGTTTATTAGTAGTTTTAATAATTTTTTAAATATTAAATAATATGTTTTAGTTTTTAAAAAATATTATAATATTTGTTTAATTACTACTTTATATATTAAAGTTAAATTTAATATATATTTATTAATATATAAAATAATAAATATATAAATTTATTTTTAGCTTTTTATAGTTTTATTATAGTTATAAAAATATTAGTTAGTTTATATTTTTTTAGTCTAAATTAAACAAATATTTTATTAATATATTTTTATTAATTAAAATAAATAGTTTTATTTTTTTAATTATATTATATATAAATATTAAAGTAATATTAATATAGTTTAAAGTTAGTTATTTAAAATTATTTGCTAAAAACTATTTTAATATTTTTTATTTTAGCAATATTTTTTTTTAATAATAAATAAATTGTTTATATAAATAGCTATAAAAATTTTAATAATATTTTAAACTAAACTTTAAATATTTGTTTTAGTTTATATAATACTTATTTTAGTTTATATAATACTTATTTTAGTTTATATAATACTTATTTTAGTTTATATAATACTTATTTTAGTTTATATAATACTTATTTTAGTTTATATATATAATTAGCTCTATTTTTAAACTTATTAAATTATTTAATATAAATATTTTTTTTTATTTTTTTATAAAAAAACGCTATTTTTATATTTATTTGTTTAATTTTTAAATTTTATACTATTATTATTATAAATATAAATATTTTAAAATAGTTAATTTTTTTAATTTATTTAAAACTTTGAATTATTTATCTAGCTTTATATTAAATTATTTTATTGTTTAATTTTTGTTTTAGTTTATAAATCTATTTTTTTATAATATATATATATTTTTAGTTTATTTTATTATTATTTATATATTATTTTTTATAAATAACTAATATTTTATTTTTATAGTTTTTATTTATTTTTTTTAATTATAATTTTTAAAAGTTTTGCTAATTATAAATAGCTTTATATCTGTATATTAAGTTTTTAATATTATAGCTAATATTAATATAGCATAAAATATTTAGACTTTAGATTTTAAAATAAGTTAATACTTTCTAATTAAATATTATAGCTTTAGTTAACTAAATACTATATTATTAATAGCTAAATTAAATAAATTTTTAATAAATAGATTTAAAGCAATATTTATTATAGTACTTTAATTAAATATAATAATATTTTAACGTTTTTTTTTAGTTAGTAAAAATATAAGTTTTTTTATTTTTAATATTTTTTTAAAATTATTAGTTTATATATTAATAAATACTATTTTTAAAAAAGCTTTTTTAGTAATAAGTTTTTTATTAAAATATATATTTTATTTTGCTTTTTATAGTTTTAATTTTATAAATTAAATTATTATTATATTTTACTAAAATACTAAGTATTATTTTTAGATTTATTTTTTTATATTTTGTGCTTAGTAATAAATATTATATTTTTGTACCGAATTATTTAATATAATTAATATATAGTTATTATTTATATGTTATTTTAAACGGAGTAATATTAAGTATAGTATATAGGCTTTTGTTCTAAAAATAATTAATAGTTGCTATAATTTTAAGCTAATATTTTAATAAAATAATATTTTTTATTATTATTAAAAATAGTTCGTTTTATATAGTTATATTAAAACTTTTAGCTATTTTATTGCTTTTATATTGTTTTATTAAAGCAAATTTAACTTTAATACTTTTTTATAGTATTTATTGTTTAGTTTTTTTAGTAATAAACTTTCTAGCTTTATTTCTATATATTAATTAATAATTTTTATTTTATTGTTTTGCTTTTTATAATTTATTAATAATTTTTTTAATATATAACTAGATTTTTTTATAGTTTATTATTATTTTAAATCTATTAAATTAGCTATATAAATTAATTATTATAAGCTAGTACTTTTTTTTTTATATTTTTTAATATAAAAAAAGCCGCAAATATTTATAAAAATAATTTTATATATATATATATATTTTTTTTAAAAGATTTTTCTTATAAAGCCTTTTTTTTATTTTTTTTATAATATAGGATTTATAAATACAGTAGTCCTTAATATTATTTATTTTTTTAATAATTTTGTTTAGTTTTAATAAAGATTATTTATTTAAACAACTTATTTTTTTATACTAAAGTTTTATTTTAAAGCTAATTTAGTAAGCTACTAGTACTAAAAAAATTATTTAATTAATAAAAAATATAAAAAAGTTTCTAAAATATAATATAATAATTAATATATTTAAAAGTTTTAAAAAAATAATTATATATTATTTTTTAATAAATAATATTTTATTTATTTATTTAGTAGCTATATTACTAAAATTAGATTAATGCTTAATTTTAAAATATAAAATATATTACAAAAAGTAATTCTAATAAAAATTTTTTTTTTTTTATAAATATTTTAATTTTTTTAACCCTTTTAATTATAATTTCTTTAAAATCAAGTTTTTTATAGTTAAATAGTTCGTTTTTGTTCTAAATAATATATTATTTATATTTTAAATCTAAAACCTAAACCTTTTTTAATAAATAATCAATATTTATTATATAAAATAGTTTAAAAGTTTTATTATTTTTTTTATTTTAAATAGTAATACAAACTTATATATTCTAGTTTATAATACTTTTAATAAAACTATTATTTTTTATAGCGTTTTATTTTAAAAAATCTATTAATATTATAATTGCTTACTTTAATAAATTAAATTTCTAAATCTAAAGTTTAATATAAATAAAGTAAAATTAGTCTTATATTAAATATTTAAAATATTTTATATAATAAAGCAAATATATAAATTAAATTATAAAAAATCAAATAGTTTAGTTTAAAAGTTTTATATAGCATTTATTATATTACTATTATTGCTATTTTTATATTTTAGATATATTGCTAATATTGCTTTTTTAGTTTTTTTTTTGCTATTTTTTTTTAGTTTTTTTATTTTTATTTTTATATATTTTTTTAGTTCTAGATATAAGTTCTAACAGTTTGCTTTAACATATTTTATTTTTTTGTAGTATCTATACTTTAGTTTTTTAAATACTACTTTTTTATTTTTAAAATTAGTTATTATTACTACTTATTTTTTATTTTTATAAAGTTAGACTTAACTATTATTACTAGCACTTTTTTTAATACTAATTAGTTTATTTAACTTATATAAGTTTTTTTATTTTTTATAATTAGTATTATATTAGCTAAAATTAAAATTTTAGTTCTTATTAAAATTTAAAAAACTTAAGCTTAAGCTTTAAAATCTTTTTTAAAACTATAAATAAAATATACTATAAAGTAATTTTTAAAAAGCTTATATTTAGGTCTTACTTTAATATATCTTTTTTATATTGCTTTAATTTTATTTATTAGCTTTTAAATAATTAAAAAAATTTTAATATTTATATTATTTTATTAGATCGCTAGCTAAAAAAGTAATATAACTTTTTTTTAGTTATATTTTTTGTTTGCTTATATAAATATTTTTTTTATTGTTTTAATACTATTTATTATTTAATTTTAAAAAATAAAAAAGCTAATTTTTATTAAAAAAATGCCCTATTTTTGAGCAGTTTCTTAAGCTACTATTTATAGCTATAAAACTTATTTAGCTTTTTCTAAAAATCGCTTTATTATAAATTTATATATATTATATATATTAATTATTATTAGTATATTAAAATATTACTTATAGTAGTTTTTTTAACTTTTAACCCTTTTAAATAAATTAATTTTAATAATATTTATGTTTAGTTTTAGTAATTTAATAGTAGCCCTACTAGTAGTATTAATAATATTAGTTATATTTTTTATTATTAATATATTTGTAATATATAAGCTAAAAAAATAAATTATTATAATAAAATTAAAACTTTGTTTTAAAATTATTTTTAGTTTAATTTTTATAATTGTTTAAATAAAAAATAAAAAATAAAGTTTAAATTTTGTTGCTTTATTAATAAGTTTTTAGTTAATCTATTAAAGCTAGTTTTTTTTTGGTTTTTTTATAGGTCTATATCTTTATAGGGCAGCAACTATACTACGTATCCAAATAGTTTTTTTTTACTTAATAGTAAAAAAATATTTATATTATTTTAGTCTAATATATAATTATCTGTTTTAATTATAAGTAGGTTAATATAAATATTATTTTATTTATTGTCTATCCAAAGGTTTGTGTAGTCCTACTATAAAACTATATTTTGTGCTATATAAAAAAAATAGTTAGTATTTAATAACCCGTTTTTTTTATTCTTTTTAAGTATCGATTGTTTTATTAGTTATAACTTAAAATAAGAAAACTAAAAACTATGATTATAAATGTTTTATATTATAAGATAATAGTTTTTAAAAGATCTAAGTTAAAGAAAAATTATAGCTTTTTTAGTTCTTTTAATTTATCTGATTTTTTTTTAAATTAATTAGACAAGCTATTATAAATCTGATTTAATATTTTATTAGTTTATATTTTTTATTAGGTATAATATTATAGTAGCTAGCTATTTATAACTTAATAAAAAAATCTCTAGGCTTATAACCTAGTAAAATAATTGGTATATAAGTGTTATATTTAGCTTATCTATATTATAATAAAAAGTAGGAAAACCTTAATATATATATAAACAGTGATAACTGTGCCTTTTATGCCCTTGATCTTATATAGTACATGAAATGACTCCTTGATATAGTTCACTTTTAATAGGTTGGTCGGTCGGTATGCGGATGGAATCATTTGTCGAGCTGCATGTACCGCTAGCAGGAGGCCATTCTATATGCACAAGGCGTTGTATTTCCTAGCACAGCGAAGGTGTTTCCGAGCTCTCCACGGGCAACATCTTCGAGTGTAAAGTTATACTCATACCTGTTTTAGGATAGCGTGAATAGTGCGGCGAGGAACTCGACGAGATGACTTAAAGCGGCATTCTTGCGGAACACCGGCTTTAGCAAGTAGAAAGGGACGACATACCTGTGGTGGTCGTGACGTGCTCGCACAAGGCCGGACGCGGATTTATGTCCGTCCTTCTCCATGTATTTAATCATGGCCGCAGCACAGGCCTCTCGTGCTCGTAACACTCTTGGAGAAAACCTGGCAAGATTCAGGAAGCTGGCCTCGAAAATTCTAGGCCGCTTTCATTAAAGGCGGTGTGTCACTTCAGCAATCTTGAAAGGGGGTAACTTGACTTACCTCCAAGCCTTCTGGGTCTCTGGGTCTCGGAATGGATTTTGAGGCCCATATATAGATTTGGAGGTAGCTGTGAGAATCGACTGCTGTGTCCATTCCCACAAACCGAGTCTGGTCTTTCCATTTGCAGCTAACTTCCGAAGCTCGTCTAGAAAGAGTTCGATTGATCTCCTGTTGATAGTATCGAGGTCCTCACCTGGCCCGAGGATAGGTGTAATGCGCTGAACCCGTACCAAACCCATCGTCATCTGTAAGCCCTTGTTGCATCAGATGGACCGACTGCTTGCTCATTCCAAGGATTTTCCCGGCACCTGCCGCGAATGGTGCGAAGCTTAAAGTACGCCATTGCTTTTGCACGGAAGGAATCAGTTCCGGGGAATTCAGGACGTAAATTCGGGAAAAGGGTAGGCGAAGGGTATACAACGGAAGATTGAACCTGTCCCTTTACATTTTCCGGCGTCAGTGAAGCTCCAAGAAACAGGGTTGCAAACCAGTTGGAAAGAACCGGCCCACCTGAGCGCAACATAATATTGAGCTTTCCCTCTGATCATGCCGACCAAGGGTCCTAGGAAAGGGACCGTAGTCGCAACGACGGGCGGTTCCATATCATCTTGAGTCAGTGAGAGAACGGTGGCTGCGAAGGAAGACCCATATCGAAGCGAGGCTTCCGAAAGCTATGGCAATGTTGAAGGCCATATTCAACTAAGGCCCGATAGTTCAAGACGCAGAATAGGAGGTTGGTGCTCGGGGAATGAATATTGTAAAAACAAGGCGGGGAGATGACAGTCCAGACCTAACAGCTGCAGTAGCCAGAGAGGTGAGAGCACCCCGCCTCCTTGCGTCACCAAGCTGCACTTTTAATGGTAGCATGTAGTGAAGTAGTGTGAATGGATCACGGAGGCTTAGTATATGCATAAGCCACTTGGTGGCTTTACTCATGGAGGATAGAAACACCATAGGCGTCGATTTTCATGAGGAAGAAGAGGAGCCCTACCCCTTTTAGCTAGCATTGCGAATGAATTCAAAATTATTGACTTCTTTACTTGACCGTCCGATTCCCCAAGAGAAAAGAGCAATAAATATACTAGGAAGTGCAGGTTCGGCCTATCTCTTAGTATAGGGGCAACGCAACACACCATGGGATGAATGATGTTAATTACAGTTGTCCACTTCAGTAGTCGTAGGTGCGGGCATGGTGGTGCAGCCTGCGGGCTCGATAGGGGATCGCACGCTTCTGGTATGCCAGCTCGGATGGACCAATCGGAATTCGGCCATCGCCAACACGCCGTCAGCACAATACTTAGAACGCTTATTGCCCGATGTAACGCACGTCAACCGAGATTTTACTCTGGTTTAGGAGAAAGGTTGCAGATTCATACATTACTATCTTGAAATAGGTGAACATGGCACGTCGTTGGTTTCTTGTATTTTATTTTTATTTTCTTTGCGCACTCATCATCGAAGCGAATGAATTGAGCTCAGGGGTGCTCTGCTCCTAAGCTCATGGGCGGGATAGCGCTATTGTAACGGATGTCCTAGTGTCAGAATATCAACGTAGTATCTAGCCGTAAGGGGCACGACGACCAGTCTTTTCCTCCCAAGCCTAAACTTCGGGGGGTCGCCAGGAAACTGAGAACCTGCAAATATGCTGTAGACTACCTACGGGTGCGGACCCCTTTTGGGGGCATGGTGGAACTGACGTTTTTTTCAGGTCACTCTGCTAGATTTTTTGGTATAGTGTTACATGTGTTGTACCTAAGTGTTAGGGCAATATTCTGACTGGCCATTGCGTCCCAGCCAAAATAATCACTATATAGACCTGCAACTGCTATTTTTTTGTTATAATATTCGAACAGTCCTTCTTTTTTAATTCTAACATTATTATAACATTGTTGTAACATTGTTTTATTTTTTAACATTAATTTTATTCTAACAGAGTACAACCAAAAAAGGCTAGAACTGAAGTGTTTTGGCAGGGCAATGTTGGGTTAGCCGTCAAATACAAGAACTACAACACTTACACAACTCATGTACCACAGTGACCTAAAATGGGATCCTCCCCTATAGGTAGGCACGTGAGAAAGTAACACAACCCCTAAACTAAGAAAATCTGCTCAGTCGCGACACCTCCAACGATAGCTTCACCTTGCATCAATCCATCTACATATCCTTCGCCGACAACTCTCGATTTCCTCTGACCTATATTCCTCAAAACAAATGGTGTTCCTGCTCCTGCCAAAATCCAAACCGTATCTCCCATTTTGACTGATTCGGAGGTGATACCGAAGAAACCTCGCTTTGTTACAAATATTCTTCGTCCAATGTACGCTATTCGAAAGCTTTCTTCCATGCCCTTGCGTTGATCCTCTAGCACTTGTTCGTCCGTCGAGCCTTCATCCTCCGCTATTGAGATCAGACGGGAGATCTCCAGAGCGGATGGGACAACATTTTGTTCATGGAACCGGGAAGAGAGATCGTCAAGGGTCTGCTTCAGGTTGTCCAGCCGTTCGGAAAAGGCTCTTGCTTCGTTCATTCGCCTTCTCCCAATCAAGTTGGAAATGTGCTCATCAAATTCTTGAATTCGCTTCATAATAAAACCCGAAAAGGCCTCACACGCTTGCTGACTCGCTGGCCGTTCGCGGAATGTGCTCTTGATCAACGTCCTCGAAAATGCATCACAACACGGTTCGTTAGAAGGGTAGTGTTGATGGGGATAATTGGCGAGAAGTTGTAACAATGAATCTAGTTGAAAGCGATTCATTATTTCAACGTAACTGGGACCAACCTGCACTATCTCGTCAAATTCAACACCGTCAACTGCAAGTCCATTACCATCTACTATCTTTGGGGCATTGAATGCTAGGCCTCGACTTGCACACCAGGTTGGGGGTGTTACAGATTGACTCAAAGTCAAAACCAAAGGATACATCATTGGTCCAGAGCTATAATCTGGTATCCACGTTGCTAAATCCTGACGTTTCCTGGATATCGAATCTTCAACCAAACCAAGAATATCGAGCCTTCGAGATTCGCAGATCGCTAAGATTGTGGCCTCGGAGTACACCTCGCTAGTCTCTCTACGATAGTCAGTCCGTATACTGAGTCTGGCCCCCGAAGCTCGCCGACAGTCTTCCCAAATATCCCTAATTCCATATATATGATCTTTTTCGTCGGCTGCATCGAACGTTTTTGTCCAGTATAATAGCTCATCGAGCCTTATATTTTGGATGCTTTCTCTGCGCAATATACCGAAAATTTGTGGATTATCAAGCCGATTGTTAGGTAGTTGTCCAACAGCGGTGCTGGCATTGTAAATGGCGCCGCTCAAAGTGTAGTCGACGTACGCCTTGAGTAGGATGTTCATACGAGTCTGCATTAATAACTCTGATGATTTCGAGATCTCTGCCCAAGGAATACTACGTTTTCCACAGCGGGTTTCTGTGTCTGCGGCAAAGAATTTTTCCTGTATAACCCATGTGCGAGAAAACCATTTTCGCTGAAGAAATGCAGCGTAGTCAAGCCAGTCTTGATAATCGATATGATGAAGACCGAGAAAACCAGACGCCTTCATTAATTCACCACCGGCTGCATGGCCATCGCTGCTCCAATTTTGCTGAGAGACAAGAGACCTTCTCGACTCCGCTTTCGGCCCTGCCAGGCCACAAAGGACTTTGAGAGCGCCGTCTGTGTGTTCATCTTCCTTGCCGAGCCAGATAACTACCCTTTCCGCCTTTTCGTATATTCGACCCACTACGATGCATCATAACGTGTTAGTTGTAGCCCATTCTTAATTGGGGGGTTAGCTAACTCATCGCCACCTGTGCATTCTTCTCTTCCAAGGCGTCTTGGTTGATGCATATCGCGTCAATCCACCAATAGGATTGACTTTCGATCGAATATGAGTTGTTGGCCGGCCTGGCGCCCAACTCATCCAGGGCATCAAGGAGGTTCTCCGTGACTCTGATGATTGACCCATTTTCATCGACCACGTGTCTATCAAGCTGGTTGGTCACGACCCTGTAATTGTTTGGGGACGACAGTCGCTGGTCCAAAGGGTCGCCCCAGGTATATGATAATGCATGGTAACATGGTGCTTCAGAAATCTTGAAGCTCTTAAGGGAACACGTGATAGGACTTCCTGCCGCCGAGGAAATCTTTAAAAGTCGAATTGATGGCCCGGCTGGCAAAGGCTTGTACTCGTAGATCTTCTCTTGATGAGGCATCATGGCGATAGATGACTGATGAAACCGCTTGACTTGCTAAAACTAAGGCAATTAGTAGTCCCTACAAATGAATTGTATTCTTGACTAACCTCGCACGACGAGCCTTATCTGGGGAATCAATCGCGCTTTCGCAAAGATTCTATTTTCGGCTCAACCGTGCCTCATAAATCATATGTCTACTTGGTGATCGGATCCTGAGCGATCTAAGTTCCCCACCCTTCCTACATAGCTGCAGATAGACATGGTCTAATTTTAGCTCCGGGGTGCAGGTGTATAATGCCACCATAGCCAATCTGACTTGTTTCAAAGTGTGATAGCAACTTTTATGCAATCCTTCGATCGGAGTTAGGTTTCATTCAAAATATTAGCTTCGTCTCAAACTGGTTTCATTCAATTCCAAGGAGGGCTGAATTCTCCAAATCATATCGTAGTCACACTTCTCACTTTCTCCCCAGCAAGCCTCCACGGAAAATAAGATTCAGAGTTATAGGAAACGGTAATAGATTCGAGGCCAAGTAGTGGCATTAGCTCTGGTTTCATAGTCCTAGAAACACCATAGGTCTTAATGAGATTGATATAGACGTCACCCACCACGACGCAGAACATTTCTATGATGTGCAATATAAAGACACAAAGCCCTAATCTAGCCAGTCTTTACCGGTACCGCCATACAACTTATTCACTCATTTAAAAATGCGCTTTTGGAAGCAGTGCGGGTCTCTGCTGTTAGTGTTCTCAGTGAGAGCACAGGTTGTGGCAGGTGTTCCAGTTGCTCCATCTGTAACTAATGATGCTTCGCTCCCAATACGACCGGCTTGCGGGATAATTGGTGAGTGATCTCAAGCTGTCCATTTCCCTTCATTTATTATTATGTTCTATCGTACTCAGTTCATCTTCGTTCGAAGCTTGCATACTCCCAAAGGTCCTTTTCACAGTCCCCCCCCCAAAAAAATGGTAATACTGACATTTAATTTTAAAGTGAATGATCCCGATGGTATGTTAAACACCTGAATTAGAACCTCGGCATGCTTTCTGAGACATTATAGAGTCCTTCATATTTGAAGCTAGCCTGGTGTATGAGTGTTTGACCAGTGTCCCCTTCAATCCGGCTGTTGCTGTACGGCTCATCAAGTATTACAACGATACCCTAGACTTCCAATCAACGGTTGATCTTTTGAAGAACCCCCCGTCGGGTTATCAACAACCAAGCGTGGACCTTCGCAATGGGCTTCAGCTGATCCAGGATGCCGCAGCATCTAATTCTTTTGCCAATCAATACGAGTTCGAGGTCGCATTGCAGCGACTGATCATGGCTGCTCACGACAGCCATCTGTATCTCTCTGCTGGAATTTTGACCGCTTTTACTTTTGCTAGCCCCTTTGATATAGTCTCCTTGTCTATGGATGGTTTACAAACCCCCAAAGTATATATTCTAGGCAGGTATCTTGAGTCCATAAGAATTTGAAGTGTAACTAACGAAAGTGAAGACGATGTCGTCGAGAGCAGCTCATTTACAATTTTCCAACCATCGGCGATCAAATTAATTAACGGTCAAGATGCAACCTCATATCTAGAGAGCTTTGCAGCTAACCAAAGCTCCGGCGCGGTCGAACCACACACTGACTGGAACCAGCGTGAGTAGTCTCGAATTACTTCTTGGGGCAATTTTCTTCTTGTTTGGCAACTCTTAGAGTGATTTTCTTTTCAAGTTGAGAGCCACATACTAGAAGTTTACGACAGCTTCAAAAATCTTATAAATCGCTCTTAAAACGGCATTTACTAACTCGGAATGTTGTAGTGATGTTCAGTTTCGCTCAAGATATCCAAGGACTACTCAACGTGTTCAGAGGGACGGCACCGTTCTATTTCGGCGACACGATGACCCTCGAATTTGAGAATGGCACAAGTATTACTAGAAGCAATTTGGGTGTATACTGGAGTCAAGGTCCTACCGGGCCCCTAGAGACAGGCGGTGACTTCTATAACTTTTTCGTCTTGGGCTTCTTCCCCGCCTCCTTCGACCTCGGCGCAGAATCCAGTGTTACAGTCACAACCGACAGTGATCAAGCAGCGATATCAGCCCCAGTAGAAACATTTCCTCCAGTGCCCACCACTGTCTCCTGGAACTCGATAGCATATCCCAAAACACCAGACGTAGCACAGGCAGACCTTGGATCATTTGGTGGGGGCTTCGTTTCTGGTGAGTTCTTCTTACTCATTTGAACCTAGTTATGTAAAATTGACCAAGGTTATCACCTCGCCGCAGGGTACTTCATCAATTCGTCTTCTCTCGCAGTCCTCAGTATCCCTAGCTTCGACGAATTCGGCTCTGCTCTCCAGACAACACAACAGACGGTTGACGAATTCATTTCAAGGGGCAAACAGGCTGGCTTACAGAAAGTCGTGATTGACCTTCAACAGAATACAGGCGGCCAAGTTCTTCTTGCGCTCGACACTTTCAGACGATTCTTTCCGAATATCGAGCCGTTTGCTGGTTCCCAAATGCGTGCTAGTGGTCCCGCCGAGGTTATGGGCCGGACGTTGACGCAGTATTTTGATCAGCTTGAGACGACAGATCCTGATTATCCGATCTTTGTAGTGGATGAATGGGTGTCAAGTGCTCGTCTTAGCGCCAAAACGGGGTCGAACTTCACGTCGTGGGGTGATTTTTTTTGGACCAATTGCCTCAGGAAATAACGCCGTTACAAGCACCGTAAGTCACGCTTTTATCACACCCCTTTGACGGACATGAATGGTCATTATTGCTAGAGGTGATTGGCAACCGGAGATTGAGCAGAAAGATGAAGTTTCTGTGACTCCGCCGTACAAATATCTAACAAAAATATAACAGCAACGATTTAATCTTTCGAGCACAGTTTTCGTCGAGAATTCTATCCAAGATGGTAACTTCAACCTAGATTCAGCTACCAACACTACACTCACGCCACCATGGGTAGCTGAGGATATTATAATTGTAAGCCGATCTGATATTAACTGCCCTGTTATTACAGTGCGCCTGACACATTCAATATTGTAGCTTACCGATGGCGTTTGCGGCTCATCGTGCGCCCTCTTCGTTGAGATGATGCACCACGAAGCAGGAGTCCGGGTAGTAACTGTGGGCGGTCGACCGGTTCCAGGGCCAATGCAAGGAGTTGGGAATACCCGGGGCGCCCGACTAATGCCAACATCCATACTAGATAACAACATTGAAGTCACTCAAGAGATCCTAGGGCCTTCTCCTGATGCTAATTTCCTACCTAACCGCACCGAAGCATTAGACGTGTTCGTCCTTGATGGCGGCGTCAATCTGCGAGACCAAGTCCGTCAAGGCGAAACCACTCCCCTTCAGTTCGTGTACGAAGCAGCGGACTGTCGCATCTACTACACGCCGCAGACCATTTTGAATTACACAGCGCTGTGGACCTTCGCGGCAAACGCCATGTCTACCGATCCTCCCCTATGTGTTGCCGGCTCCACGGGAATCCTTCCCTCGGATTCCACCAGCTCTCAGTCTTCGCCACTCGAATCGTTCGACCCGACAAAATACATCCCCAACAATGAGAACGCTACACCTCTCGTTGATCCAGGTGAAATCACCGAAGAACTTTCTGGCGATCTTACCGACCAGAAGCACACCCGACTTCAAGTTACATTTATTGACTGCCCTGTCCTCAATACCGGCTGTTGTTACCCCGGCTTCGCCTGTCCCGACCCTGGGCTCATATGTGCCCCGATTCAACGATTCGCTTCAGATTCCAGGTTTTTCCCCACATGCGTACCCAGGTGTAATGGGGGAGAAGGGAGACCATGCGGTGGCGGGACTTGCCATATCACGGGATATTCTGAAAATGCCAACCTATTTCTGATTCCAACTGGCTTTTGCAAGCTCTTCCCGGTGGAAGATGAGGCTGTTGGTGTAGGCGGGACACGCGCACTACTCAGCTAGCATAAACGAAATAGGTGAGCCCTAGGGCTGTGATCTTGCGCTTTGTAACATCTGCATCTCCTTGTTAATTAGTGCTCTTTCCTTGCCATGAGGGGAAGTCGTTTGATAGCGATCTCGTATGTAAGCAGAGTACATTTAGGTCGCTGTAGGTTCAAGACAAATTAATAGTTAATCATCTCCAATAAGGCTAGAGTGCCCATTTAAGACTAGTTAGCGTGTAGTTGATAATCCGAAATTCATTTCAATATACCTAATATCGTAGACCGGGTTGAGGCGGGAGTATCTTCGCGGTTTATTTCAGCCACCGTAGGTTAGTGACAACCAGGATCAGAGGCATTCTACTTAATCCAGATTGAGCTGACATCCCAAGGATAGGATTAGTGTAGGCAGATTAGCCAGCCACCAATGAGCTGCGAGATGTAGCCACCGATGACAATTACGGGTTTCAGCTCCTGCACTGACAGACCACTGCTGCATGATATACCAGACAGAAAGATGTTCATCCTTCGGCGTATTGGAGTATATGAGAACCTAACACCCTATAGCGATCTTTCAGTGCTTAGCTGCGTATTCTCCGTCCTGTGACTACGACGAAGGCGGATTCTGTAACAGCCCTGACACCCAGATCCCCGACTCCTTGGGAATAAGTACCTATCCCGATGATCTGTTGATGCGCTAAAATAGCCTTTAGGCGGCCAGCTTACCAGAACCGACTCCGACTCCGCTCTTCGCCGATGCCAGGATGAGGTGCACAACGTGCGACGACAGAGGCTACATTGAATCCTGGAGGATTCAGTCCGAGGTAACCCTCTACCGCACTACTACCGAGCTTAGTGCGAGTGCTGCTCGCTGTCTTCTGTGTGCAGCAATATGGCACGGGATGTTGCAGTTCCCCACGGGCCGGGAAACAGTGGCTGATCCGCGACCGATCAACATCCGCCTCGGGTACTGGAGAAACGAAATGTTTCGTGTACGCTACGGACGGCCGGGGGAAGGGGCTGGAAAGGCGCACCTCGACTCTGCGTTCGCGCTGGTCAGGGAGTCAAAATTCGCCAGCAAAGATACAAGACTGACAAGACAAGGAGCACAACCGAGTGGCGATAGAGAAAAGGGTGTGTTCACATTTGGCGCCGATGAGGGTCTTGAGACGATTCCTTGGCTCCCAGCAGTCAACCCTTCGCCGATCTCCTCCCCGACTTGGTTTTCAATTACAAGACAGATACAAGAGTGTAGAGCCAAGCATCTGCACAGCCGGGTGCAGCAGATATACGTACCGGATCGACTTGTAGATCTGGGACCCCGCAGCAACGATCTAAATGCGCTGTTGCTCGAGGACACGTCAAAGATCAAAGAACCATATGTCGCTCTATCACACTGCTGGGGAGGAACCATCCCGTATCGGACCCTGCAGTCTAACAAAGCTGAGATGTGCCGACGCATAGATTTTGCGCAGCTCTCACGCAACTTCCAGGATGCCTTCACCGTTGCCCGGTGGTTGTCTTACCGATATATCTGGATCGATTCGTTTTGTATCGTCCAAGACGATCAGGATGACTGGCTTCGGCAAGCTACTAAGATGGCGGATGTGTACGCTGGGGCGCAGCTTACTATATCCGCAGCGAGATCGTCATCTTTCAGTGAGGGATTTTTGACAGATAGAAACACCGATATCGAACTCCCCTTGTCGGAACGGCTCCCTATGGGGACTGCGCTGTACGCGCGCGACTGTGGAGCACTCGAAGCATCACACCAAGGCATCAATAGGCAGCCTTCTCATCATACACCGCTCTTCCAACGAGCATGGGCGTTCCAGGAGCGGCTGTTATCCCAGCGCGTATTGCATTTCCTAAAGACTGAGGTGGTATTCGAGTGTGAGAAATCACTCTGGTGTGAATGTGGCGAGTACAACACTTATCCGGATTCAAAGTATGACAAGGAAGTCTACCGCAGCTCAACCTGGGAGGATCTAATCAAGCAGTACACGTCGCGCAGTTTAACATATGCCGAGGATGTCCTCCCTGCTGTGTCAGCTGTGGCGCGGGATCACGGTTCTAAAGGGGGCTACATTGCAGGATTGTTGGCGGATAGCTTGGATTCGAATTTGCTATGGAGGGTAAAGGCACAGATGGATTTACATGGCGGTCTCGTGCCGATGCCAACACCCACCACGCGGCCGAGCATATATGTTGCGCCGAGTTTTTCGTGGGCGTCGATCAAAGGACAGGTAGAATGGGTGGAACCATTAGCCGGTTATAATACGGTCTGTAAGCTCGAAGGCTTCGCCACGACTCTGCAGAATAAAGATGATCCATTTGGACGTGTCCTAGACGGATATATATCTCTTCGAGGGCCGACCGTAGAAGTTAAACTGAGGTCGGCGCCAAAGATGATCCGAGGTCAGCTGCACGGCTTTTTGTACAGCGCGGACCCTACGAAAAGGGATGTGAGCGCAATTTTCGACACTGCTGACGTTCCACTGCTGATAACACCTCTGAAACTGATCACAACTCGCGAAGAACGAAGCTGGTTCTACAGTAACCACGGTCTAGTGCTGAAACCTTCAATTAGGGTCCCAGGGGCGTTTGAAAGGATTGGCTGTTACTGGGGTGCCCGTAAGAAAGTTTTTGAGCCTCCAACGAGCGAATTGGTTACTATCGTCTGAGGAAAGACTATTTATAACAGTTATCTGAAGAATAATGGGTTGAGGATGAAATTTTTCACCGCGATATATACAGAAGATGCATTACATGGATTCTGCCTCCGAGGAAGCGAATTCTTTCTCTTTAACTGATGACTTGAAGCGTATCCGAAATCAATATACCGCTAGCACTTCAACATTCCAAGCATATTTCTGATCACGGAAGACATCATCTGAGAAATCAAAGTTTGGCTTCGTGGTGCAGTCTTTTTGTGTGGTCGTGACGGGGGACTTGGTTTTGTCATCGACAAGCCAAGGGATGTTTTCGGGTCCGCGGCCCCCTTTCGTCATCAAAGTTCTCCTACACGTGTGCATCGTGGAGTCTGTGCGACTCAAGGCCCCTAAATTTAGATTGAACTACCCAATGAATTGGTTTCGATTCGAAACAGGGCGCGCTACTGGTTTTTGCTGGCTAGCTTAGCTCGTCTGGCTAATTATCTGGACGTTATACGTACGTTCTATACATCATACTATGTTTTCTACATATACACTTATATAAGACGCAACATTTACTCTAATAATAAGCATTAAGCAATATATCGCGTGTGTAAGGTAATTGACCCTAAGCTCCCGCAGACAGACAATGATTGCAGCAGTCAAAAGTTCCGTGTTTGCCCTTTAGGCAGGCTGTCTACGTCACTCACACCGAACACCAACCTTACCCAGGCTCTTGGATACAGTCTTTGCCGATATTGCCGAGACCTGACAAAGGCCGTATTACACGTTGCCAGATGGCCCAGCATATCATGATATTCTTTGCCTTCTCGCATAGATATTCATATATCTAGTCCAGTTACCGAATACATCATCCATAGAACTAGAGGGCAGCCGGCCGCTATATGCGACATCACAGAATAGATAACAGGCAATTAGGTGTCCAAGCTTCCATCTACCAAGGGATTTCACTACCAGCAATCCCGTCGAAGAATTTTCCGGAAGTCTTCTCCCGAGTAGCATTATCAATCTAACTCAAATTAACATCTCTTGGCCTGCAGTTGAAGTGAGGCTGCAATAAACTCACCAGAGTAAGAATACCGTCAGTGCTCTGCCTCTTAGTATGAGGAGCCTGGGGTAGCCCCATGCCGTGAGCTGCTCTGTTTCCACCTTCGGTTTGCACAAGGCTGTGGAATTACATCAGCAAGCTATGTTCCATAGTATCTCCGCCCATTCGACTTGAGAACGGCGGAGTATTTGCCAATGATTGGTAATGCAGTGAGGGCATTGAAAGCCGTGGGAAGGTTGGTACGTTAGATTCCATGCTCCCGCATCGTAGAGCCACCAGAAGAAGTCTGCATAACTTTAGAAGTGACGCGCTTTGAATCTAGTTCCTCGATTTGGCTCCATCGCCTTTGAGTCTTTTCTCGAGTAGAACGCCCTTGGGATAATCTCGAGTCGTCCGCTCCGAAAACTATACGGAAGCTCCCCGCAATTGAATCGGGCTCAGCCCTAGGTATTCAGCAAACTCTGCGCTCATCCGTTCAACCAACGAGCCACTACACCTAGAGGCGAGCTGTCAACCTAGCTCTATCCCCCCCCCCAACAACATTCTTCCTTGCCCTCAGGACGGCTCAGATCATATAGCCCCGGACGCCACTGGCTAACGATGGTGAGCTTGAGGAAGATATCCCAGATATTGAACTCCACAAGCATGATCTGAGACCCCTTCTGTTAAAAGAATGAGGGCACTTGATGTTTTCTATGGACCAAACCAACTTAAACCTTTGTTCTTTGATGAATCTGGATACGTAGAATGAATAGAGATCTGGGATTAGAGAGAATATATAAGGGTTATTCCTCGGCTTCTCCAAACAGTGTAGCTCATGCAATATGGTTCCGTGGTGTAGTTGGTTATCACGTCAGTCTAACACACTGAAGGTCTCCGGTTCAAGTCCGGGCGAAATCATTACCTGATCTTTTGCTACTCATATATATATATCTTTACATTTAATTTCATTTTTTATTTCATTTTTTTATTCTTCTCTTTTCTTCTGTTCTTAGTTTTTTCTGTATGTTTTTAAGAATAAAAGCATATTATGAACCGTGTTATAAAGGTTTAAAGAGCGGTGGTAAAAAGCTTGTGCTGAACACTATGCTGTTAGGTTAGATCGTACGTGTTAAATCAAAATAAATGCTAATGTTGGGATAATACCTAGGTAGCACAAATAAAATCGTTTACACCTCCCCTAGCATTCATGCTGGTGAAATTACGACTCCTAGAGGGAGACAGACAAGTGATCAGTGAAAATGTATGAATATTATGTATCTGTAACATCAAACCCGGTATATGTATGTGAAGCAACATCGGCGGCTCCTTCGCCCCTCTACATGTACGACCCATAGGTCTCGCTAACTCCCACAGAGTGAACAGACCCAAGTCCCAAGCTGAGTAAACCAAATCGTAACCCTGGATCCCATACAACTTTCTTTCCGCTTCTATAGAGGGTCGTAATAAATTAATCGAGGTTTGTCGGGGACCACTGATGGCAACTTTCCTGACCTCATTTCAACCTCAAAGCGTGACATTCTGTATCACGGTCATTGTCATCGGTCGAACAAGGAGCATATGATGGGTTATGGCTGGCGTAAATCGTATCGGTGATCGTTGCACACGGCTATGGGCTTGCCCAACCGCCGGCAACATCAACCCATTCAGCGAGGCAAGAACCTTCCTTACCCTCCACATCAACTATGTCGGTATCACAACGACAGCGGCACCCAACACCGTTCTCTTTCTCTTCGTCCCATTGCTCCCAGTACTCGTCTTCCTCAATACGATACTTCTCATCGGTCGTGGTCGATTCGAGAAAAGGTTCTCGAGGTAACTGTCGAGCGGGGGCATTGGATGGACAATGCTGAATAGTGGTATGTCGGTAGCCGAAGTCGCGGAAGTAGTGGATATCACGAGGAGCTAGTAAAACGCCAGCAGCGAGGGAATGAATAGGGGCATCACCCCACTGCATCATTAGTTAGCCTATGAAACCGTAGAACGTTTTTTTTTTACCGAGACGTACTCGTTCCATCCAAAAACCTCCACTGCGGTCCATCATCTCGAAAAAGTCCTCGTACGGTTTACTTCGGAACCAGCTCAGCTTAGCGATTTCGAAGTTGGACCAAAAATGACACATGTTGTAATTCTCGCCATCCATGGCTTCAGGGTCAATCTCGGGTAAGCCGCGGCCTGGCTCAGCTCGTAGGATCTCTTCAGGCAAAGGTGGCTGGTAGTTGGGATCATCTTCGGGACGAGGTGGTTTCTCCCCAGGCTCGACAAACATTTCCCAGAGACCTTGAGAGGTAATATTGTTGAGACGCTTGTAAGCAGAAGCGTACCGCCAAATATTAGGGACAGTTTCCCGAAGTTCTTTGACGGCAATGGTAAAGCCATATGTCTTATTGCTCTCGATCATCTTCAAGAAAGGATCGCTTTGACGAGGTTAGCAGTGGAAAAGAGCGTAGAAGGGCTGATTGAGCCTACTAGGTGATGTCACAGAAGTACTTGATCTCGGGCTCCAACCGCCAGTACCATTCGTACTTCGCAAGGAGGGGGTGCTTATAAAAGAACCTAACCCATCGTTAGCAAGTACCGGGCCGTCAGTTAGACAATACACACCCTGAATAAAATCGGCACATGGCGTGGTAGCTCTCCAGACCACCATACATGACGGCAGCGTCTCCCTGTTTAGCGATACCCTCTTTTGCGACTTTGTGATCGATCCAGTCTGGGTAACCCCACATCTCTGGGCCAACTTTGCCGAACTCGACGGAAGACGAGGTGTAGTTACGGACCGTGTCCTTGAAAGTTTGGTTGAAGTCTCCGTCATTTAGAAAGACATATGGATAGTGATACCATCGATTGAAATGGCGCTCGATGGACTTAATGGACTGAATAACGCCTTCCAGTTCCTTGTTTCGCGCAAGCACTACAAAAGCAGCATTTGCTCTGGGTTGCGACGTATCAGGGTCAAGGCAACCAGTCACAAAGACCTTATCATGTTCCTCGCTGATTTTTCTGTTGACACCACCGCGTTAGCAAATCATGGCCTCAAAAAATAAAAGAAAAACGTTTGCTGTGGGTTAGGCCATACCGAATAGCTGGGGGAGATCCAGCAGGGATCAATATCCTCCCAGGAGAGCTTGGGTGCCTCACAAATAGCACCAATATGAGTATTAAAACAATGCATGGAAAAAGTACGACGACACCTAGAGGCACCGAGATACTCGAATTCCCTCTTAACCGAAGTGGTCTGCGCAAGAAAGCGAGACGCGCCTGAAGCTGGTGTCGACGACCATTCCTCTTCTCATCGGTCGTGGGGAACGGAGAAGCGACCCCTGCCACCGGCACGCGGCGATATGCGCGTCTTATAATATCCATCACAGACGCAGCACGTTTAAGGCAGGATTAGAAACTCCCCAAACGATGCCAGTCTATGCACGCGTCGCGTGCTGTGCAGAGATTACACAATGCTGAATTATGATGTTGCTGTATGTTTCAAATACCAATATAAGCTTGAGCGAGACGGGCCACAATGCAACCCCACTGGTGAGGATAACAGCTGATGATGGTGCGTCTAGGTCGGCGGCTTGCATGCGGGTGGCAAAAAGGGGGAAGCGTATGCTCGAACACCAACAGTAAGAAACGGTGTCAGGCCGTTTTATCTATCTGGGATGGATGGCTTCCTCGAAAGATGACGCGAGAACGTGCAAATGCGCCGTCTTGCTTGGTTGTCGTGAGATCGAACGAGTAACGAGCGACAAGGGGAAGGTCCCTGGATGCAGCGATGGTCGGCGCGACGGAGATGGCGAGCCCAGGGCAGGCGGACGTTGGTGGACGGCCGTGGTCAGAAACACTCGAGCTGACGACGGCGATGGCGATGACGATGACGCCAGACGTGTCAGCCACGCAAGTAGTCACGATCTGCTCAGCTACCGACTCCCGGTTATTCGGGCTTCATCTGGAGCCGGTCGCAGAGGCCAGCAAGGAGATCGACACAGCTGCCGCGCTCGGGGATATTGAGTGGAATCGGTTCGGTGGGAGACAGGAGGACCAGAGGAGGTTGACAGTTGGTTTGTGCAGAAATGATGGACGAGACACGACAAATATGGGGGATGGATGGTATGAGACCTGAATGGGGAAAAGGGCGAACACGCTTGTCAGGGCAGATAAGATTTGCAGCTGGCATTTTTCGACATGACAAAGGTTCAAGAAGTTCCCTAGGTAGCTGTTAGCCCGTGGCCACACACTATCGCTAACAGTCGGTACCTGCACCGTGCTGTACACTGGACAGGACACTGGACGAAATAGGGGGAGACCTAGAAGCGCCGGTCCACTTATCTTCCCTGTTCCCCCTACCAAGTAATCTACACACAAGCCGAGTCGAGTCTGGCCAATCAAACCAAGATAATTTTTAAGTCTAGTGGCTCGTGTCTAAAGTGCAAGCCCCATGCTTGACTTTCACAACCACATCTCAAACTGTAGGCAACTGTACGTGGTTGGCCTTTGTTGAAAACTCAATGAACTCGGCCGTTAAAGTACACTAGGTATCTTGTGCTGGTACGCATTTCCCGATCTAAATATAGTTATAGTTGGTGAGATAGTGCCGTGCCACAAATTGTGTACGTACCTTAGTATAACATGTACATAGTGGGCTGAACGTAACTGTACGTGTTACAAGGTACCTATGTTCGAGAATCTTTGCATGACCCTTTTCGGTTCATCCAAGGGGCTGAAGGAGAGTTCATCTGTCATCTGAAACTAAGGTTGTCTCTCTACCCATCAGCCAGCCTTTATTAAGGTAGCCTTATAGGGTACTCCGGCTGAGTAAAAACTTAGGCCTGACTCATATACTATAGCTATTTTATCTATGTATCATCATTCCACACCTCAAAAGTGCCACGATTAGCCTTTTTACCCACACATAGATCTTAGAAAACTTAACTTACGCATTGATAGATAGGTAGGTAATCATTTGCCCTCAACACAGGGAAATGCGCCCTCAATTCGATATTCAGCGCAAGTTAGCACACTAACCTCGAGTCCAGGAAACACAATACCTTGTGTCATAACCAGGCTAGATGCACAGACGTAACCACACACCCACAGAACCCCGGAAGTCCCCAATGAGTATTTTAGAGTCTTCATATCAGTACCCGGCATGTGGGATAGTAAAAAGGCAATCGCCGTCGAGAGAATGATCACACATGAATTTCTACCTGGAGATGGCTTCATCCCCCGACCCTCTCGGTCAGTATGCAGGTCGTTGTTTTGAACTCACGACAACCCCTGAGAATGGCATGCTTCCCTAAAGAGAGATAAACTTCAGTCTGCCGTTACCTGTAAGTGTTAGCCTATGCCTCAATTCATTTTGCTGACTGACGGACTGACTTGTCCGCAAGACCGAGATTGAACGATTTCTACGACACCTGGTAATATGCGATGTGATTGATGATCGGTGCAGGTCGTATCAGAGGAGTAGGTCTTGGCTATCTCGCGGTGATTTGGTGTTTATCCTAGAATAAGCAGAGGGAATGAACGGACGACCCCCATTTCGCTTCATGGTTCATTCGTTATACGCCTCGGGTAGCTAAACGTCGCGTGTATCACTCTATCAGGATGACTCCAACTCAATAATGTTGGATTGATAAAATAGAAGGGTTAGAAGGGCTGCGAGTTCATTTGATCCTCGTAATGGGGTCGCGCCATCTGCCGGTGCGAGCTGCGTTTTATGGCAACGCATCGCCTTCCCGCCTAATTAGAATTAATCTAACAGCTCCCCTCCGTGTGTAATAACGACGACCCGTTATGCCTCATTCTGTATTAAAACGTCCATCTATGATTCTAATAATGGCTATCATCCAATTTCGGTGCAGAGGGCCAAGTGAAGATGGTTGTGCCGCTAAACTCATTTGGACTGTGACAGTATCGCGTTGCCACGAATATGTAGACTGACGCCGACGCATGGGATGATATCTATTGCCTTGTCGTCCTATCTTGAACTAAAGCCAAGAACCTAGTTCGAGACCGCCTCCGTTATCAGGTTGGCCATGTGTAGACAGACACTGAATTATATTGCTCAAGATGAGGGACACTATTTGATAGAGCGAGATGTGGTATATATTAGGTCTACTCCCTCTTCATCCAAGGCCCCCTCACTGTGAGGCACAATCTCCTGCTGACCAACCCACTGTCGGTGCATGTATCGGTCTACTTTAGTCCTATTTATCGTATGAGGCTGTCATAGTACGCCCTCCGAAGAGCGAGAAAGGTACAAGAATGCATTGGCTCCTGTCAACAGTCGTAGGGACTGCCCTCACCGGCGTTGGTATGTAGCTTCCCGTTTCGTCACAGACGACGGCTATTAACATTGGCCTGTAGGTCTGGCACAGACTACAACTCCCTTCCCAACCTCATGCTCCAATGTAGCTGCAGCTAGGTATGCATACACTGTTGACTCGGCATGGCAGATCACGAAAATCGCCAGTGGCCTGCGTCAGCCACGGACTATCGTCTTTGACCCGTTGGGAAACATGTTAGTCCTACAGGCCACATCAGGTGTGTCCGTTCACACGTTTGGCTCCGACGGTTGCATCAATAGCGCGACGACTATCATCCAGAACTCTGGGCTCAACCATGGCTTGAGTCTCAGCCCGGACGGTAAGACATTATACGCCAGCTCAACCACCCAGGTCTGGTCGTGGACCTACGATGCTGCCACTCGCAAAGTATCCAACCAGAAGACGGTCGTCACCGGCATTAGCCAAGGGATACACTCTACCCGTACTGTCACAGTATCCCCCACGAACCCGAACATTATACTGGTCTCGACGGGTTCTAACTCCAACTGGGACTATGCCGCCGGGAGCCCTTCAACCGGTCGTGCATGCGTTAAGTCCTTTGATGTCAGCAAGACCCCTGCAACTGGGTTCAACTACAACACGGAAGGGACTAGTATGCATTCCTGATTCTTGCATTCCTTGCTCCGATACGCTCCTATTTATTCCCCAAAGCCCCAAGAATGAGTTCGATCTTCACTGTAAAGGATGAATTCTAACACGGGAACCCTGACAGTGGTCGCCTATGGCGTGCGCAACGAGGTGGCTCTCGCTTTTGATCCGAATGGTCATGCATGGGGCGCCGAGAATAGCGGTGATGATTTCAGGCGGACGGTCAACGGACAATCGGTCGATGTGCACATCGACAACCCAGCCGAGGAGCTGAACTACTGTGAGCTATTATTTCTGCTTCGTTAACATAACTCGGCGGTTCGGAGACTGACACTGGCATCCCTAGTCGGCGACCCAGAAAGCCCGCGTACACCGAACTGGTACGGTTATCCAACCTGCTTCACAGTATGGGAGCCATCTCTCTTCAGAGACACCACGTCGCTGACGACGGGCTCGCAATTCGTCGTAACGCCCAACGCGACCTTCAACGACGCCTCGTGCACAGGCGTCTCGAACCCACCCCGACTCAGCTTCCCTGCACACACAGCACCCATCGGCAGCGTCTTCGACAAGAACGGCACAAACCTGTACATCACGTTCCACGGATCGTGGGACCGACAGCCGGCGGCGGGATATTTTGTGGCCGAGGTGCCTTTCACTAAGACAGCTGACAACCTGTACGACCCCGTCGCGGCGGCTGACTCCAAGACGGGCTATAAGACTGTCTTGTCGGCGCAGACCCCGGGCTCGTGCAACTCGCCCTCGTTGACTCAGAGCACATGCTGGAGATTAGCCGGAGTGGGCTGGGACAACGCGGGCGAGAAGCTCTTCGTCAGCAGCGATAACCAAGCTGATGGCGAGATCTTTGTGTTGAAGAAGAAATAGACGGTGCCAGAACCATGAGACTTCGAGAGAACAGTATTCATATCGAGTACATAGGTTGTGCATGTTCTTGTTTGTTTTCTCGGCGAGGAGAGTAGGCGGCACTGTCTATAGTTTCTAGTCAACTCCAATTAAACATCGAGATAGATATATACCGCGGGAGAGAGCGATACAGATCATCATGACTGTGTCTCATATGAATAAGGAGTGGTTTGTTAGACCTAGTAGCCTGAGTTGACAAGTACAAGCCAAGAGAGCAGCCAAGCCGAGGCACTAGATAACCCACCATAGCTGTTTCAGTGGAGGTACACACAGAGCCCAGGCCCCACATGTACCTACCACAGCTCAACAGAACTTCAACGGCTCTTTCGCAACATAATATCCAGCTCACAAAAACCAGAGTAGCATTGTATTGTATTTATGACCAAACCCCCTATTCTCCGTGAGACGAAGGCATTGGAGCGCTTCGCACAACATCAACTATATGCTCCAGCCTCCCCCCCTCCCCCCCTCCCCGACCCACACATCATCTTGAGACCCTAACCAACCAGCAATGTCGCAAAAGATCACTTCTAAAAACCTCACCTACGACGACTCGCTGCCACCCTTCCTGGCACGTCTCCGCGGTCAACAGACAGCGCACGGCGGGCCGGACCCGATCCTCGCAGCACACCGCCGACCCAACCAGAAGCGGTCAGCATCGGAGGAAGCCGAAGACGCGCCGGTCGTGGTGGACGAGGACGGGAACGTGATATCCTTGGAGGACGGGTTCCTCGCAGGCGAAGCCAAGCGAGGGACTGGGGGAGAAAACGACGAGCGAGGGGACGCCCCGCGTGATGCCGAGGACGGAGATCTGGCGCAGGGCAAGGAGA
The DNA here is from genome assembly GCA_023159155.1 of Ustulina deusta. Classification (NCBI taxonomy): domain Eukaryota; kingdom Fungi; phylum Ascomycota; class Sordariomycetes; order Xylariales; family Xylariaceae; genus Ustulina; species Ustulina deusta. Next base: position 188,267 of record JAJNNX010000037.1, on the reverse strand, counting down.
AGGAGAAGGTAGCGGGGATCGGGGGCTCGCGCAAACGCAAGGTCGGGCGCGTGATCGGCGAGGAACACCCGGACCCGGAGAAGGCGAGAGCAGAGAAGAACGACGAGCACGAGGCGCGGATCGCGAGAGCCGGCGCAGACGTGCGCCGACTCCTCGGCCGAGACGACGATGCCCCTAGCCGCTCCGCCGACGCGCCCAAGGCGACGAAAGCATCCGATGAGAGGCCCGGAGCGGAGCGAAAATCACAACGGGACAGGCCGCAGCAGGAGGCCGTCAAGGGCGCGAAGAAGAAAGCCGCGAAGAAGATAAAGCTCAGCTTTGGGGATAACGACGACGGCGAATGAAGCAAGCCTCTCATCCACGGCTTCATCCCTTTCGCCAATGCACGCCGTCCGGTCTCCGTCAGCTACTAACTACGGTGGCCTCCTTTGCACCCGGAGTAGAGGAAAGACTGTAGCGCCCCCCCTATGAGCCTCGGTTCTCATAGGGCGGGTTGAAAGACTCGCAGGTAACGACACGGGCTGGTCAGACTGACCAGTCTGATATGTAACCGCCGCGCTGTTCTGCTGCATCATTATCAATCTACCTAGCGCAGACTAGGATCTGAGAACCTATGTAAGCTATCACTCCCTATGGGGAGGAGGCAGGGGGGTCCGTCCAAAGCGGGCAAAACGACAGCACGAGAACATGGAGCACATGAGAGACGAGGATCATGAATGTTCCATGGCACGTCTGGAACCTAGATACTCGAGTAGATAGAACGACAGACTCCTCAGGTTTGGCACTAGGAAATCTAGTACAGTCCTTAATTGGTTGGTGGCCGGCGGCATCTTAGCTTTGCCGAAAACAAGCCTCCCAGCTCATAGTATGAAGTTGTACCTAGTGTCTGGGACCAAGCAATATCCCCATCGATCCCCCTCGAGGAATGGAGAGCACCAAGACAGCCATTCCGCTTTCAAAGCAAGTTGCAGATTGACTAACGGCAACGGTGAAATTCAGCATCACCCAATCCATCACGAGCTTCTCAGCGTACTAGATAGTTCAGGGGAGTGCTGTTTGTCACTACTTGACACGAACACGATTCCAAGCACATGTAACGAATGATTCGCTTTTGGCTGTAGAATGCCGTTGCTGTCAAGCTATGTACATTGTTATCATTACGTCAACCATACCAAAGCAAACCGCTGTCAAGTGACTTGTCCATCATGCTCCGCCTAAAATATTAACTGGACAAGCTACTCCCACGCAAGAGATGCCGATAGCTGATACAGGGTACCGAATATGAATATTACGTAAACCATTGTTTCCCAAGAAAATGAATCTTCTCTTAATCAGCCTATTCCAACAACGCCTTGCGGATGCATTTCAAAATATGTCGTTTCACCTTCATCACTCGATCAAACCATGTCCTCTCCTTGTATCCCAGCTGACCGCCGGAGTCGGGAATTCTAGTAGCGGGACGTCCGGTTGGGGGAGTGTGAGTGATCATAAGAACTGGAGTGTCCATATGGATCGTCAGCGTATACAGTAGTGCGTCGGTCCTCTTCTGGAAGCAACTCCTTGACTTCCCAATTGTTCATCCGCGTTCCAACGGAGAACTCTAGGTCCTCTTTCGTAATGGAATCCCAGTACTAGCAGGAAAATTAGTTCGGCACATTAATAAATTCCATAATGAAGACATACCTTGTAAATCATCATAACTGCAAGTAGATTGCCAACGGTAGCGAAAAGGAGACCATCAATGTAATGGCTCGTGCCGTTGCAAATAGTTGCGCTGACTGCATAGAGCAGGACTTGGCCAACGACAAAAAAGAAGACACCAAAAGCAATGTGCCCGAGAGGCCACTGATCCTCCAAGGTCCGGACTACTAGCAGAACCTGTAGAGCAACATATATCACAAGCTGAACACCATTCAAGAGGTAGAGAACGGCAAACAGGCCCACGGTGTTGGTCGGTCCGAGTCCGGCCCAGGATTTAAAAGTGGCCAAGGAAACAAAGAACGAGATGAGCCAAGCGGCCAAGGAACAGAGTCGGAGCATCCAAAGCGACAACGGCGTGCCGTCTTCATACAGCTGAAAGCCCACAAAACCATTGATCAGGAGACAGGTAATGAGAGCAGATGAAAAGCCGGCTTGTATGGCAACGAAGTAAGGATACGGCTCCGAGCCCACGGGAACGACACCGGCGTCGATGATGAGGGAGAGGATGGTCAGAGTTAGAAAGAGGTAGAAGAACGTGAGGATCTCTTTGCGGCCTACAGATTACCACGTTAGCCATCAACGTTCTATTGTGTCTCGAGATACGGATGTCAGAGCGACCAACTTACCGACGGCTGTGAATTTGCCCCGGATATGCAAGATCATGACGACCGTCATGGCCAGGGCAATGATGTGGAGGAAGCTGGATGCGCCCTGGAATATGATGGTATTTGCGAGCTCGATATTGCGGGCGAAGCAGTCTGTCTCAACCCCGACACCGCTGGAGATGGAAGTCATGGGGCCGACGGAAGCACATAGCGGCAGAGGCGCCGTATGGCAGATGTCGGTGAAGTCGCCAAAGCCTCCCATCTTGTCGCCCGTTTAGAACGACGAAAGAATGTAAATGGCAGGGCCCCAAGGCACTACGCGACTCGAGACAAGACGATGATAGCGATCGTGGGCCGGGACGTCCCCTCGACGGAGTGGAGCACAACGGTGCAGGTAATGGTGGGTATGAGTCGTGTATATCGCGATGGTAGCGATGGTTTCGATGGATTGATGGTTTGCTGGCACACTTGGCGAGAACGAACGGCGGGCGATGTCGGTAGTCGGGGTTGGTAGAGCGGGTGGCGAGATATTATTATTGGCTATTACGAGTGTCTCAGAACGAATGACTATGAAACCGATGCGATGGGTGGATGCGTTGAGATGCTATGCCATCGATGGAGGAATGGTGGGCTGGAGCAAGCAGCGAGGGGGGTGGGTTGTCTCGTTGCTCTGCCAGAAACAGGCTGGCTGAGTCGGGCTGGGGAAGTCGGTGATGTGCTGATCCTCAGTTCAAGGCTTTTCCGTTGCTGTGGAAAAAGGGTCAAAAAGTGGATACCATTCTGTAAGAGCGCTGTCAACTGCCAGATCATCAAATGGGCATTAATGGGGCTCGCCCGTATTCGCCAGCTGGCACCATCCCTCTTTCAGATGACGCCTGTTTCGTTTTTGATTTAGCCTAAAAGAGTAGGTAGATGACACAATAAGTCTAACCCGGTTAGGAAACACAACAGTACGTGCGCAGTGCCTAAGTTCTAAGTACCTGTGCTCTGTACCGATTTGAACTCCATAACAAGGTTGCTAGGGTCTAGAACACTACCTAGAACAACAAGAGTTTTGCTGCATCGCGACTTGGCTATCGGATGTGGCATGTTCAAGTGTGGCTACTCTCTTAGTTAGCATTAGCAGTAGGTATCAAAGTTAGCACTCTCTTCAAATAATACTCCCACCACACCCTCGTTTCCCCTCTCGGCTGATCATCAAAGCGCCGTCCGGCCATTACGGCCTATTTATCCCTAAAGTTAGTTAGGATCGACTGACTCGGTAGAGTCGGGCTTGATATAAGAAAGCCACTGTTAGTTACTATTGCCGCAAACACTATGCCAATGTTGTTTTCGGGGAAATGAGTGACAATGACTTTCTGTTACAATTGCTTGATAGGTTGGGGGCTCGGTATCCGTTCAAAGCTTGCTAAAGGGAGAAGAGATCCGCAGATTCTAGACATCAGAACAGATGGACTACCACAAGACGGTCATTGAAGTCATATTATATTTTGCAAAGCAATCAGGGTTGAGAGGCTTGGAGCTCGAGCGTATAGTTTATAGTCTAGCCACTGTGCAGAGGTTAAGTACAGGAGAATGAGGTCCAAAAAGCCGAAAAGAGTTGATAATGTCAGCCAAGTCTTCTCTGAAGTGGAAGTGAAAAGGGATACTTCATTTAGCTAGCCTGTATACTTGAATATCTAGTGGCTTTCATATGCCGTCCAGACTTGATCTGTGTCTACACTTGGCCCGGTATTGAAGTGGACAATGTGAGTAGGCTCATGTATAATATAGGGTACTCTCACCTTGCCCTTACACTAAGAGATAGGCTGTCCCTTCACTTCCTAGTACCAAATATGTAAAAGCTAACGCCGTGGTTTTTCTCCTTTTCTTGGTGTTGAGCGTCTTTTTTCAACTCATTCAACCACTTCATGTCCACTTACTCTAGATACCTCAGTACGGGAACAGCCCCTATGGGTACTATTTGAAGACCATGTCGCGCGTACAGTCATATTTGGGGTAAACTCGCCCTAATTATTGACCATCTCGATAACGGCTTGATTCTGACATCATTGTGATGAGGGGTTCGCTGGCGACCCCAGGTTCCTGACTAATGAGGATGCCAGGCCGCTACATATATGAAGCCCGAACCCCTCTTGATCAGCTTTGTCGCACCGAACCGTTCTCTGCAGCTTTTGGGTCTAGGGTTGAATGTCAGTACCTATGCCTAAGCATTAAATAAGCTGCGCAACAAACCAAATTCATCGAAGAACATCATTCAGCAAGAGGGTGTGAGCCCAACTACAGCAGAATCATGTCCAAAGCATATCTAGCAGCCAAGGAGAAGTATCAGGCTGTTATTGACGACGCCGGGCGTGGTGACTATTATTGTGAGTATATTACTAGACTCATGTCCGCTTCTGTTTCATTTCCTACTTGCAGCACCACGGTGTAGCATTGGTCCTCATGTGTGTCAATAGGTCGAACGAACCGCGTCGGCGTGGGGCGCCACCCATCATCGGGTGAATGTAATATGTCAAACAAGATTGATCACCCGGTGCGACGTCGCAGCAGTGCTAGCTCTGCTGGACCAGCCAGGGGTCCCACAATGAGAGAGAGGATTAGAGACTGGATGAATCGGCCAGCTTACTGACTCTTTTGGAACATCGATTACGAGTATGAGGTTATGTGCAAGCAACATTGATCTGAAGCGGGAAATTGATCCGGCGGTTTTTTGGGTTTCGTATACGGAAGGTGACTATAATGTCGACGGTGTTAATATGTGAAAAGCTCAAAGGCAAATTACACTAGCCGTGTCCAAGCTTCACGTACAGAGTAAACAAATTATGATTACTATAACGAAGGCAAATGTTCTGCTATACACATTCCGTATCCTCGTCGGAAGGATCCAGAAGGCAAGCATTGACTGGGATGAATTTTCCCACGGTACTTTCTTGTCCAAGACATACATATCATATTAGCTTGCCATCTCCTTGGGCCTGACATCCGGTATTGACCCCTCTACTTCATAATAGCCGCCAGTGTGTATCGGCCCCGGCACCAATGTTCTACCCGGCGGGGAGCTATCAAGTTCAGTCGCGGGGCTGGGAAAACCCTGGCTTGCGTATCCATTGTCTCGTGCAGCGCGAGCCCAGTCCGCGTCGATGGTCTCGCGACCAGCGGATATATGAAAGCTCCATCTTTTTCTTGCTCCTGGACGTTTGAATCGAATGATGGACCCAAGAGATGCGGAAATGCTCCTGGGTGTGGAGACGGTGGAAAGGGGGCTCACAGAAGCTGGTGGCACCGCTGGGCGACTGCGGAATGAGTCTAGCAAAACGTCAACATCGGTAAATCAGGACATAATTGCGAGAGGGCAAGGATAGTCTCACCATGATATGGACTCCAAGGCGGCGGTGATGTGGCCATTGCGTCCTCATCTAATTGTGCTATGGGGAGTGCTCTTCTCCTTCGCCTTCGATACAGGAAGAACGCAAACGCGACTAGACCTAGGACGGATATTCCACCTAGGATGCCCCCCACAATACTTCCAGTAGGCGCACTTGATGTTTTGCCCGGGACTGGACTTGGGGCCGGACCGGTGGTCGGGCTAGAGATCAGGCTGGAGTTTGGTGTCACTAGTATTGTGGTAGAAGTTGGAGCTGAAACGCCACTATGTGTCGGTGAAGTAGACGTTGAAGTCACCGTAGCAGATGTTGTCAGGAACACTGACTCCTTGCTAGGGTCGTTGTTTAAAACAGCACCCGCGAGATTATTCTTCGGACATACACCATCGTTGTTGCATGGATTGGACGCGCAACAGCCTAGGAAGGTTGACCCATTGGTACATGTATACCACAACGGATGTTGAGTTGACGGGGCACAGCTCTGGGCTGGAATCTCATCGTATCTTTCTGCGTCAAAGCTGGAAGGGCGTACAGCGGATGAGGGGCATTCGCCTCCATTGCTACCACACGGGTCGATATCGCAGCAGCCCAGAAATCTGATCTCGCTATCTTGACATATATAAAACTCCCCGCCAGATGGGCAAGATAAACCGAGATAGCTGATAGGGTCGTAATTCATGCTGTAGGAAGTTGATACTAGCTTAGAAGCCACATCAAAACTACAAGTTAAAGGGAGCAGTAAAACACCAGTAATCATAGGGAGAAGGGAAAGACGATGAAACGGGAGCGCCACATTATCGCTGCATGGAAGCTCAATTTAATTAGATTCATGAAGGCTAGTAGCCCTGAAATTTCATTATTCCATGTCCCTTGCCCCAGATATCTGGGAATACTAGTCTGTAAAGCCTTACCAGCACAAACCGGATTGTGATACCGGGGCAAGGGTTCGAAATGCAATCCATTTTCGTATGCATGCATCTGTTGGCGTAGCCTGCATACTGCTGCATATTTAGCTCGATGTTGTATTAGTATTTCTTCGTTCCCTGTACCAACGGCCAACAGCCTTCAATATATTTTCAAAGCACACTGTGCAACAAATGATCAAGTTGCTGCCTATTCACTATAGATACCAAGTTGGGTGCATATATCACAAGCCGCAAACGTGAAACCACTCAGCAGCAAACTGAGGAGTCGGTTGCTCAATGTATCATGGTTATACAGATACTTAAATACGGGCTTGAGGTAGAGTGGTGTGCAGCTCTGAGAGAATATATGGTGTTGCGATGATGATCACGAGCGCGAATCTGATTTGCTTACCACAGTGACAGCGCGAGCTACCCTCACCATCCAATATGATAATGATTGGATCATGATTTCCTGAGGATGCCCTCCCGAGAGCCCATAGCCCGAACCGGGTATCTGCTTGCGCCACAGCAGCTTGGGCTTCAAATGTGCATATGTAGAACTTGGAAACTTGAGAAATCGACACTTTGATTTCTTCTTCATCATGTTGTCATACCACACCGCAGTGAGGTCACTTCCAATGGAATACAGCGGCCACCCCTCCCCTCGGTGAGGAGTGGAAGCCCCCAAGGAAAAGTCCTTAGAATGGTCAGGTCTGACCTTTCTCTATGCTGTGAGGTGAGAACTCGCGGTCTAAATCCGAGATCATGATAAGAGTTGCGTGTGCTGTTGTAGTCGCTGGGGTAAATGATTGGACAGTGCAGGTATTACTGCTCATAGGATTATTCTATTAAATTTAAAGTCTTGATAGGTGCTGGAGGTTGAAATCATTTTTCGATTAGCCAGTCTCTGTCCTATAGTATATTGCTCGCTCCTGATAAGCGTCCTTTCCAATAGCTTCGTTGGAGCAGATTTTTGCATATTTTACCGTAAGTGGCTAAGACTAGCGTCGAATTCTGTAATTAGTTGAGCGAGAGGTCCTTAAACACAACAACAGGTCATGGATATATGTGTTCAAAAATCTTCACACTTTCAGCAAAGGAGCGCGGATTGATGGTTCACTTGACATGTAGCTGAGCTTGAACATTGCCGGGGCTCCCTGGCCCTATAAAAAATAAAACCATATTTGCAGCTGTTATTAGCGTGAATTCGGATATCCAACCCTAGGGAAGTGTACGTTTTGCTGATTCAGGACTGGAGCTCCTCGCCAATATCTGACACTGTGAAGGGTCAAGCGTAACTAAAATATGCGACGCCCAACCAAGCTCTGATTGGCCTGGACTATGAGGCAAACGAAGAAATAATGTCCTTTTTACACCTACACCTATACGCGGCTCAATTTGCTGTTCGCGCCCCAGGCTATCAGTCTAGTGGAATAGAAAAATCGCCCCGTGAGGCAGGCTCTACAGCATGAGAAGCGTTGTGTAGATGAGTATACGGTGCCCGGTTATAAACTCGGGTTGTCTGAAGGGTTGGGGTGAGACGTGGTTCGGGACAGAGTCTAGGTAGCCTAATACATCCAATAGGAGGTGTGGTATATCTCGATAGATGTGAATCCTACCCAGCCAATAGTGAATTATCCAGCACGTATGCATCTTCGCCTGCGAGATACTTTCAGCCCGTCCTATCCCTCATGTCTCATTGAGGGGTTGTAGTACCACTAGAGCTAAAAGGCTGTTCAACTAGCAAACGCTGCCACCGTCGTCATATGGCAGCTGAATTGCCGCTATTATAAGGTTGACACCCTACAGCTGTTCCTCATGTCACGGTGTATTATCTAGTTCAGCAGTGCATCAAGCGCTATTTGACTGGTTAAAATGCCAGAGACTATTAACACCAGGCACGGTGCTGCCCGCAGCCTTGGCTGTTATCTGTTGAAAGTGAACTACGTCAAGGAGTCACTTTATATATTATACAAGATCAAGGGCATAAAAGGCACAGTCATTACTGTTTATATATATATTAAGGTTTTCCTACCTTCTATTATAATATAGTCAAACTAAATATAATACTTATATACTAATTATTTTACTAAGTTATAAGCTTAAAAACTTTTCTACTAAACTATAAATAGCTAGCTATTATAATATTATATCTAATAAAAAATATAAGCTAATAAAATATTAAATCAGATTTATAACAGCCCGTTTAATTAATCTAAAAAAAAAAAATCAAATAAATTAAAAGAACCAAAAAAGCTATAATTTCCCCTTAACTTAGATCTTCCAAAAACTATTATCTTATAATACAAAATATTTATAATAGTAGTTTTTTAGTTTTTTTATTTTAAGTTATAACTAACAAAACAATTAATACTTAAAAAAAACAAAAAAAATAAGTTATTAGACTAGTTATAATAAATCGGTTACTAAACAGTAATTATTTTTTTTATATAGCACAAAATATAGCTTTATAATAAAACTACGTAAACCTTTAAACAAACAATAAATAAAACAATATTTATATTAACCTACTTATAATTAAAACAAACAACTATATATTAAACTAAAATAATATAAATATTTTTTTACTACTAAATAAAAAAGAACTATTTAAATATATAGTATAATTGCTGCTCTATAAAAATATAAACCTATAAGAAAGCTAAAAAAAAACTAGCTTTAATAGATTAACTAAAAACCTATTAATAAAGCAACAAAATTTAGACTTTATTTTATATTTTTTATTTAAATAATTATAAAAATTAAACCAAAAATAATTTTAAAACAAAATTTTAATTCTATTACAATTTTAACTTTTTATAACAACTTATTTTTTTAGCCTATATATTACAAACATATTAATAAAAAAAAGCGCAACTAATATTATTAACGCTATTAATAAAGCTACTATTAAACTATTAAAACTAAACATAAATATTATTAAAATTAACTTATTTAAAAAATTTAAAAGCTAAAAAAACTATTATAAGTAGCACTTTAATATACTAATAATAATCAATATATATAATATATATAAATTTATAATAAAGCAATTTTTAAAAAAAGCTAAATAAGTTTTATAGCTATAAATAGCAGCTTAAGAAACTGCCTAAAAATAAAGCATTCTTTTAATAAAAAATAGCCTTTTTATTTTTTAAAATTAAATAATAAATAGTACTAAAACAATAAAAGAAATATTTATATAAGTAAACAAAAAATATAACTAAAAAAAAATTATATTACTTTTTTAGCTAGCGATTTAATAAAATAATATAAATATTAAAAATTTTTCGATTGTTTAAAAGCTAATAAACAAAATTAAAACAATATAAAAAAGATATGCTAAGGTAGAACCCAAACATAAGTTTTCCGAAAGCTACTTTATAGTATATTTTGTTTGCAGTTTTAAAAAAGATTTTAAAGCTTAGGCCCAAGTTTTCTAGATTTTAATAAGGACTAAGATTTTAATTTTAGCTAATATAATACTAATTATAAAAAATAAAAAAACCTATATAGGTCAAACGGACTAATTAGTACTAAAAAAAGTGCTAGTAATAATAGCTAAGTCTAACTTTATAAAAAAAAAAAACAGGTAGCAATAATAACTAATCTTAAAAATAAAAAAATAGTATTTAAAAAACTAAAATATAAATACTATAGAAAGATAGGATATATTAAGGCAAACTGTTAGGACTTATACCTAGAACTAAAAAAAACGCAAAAAAAAAAAAAAAAAAAGCCAAAAAAAAACAGTAAAAAAAAAACAAAAAAAGCAATATTAGTAATACGTCCAAAACATAAAAATAGTAATAATATCAATATAGCAAATATTATATAAAACTTTTAAACTAAACTATTTAATTTTTTATAATTTAATTTATATACCTGTTTTATTATATAAAGCATTCTAAATACTTAATATAAAACTAATTTTATTTTATTTATATTAAACTTTAAACCTAAAAATTTAACTTATTAAAATAAGCAATTATAATATTAATAAGTTTTTTAAAATAAAATACTACAAAAAATAATAGCTCTATTAAAAATATTATAAACTAGAATATATAAGCTTATATTATTATTTAAAGTAAAAAAAATAACAAAACTTTTAAACTACTTTATATAATAAATATTAATTGCTTATTAAAAAAAATCTAAGTTTTAAACTTAAAATATAAATAATATATTACTTAAAATAAAAATAAACTATTTAACTATAAAAAACTTAATTTTAAAGAAATTATAATTAAAAAAATTAGAAAAGTTAAAATATTTATAAAAAAAAAAAAATCTTACTAAACAAATTACTATAACAAAAAGATTTACTAGAATTACTTTCTATAATATATTTTATGCCCCAAAATTAAGCATTAACCTAATTTTAATAATATAGTTATTAAATAAAAAAGCAAAAATATTATTTATTAAAAAACAATATATTATTACGCGTTGGGCAATTATAGAAGGCGAGGCTTTATTCCGAAAGCGAACTTTGTATTAGAATCTAAGTATGAAGAAAAAGGAAAGCTAATTTTATAAGAGTGCGTTGCAGGTTTTTTATAGGTGGATTGGTAGGAGGTGTAAGCAGCTGTTAGGTAATTGCTAAGTGCCGGCCAGATATAAGTTATATAACCTAGGAATTAAAGATTACGGTTTATATAGCTTGTAAGTTGTAGCTATACTGCTGGCCACTAGCTACTATATTATAACTACTTTTTTTGCAAAAAGAAAAAAAATATGTCTGCGTATATTTAAACAAGTGCTTTTTAGTTAAAAAAAAATAGCTTTAAATATTTACTTATTAATTTTAATCCAAGCTTTTATTTTATTATATTATTAAACAGGTTTTTTTATATATAATATTAGAAGATTTTATTATATTATAACTTAAATATAGGGTTATTTTATACGTTTTTTTATTAAAACTTTTTTATGTTTTTTAGTGCAGCTTTATTATTGTTAGGGTATGCTTTATTAAATTTGTTATTTTTTGTAGCTTTTAGCTATTTTTTTAACTTTATTAGCAGCTCTGCTAATTTAGGGTTTTTATTATAAAACTTTTTTAGTATTTTTATATTATTTTTAAAGTTTTTTACTAAATATTATTTATTATTAATATTTTAGCTTTTTTAGTTAACTTAGTATTATAGTTTTTTATAGTATATTTTTAAAGTTTTTATTTTTTTTACTATAAACTTTTTTTTATTTTTTAGCTTAATTATTTTGCTTTTTAGGTTTTTTGCTTTTTGCTTTAGTAATAAGTTATTAAAGTATTTTTATAATTTATTAACATAATATTTATTTATAGCTTGCTAAAATTTTTTTTTTTAAATATAAAAGTATTATTAATATATATTAGAATTTTAAACATTTGTTATATTATTAAATAATTAAGCTTATTAAACGGACGGTTTATTTTTTAGTTTTATTATTTTTTTAGTATAAATATATAATTTTTTATATTAAAGTTAGGATTTTTATAGTTTTTATTAGTTTATTATATTATATAATTTTATATATTTTATAAATATAACTTAGCTATATTAATAAACTAGACTATTTTTTTAGCTTTTTTTTATATATCTTTCCTTAGAGCTTTTTTTTATACTAATAATTTGTTTATTTTTTTTTTAGCTGTTTTATTCTTTTAATTAAAATAAAACAGTATTAAAAATCCTATTTTTATTTTATAGAGCGCTAAGCCTATAGATTTATGCAATAAGGCTGCTTACGCATAGTTTATAACAAATATTCTTTTGGACTAATTATTTTAATAATAGTTTATATAAAGTTTTGACTTTTAGTTAAAATATTTGTTTATAATCTTTGTTTATTTTATTATTTTATAATATTTTATTAAAGCTAAAATATAAGTTATATTTATTAGTTTATATAGTTTGTTTATAAATATAAATATAAACTATAGTCTTTTATTTAAAATAATTATTATAAATATTTTAAATACTCTAAAAAGGCCTTTATAATATATATAAGCTATATTTTTAAATATAGCTTATATTATATAAAAAATTATTTATGTTTGTTTGTTTAACTAGTTAATTATTATTAATATATTATTATAACTATATTAATCCTTAGATATTTATTTAAAATTTATTATTAAATGTTTTTATATTTTATTAAATATTAGGAATAAGTATAATTTGCTAAGGATTTTATTTTTTAATACTTTAGCTAAGCAGTATTTTAAATAGTTAGCTATATATATATTATAATTTTTTATTATTTTTAGCTACTAATATTATTAAGTAACTAGTTATTTTATTTTATTTTTTTTAAAGTATATAATTAGCATTCTATTATATATTTTTTTAATTAGTTATATATGTAAATACGGAACATTTAAAATAACTAATCTATTTTTAAAAGTTATAAGTCTTTTTTTAATAACCTACGGGTTATTTTTTATGCTTATTCTAACCTTTTATTAGTAAATTTTTATACTAAAGTTTATTTTATTTTTATATAAAATATAATCTATTAACTAAGCGCTTTTTAGTTGTTTTAAATTAATATAAAGTTATATTTTATATAATATTATAACATTATTTTTTTAAAATAAAAAAATACTATATATAGGTCTAAATAAGGTTATATACCTATACGCTTTTTTTTTTTTAATTTATGTTTATAGATCTTTTTATTTATAAGATATTATATTTGCTATTATATTTTCTTTTTTAGGTTAGTAAATAATTAAAAAGTTATATTTAAAAAACAGGAATGCTTATTTAGCTTGTTTTAAATTAAAATATTATTTTTTATTAAAATATTTTAATGTTTTATAGTCTATAAAAACTAAAAAACAGTTATAGTTACTAATTAGTTCGGCTTATTATTTCTTAAATACTAGGGTTACTACTAGTATTTTTTTATTATAAATATTATAGTTTAATTTAGTATTATATATAGTTTTAGAGTAAAATATAATAAGGTATTATTTGTTGCTATATAACTAAAATATAGTTTTTACTGCTATATTATTAAAAATATCTGTTTTTACTTTAGTAAATAGCTTATAATTAAAATGCTTAAAAGTAAAAATTAACGTAAGGACTTTTTTTAGCTTTTAAAAGGCTTTTTTATATTATTTAGTTTATTTAAATAGTACTTTTTTTATTATTAAATAATTAAAAAAAGCTACTATTTTATTATAATTTTTTATAAATTTTCGGTAAAAATTATAAAAACCTAAAAAAAATTAAACTTTTTTTATAGTTATAAATGCTTTTTAGTTATATATTATAATAATTTTAGCTAAATTAACCTATATATTTTTAATACTAATAATATATTTAAAAAACTTGGTTTTAGTTATATAAAATTTTAACTTTTTAAGGTCCGCTTATAAGCTAGCAGATTGCAGTTAAATAAAAATTTTTTTTATATATATTTGGTATTTTTTTAGGTTATTAAAATAAATAAAAATATTATTTATATAAATACTACCAAAATTGTTTAAATAATCAAACAAAATATTATTAATATATTTCTAAAATATAAAAAAACTATTAGTAAAACTAAATAAAAAAATATAATAATAGTATGTATTATAACAAGTATAAAATATTATAAAGTTTTTTTGTTTTAGGTATACTTATATATAATAAAAAACTTACTTTATATTAATTTTAGTAAAAATTTTAGCTTTAAAAATATATAATAAAGTTTTTTTAATTAGTAGTAAAAAATATTTATTTTTTTTAGTAATTTTGTTTAATTTGTAATAATTTATATAAAAGCAAAATCTATTATAGAGTTTTTTTATAAATAAAATAAAAAATATAAATAAAGTATTGTTTAATTTAATAAATTTTTTATATAAATTATTAATAAAATATTTTTTTATAATTTTTAATTTGTTTAATAATATTTTATATAAAAAGCTATAATTTAAGTTTTTTAAAAACTTTACGTTTATAATTTTTATTTTATAGTCTATTTATAAGCAGTAAAGCAGTAAGGTATTAAAATCTATTTTATTAAAAGTATAAAAAAAGTTATAGTATTTTAAGGGTATAAGTTCTAAAGCTTTCTTTTTAAGTTTTTTGTCCTTTTTTTAAAAAAATAGTTCTTTTCTAGACTTATATTCTTTAATTACCTTGTTTATTTAGTAAATACTAATAATTTATATATTTTTATAAAAGTTATTTTTTTGGACTATTTTTTTAAATACTATAGCGCTTATTATAATATATTATAGTTAGTATTTATACTAACTAATATTATTATGTTTTAATTAATATATATTAGTAGTATTAGACTATTAACAAAAAGATTTGTATTTTTTAAACTTTTTTTTTTTTTTTTCTTTTTTGCTTTTTTTTTTTTTTTATAAGTAGGCTCGGATAAAAAGAAAAAAATATTATATAAATTTTTTTTTATTTTAGCAATATTTTTTATAATCAGGTTACCTTTTTTAAAATATTAATATAAAATTATTATATAATATTATATGCCTAGTTGCACTAGTTTATAGTTTGCTATTATTTTTTTTAGTGTTTAATATTTTTTTTTAATTTTATATTTTTATATTATATATGTATCTAAAAAAAAAAGTGTAATAACTATTTTTTAGTATTATTTATTGCTAGGTTATATTTATAGTTAAGTTTAGCTAGTAAATCTAGCAGGAATACTAGTTTATTTTATTAATAATTTAATAAAATATTATAAGCTTAGAACTATAGTTTATTAAAAATAATATTATATTATATATTTAATATAAATATAAAAATCTATTAAAAAGTATAGCTTTAAATTTTTAAATTAATTAATAATATTTATTTAATTAATTACTAATTTTTATTATTATAACTTGTTATAAAATATAGTAATATTTCTCTTATAATAGGTTATAGTTATTATAGGACTTTTTTAATAAAATAAATATTTATAAATATATATAATTTAGTTTTTATATTTTTAAAAAAGTTATAAGTTATTAAAAATAGTTTATTATTATTTATAATATAAATATATAAAAAGGGCTTTTTTTTAAAAAACTTATTTATTATGTTTTTTTTTTTATAATCTAGAAATATATTTTTTAAATAAAAGTCTACTTTATTTAAAGTTATTTTTTTAATAGTTTGGCGTAGTTTTTATTAGAACTATTTTTTAGGGTAGGCATATTTAGTTTGTTATATTTTATAAGTATAATATTTATTTAAGCTTTACGGTTAGCTGCTATATTAGTTTTTATTAAATAGTTTTTTAATATATATTTTTATTACTTATAATTAAAACATTTTTTTTTAAAAATTAGCTTTTTTATTTTATTATTGCTAATCTTAAGGCTTTAGATTATAAGTACTATATTGCTTTTTATATTTGCTTTACTTTTTTAATTAGTATTATTATTTTTTTTTGTATTGTTTTTAGTTATAATAAGAGTTTATTTTTTAGCTTTATAGGCCGCGTTTTTTTTTTAGTTGCTAATATTTAACTAATAAATAATTTAAGTAATATATTTTATATAAGTATTAAAAGTAATACTATTTTTTAAGTACTTAAATATAGTTTTATTATAAAAACGAATTAAAAGTTAATTTTTAAGTTTTTTATTTTATTTTTTTTTATTAAAACATATTTTATTAATAAGTCGGATAAAGTTATTTTTAAACTTAAAAAACTTATTTAAAAACTTGCTTTTAAAAAACAATTTTTTTTATTTTTTTTTTAAACTTAGCAGTTTTGTTAATATTGTAATAACTATTCTAAAAATAAATTAATAGTGTTACAGAAGTTTTAATTTAATTTAAATAAATATTTTTAAAGTAAAGCTGCAAATTTTTTATAGCTTTTTTTCTAAAATAAGATTTAATATTTGTTATTTTTATAGTATTATTAATAAACTAATTTTTATTAATAAAAAAGCAGTTTTTTATATTTTTATATTATATTTTAAATTTTATTTTATTTTTTGCTGCGTTATTATAAAAAGTAGTAATATATATTTAAGTAGTTTTATAGGACTTTTTTTTAGTTTGTTTTAAATATAAAGTTAATTAGTATTAAGCAATTAAGTTTATTATATATTAATTTATTTCTATTATTTAATTTTATAAATTATTATACTAAGCAGTTATTATTTTAAGTTTATTTAAAAATTAGTTAATAATTTACTATTAGTTTATTTATTAAAAAGTATTTATATAATAGGTTAAAAAACCGGAATTACTAAACTTAAACTTAGTAAGTTATACTTAAAAATTTTTAATTAATATTTTTATTAATACTTAAGTTAATAAAATATTTATTTTATTTAAAAAAACTTATTATATTATTTTTAGTTTTTTATAATAATTTATATAGATCTAAGGTATATTAAATATTAATAATTATTATAATATTTTATAGTTTAAATTTTTATTATAAAACTTTTAAATAATTTAAAATAGTATTAAAAGCGGCTTAGTTTATAAATTTTTTAAATATAAAGATTATTTATTTTATTTTTAAAATAATTATATTAAAAAAAAAAATAAGATTATTTTTTTTAATATAAGCTGCTATATATTAGTTAATTAGGTTTATAGCTTTTTTATTAAATTTTTTTGTTTATAATAATATTAATAGTTAGTAAAAATAAAATTAGTAATAGTTTGTTTAAATTTGTTGTTTATTTAAATAATAATAAATTATTTATTTTTATTATTATTATATTTAGTTATAATAAATTAACTAAACAAGAGTTTTTATATAAATAATATATTTAATAATTATTATTATATATTAAAGCAAAGTTTTTTATTAGATTAAAATATATTTTTTTTAAAATTATTTAATAAAAAACATATTTTTTTGCAGGCTATATTTTTTATATAAGTACGCTTTTTTAAAGTTTATATTATATTACTAAAATAAAAGCTAAGTTTTAGCAAATAGTTTAGAGTTATAGTAAGTAGTTATAATATATGCTATATATAAGTTGTTTAATTATTTAAGAAAATATTTAAAAGTAGTTCTAATATGCTTTATAAAAGCAATACTTAGATTATTACGTATTAAGCAATTATAAAAGGTGAGGTTTTATTCCGAAAGCGAATTTTGTATTAGAATCTAAGTATAAAAAAAAAAAAAAGCTAATTTTATAAAGGTGCGTTATAGGTTTTTTATAAATAGATTGGTGGGAGGTGTGGGTAGCTATTAGGTAATTGCTAGGTACTGGCTAGGTGTAAGTTATATGACCTAAGAATTAAAGATTGCGGTTTGTGTGGCTTGTGGGTTGTAGCCATGCTGCTGGCTACCAGCCACCATACCATAACTTATATAATTATTTTTTTAAAACCTTTAAATATACTAATTGTTATATTATATTTTAAAAACTTTTTTATATTTTTTATTAATTAAGCAATCTTTTTAGTACTAATAGTTTACTAAATTAGCCTTAAAATAAGACTTTAGTACAAAAAAATAAATTACTTAAACAAACAATCCTTATTAAAACTAAATAAAATTATTAAAAAAATAAATAATACTAAGAACTATTATACTTATAAATCTTATATTATAAAAAAAATAAAAAAAAAGCTTTATAAAAAAAGTCTTCTAAAAAATATATATATATAAAAAAAGTTATTTTTATAAATATTTATAGCTTTTTTTATATTAAAAAATATAAAAAAAAAATATTAGTTTATAATAATCGATTTATATAGCTAACTTAATAAATTTAAAATAATAATAAACTATAAAAAAATCTAGTTATATATTAGAAAATTTATTAATAAACTATAAAAAATAAAACAATAAAATAAAAAGTATTAGTTAATACATAAAAACAAAGCTAGAAAATTTGTTGCTAAAAAAGCTAAATAGTAAGTACTACAAAAAAGCATTAAAATTAAATTTGCTTTAATAAAATAATACAAAAATAACAAAATAACTAAAAGCTTTAATATAATTATATAAAATAAATTACTTTTAATAATAATAAAAAATACTATTCTATTAAAATATTAACCTAAAGTTATAGTAGCTATTAATTATTTTTAAAACAAAAGCTTATATATTATATTTAATATTATTCTGTTTAAAATAGCATATAAATAATAATTATATATTAATTATATTAAACAACTTAGCACAAAAGTATAATATTTATTACTAAGCATAAAACATAAAAAAATAAACCTAAAAGTAATACTTAGAACTTTAGTAAAATATAATAATAATTTAATTTATAAAATTAAAACTATAAAAAATAAAATAATTAAAGTAATAAAACAAAACATATATTTTAATAAAAAACCTACTACTAAAAAAACTTTTCTAGAAATAATATTTACTAGCATATAAACTAACAATTTTAAAAAAATATTAGAAATAAAAAAACTTGTATTTTTACTAACTAAAAAAAAAACACTAAAGTACTATTATATTTAGCCAAAGCACTATAATAAATATTACCCCAAATCTACTTATTTAAAACTTATTTTAAATTAAAAATTTATTTAACCTAGCTATTAATAATATAGTACTTAGTTAACTAAAGCTATAATACTTAATTAAAATCTAAAGTTTAAATATTTTATACTATACTAGTACTAGCTATAATACTAAAAACTTAACATAAAAATATAGAGCTACTTATAGTTAGCAAAGCTTTTAAAAATTATAATTAAAATAAATAAATAAAAACTATAAAAATAAAATATTAGTTATTTATAAAAAATAATATATAAATAATAATAAAACAAACTAAAAATATATATATATTACAAAAAAAATAGATCTATAAACTAAAACAAAAACCAAACAACAAAATAATTTAGCATAAAGCTAAATAAATAATTAAAAGCTTTAAATAAATTAAAAAAATTAACTACTTTAAAATATTTATATTTATAGTAAAACTAATAAGCTATAAAGTACTATTTATAATAATAGTAATATAAAACTTAAAAATTAAATAAATAAATATAAAAATAGCGTTTTTTTATAAAGAAATAAAAAAAAACATTTATATTAAACAACCTAACAAGTTTAAAAATAAAACTAATTATATATATAAACTAAAACAAACACTATATAGATTAAAGCAAACATTTAAAGTCTAGTTTAAAATACTATTAGAATTTTTAGCAATAAAAAGATTTAAACTACTCCTAATAAACTATAAGATCTTTATAAACAAGAAAACAAAAATTTTTATAGCTATTTATATAAATAACCTATTTATTATTACAAAAAATATTACTAAAATAAAAAATATTAAAATAGCTTTTAATAAATAATTCTAAATAACTAACTTTAAACTATACTAATACTACTTTAATATTTATATATAATATAACTAAAAAAATAGAACTATTTATTTTAACTAATAAAAATATATTAATAAAATGTTTATTTAATTCGGACTAAAAAAATATAAACTAACTAATACTTTTATAACTATAATAAGATTACAAAAAACTAAAAATAAATTTATATATCCTATAAAAAATAAATATAAATACTAATCTATAGTTAGATTTTTAATATACTTAATAATAAACATATAACTAAATATTACGTTTATTGTTTTATACGTTAATAAATATGCATTAAATCTAACCCTAATATATAAAACAATAATTAAACAAATATTATAATATTTTTTAAAAACTAAAATATATTGCTTAGTACTTAAAAAACTATTAAAACTACTAATAAACTAAACTAATATAAACTAAAAAAAAAATTTAAATATATAAAAATTAACTTTAAAATATATTTTTAATTTAAACAATAATATAATTAATTAATTATTTAAACTATAATAAATTATAATTTTATTTATATACAAAACAAAATATAAAAAAACTACTAATATAGCTAAAAAAGCTATATAGCTAACTTGCTTATATAGCAAACTAAGTATAAATCTAAAAAATAATAATAAAAAAACAATAATAACTAAAAAACTAAGTATAATAATAATTTATAATAACAATTAAAAATTAATCATATTTATAAAAAACCTAATATAATATAATAAAAATTAACATATTAATATTTAAGCACACTTTATTTATAAACAAATTAAGCAAAAAATAATATAACTAAAATAAATTTATATAAAAAATATAATAGCAAACAAACTAACTAAACCACTTTTTAAAAATATATTTAAAAAATTTAAAAAAGCGCTAAGCTTACAAAAAATACCTAAAAATTACACTTAAAATAAAAAACAGCATAAAATATATAGAAATAAACCTAAAAATAAAAAAAAATATTTAAAAAACTTGCAATAAAATATTAATAAAATTACTCCAACCTATTTTAGCAAAAAAAAAAAACATATATTTTGTATTAAGCAGATATACATACAATACTTAATTAAATATAATAAGATTATAAAAGTAACTAAGTACTACTAAAAAATCTATAAAAACTGCAGCTATTTTATATTAATAATAATAAATATAGCAAGCAAAAATATTAAAATAGCAGAAGCAAGCATTCCATAAAAGTTTAAAAACTTTTTTATTAACCAAAACTATTATAATCAACTAAAAAATATAAAGCATTTTTTTAAGCAAAAATATTAAAAATAAACTATATTAAAGAGTTACTTTATATACTATATAAAATCAAAGGCATAAAAAGTATAGTTATTACTATTTATATATATATTGAGGTCTTCCTACCTTCTGTTATAATGTAGTCAAGCTGAATGTAACACTTGTATACCAATCATTTTACCATTATCGAAGCAGTTCGACCACGCAAAAAAATGGTCCCAGGTGTTTGCCAGCTTTCTCGGGATGGTGTACCGGGTATATGTCTAGTGAAAGACACACGAGCAATCGTAACGGGACACGTAATCGTGTAATTAAGTATCACAGTAGAAGGCTTAGCGGCTTTGATTCCGATTTCCCATGATAACACATATGTCCAAACCTCCGTACGGGCTTACCTAAACCCCTTCTTCTGGACTCACAAAATAGTTTCCGGCATCAAAACCTCCTGCCTTGCCTGCGTCCGGAGGTATCAAGTTGGTAGACAGCGTGATACGAGGCAACGTGTCATGGTGACGCTTCCCAGCGTTCCATGTTGGCTGAACTCAGGCGGCAGACGACCCTAAGTGGTGCAAGGTGATGCAAAGCGGGGGACTAGCTATTTAGTGGTGTGATACAGTCGCTAATATGCGAAGGTCGTTCATTTCTCGACGCTAGGATATGCTCTAAGAAGAATATGCCACAAAGGACCTCTTCGCCTATTGCCCGACAGTCTCCGAAGTGTGGGTGTTGGGCGGCCCGTGTCGGCGTTTCATGATCAAAATTAGTTATATTCTTGTTCTGGCGACTTCTCGACTCAAGCGCGAAGGCTCTTTCTCAGATGAACATCCTAATATACGAAGGTTAGGAGCCTCCTACAGCCCCCACGCACCACGATTAAATGGCGATTGCAGTGAAATAACCGCGTAGCGGGTGACAGAAATAGCGACGTAGCGGTCGCGGTTAACCTACCCATACCTCTGCTTGGGCTCTATCAAAACCTTTGGGGAAGTGATATCCCGGCTTCACGACAAATGTTGGCCGGACAAACAGTCCCGGCAAGCCCAATGCTACATCACCATGTAGCTGTGGGCATTCCGTGAAGGTTCAAGTGAATATGTGAATATATGGCGACCACATGCCGTTCAGCGGAGCAGAAGAGGGTGGCCCGTGGAGTTGAGGCTTCTTGGAGCTCCGTCGACATGTTACTCGAGCACCAAAATCACGCACTAACATCCCCCATACACCTCTGAAATGCGATATATTGTGCAGGTTGCAGTTTGGAAACAACATAAGAGTAGCAAACACCAAGTCAGGAGTATGTGTTTAGTGATAGCACGTACGCATTCGCTTCGATGATGACCCAACGAGTGGCGTACACCAAACGTGTTGCTTGCTCTTAGCTCTGAAAACAAGTGTTGGAGCTACTTGGATCAAGTGCGATTTGTTAAGATAGTCCTAGTATCTATTGTATAGAGGGAAGAACTCCCGTTGCGGAACTTAGTTGACCTAGAAAGGGCCTTCCAAAAAGACGAAAAGACCCCCAAAAGGCGGTCACAGGGGCTGTTCTGCCACCACAGTCACAACCCATTCACACAGTTGCCTGCGATATTTTTGTGATATCACCTACCGCGTCTCAGACACCACTTCTATGGTTACTTCTTTAGTTTCTCAGTTCCCTTGAGGGATTTAATGCTACCTGTCTTAGGGACTGAAATACGGACAGACAGGCGCCAACTCTAACTCCACTAGTAACGACTTTTCCGCTATCAGCCCAGTTTCACCATCATAGTCTTTGATTTACAGATATCAAGCAAGCCGTTTAATGATTATTCATCGTTTTCAAGGATTCAAACAAAAATTCTATCGTTCACCTCACCTTAACTCCACTTCAACGTCTTACCTACCGAGCCGAGGATGTATCCGCCTAGGGAAGATCACCATTCTTACCGCAACAAGCGGAGTACATTTCACATAGATGGTTTTGAGAACACCTCATCCTATACTAGCATTGTCAACTTGCGCAATCAACTGAACCATTGGACCGACCGAGTACAGAAAGTCGAGACAGCCCAAGCATATCTAGAAGACAGGTTCGAAAGCTTGAGGGGAAGGAGGTTGCGGTCGCGGTCTCAAAGTCGGAACCTGAATGCCAGGATCTTATATGAGCTCTTCGTTGGGCGGATAGAAGAGCTTGAAAAAAACTTGAAGGACATGCAAAGCAAGCGTAATCAGCATTCAGAAATCGGTCAAATTACCGAGAACGAACCCGACGACATCGCCAAGAACACCGCTGATATCGGAATGCTACATTCTGCCACTCGTGGCCTCGAAATACAGGACCACGTCGCCCCTTGGACCCAAGATGGCTTCATCAAATTCTTGAGAAGCATCGACTTCAGACTCGATTCGCACCTTCAACTACTTTGTCGTCTCGACTCTCGCGACGTTTCTCGAGACCTTTCTATATCCTGCAACATTACGATCCCTAATCCGCCTGAAATCGATTATATCCTCCGAAGTGGCCCCAATGCGTCGTACATCGCAGATCATCCGGCTTGTAGATCCTCCAGAGTGAAAGATATGGAAGAACTTGAGGAACATGATCTGAAGGATTTACGCGTGCTCAGGCTGTCGTATTACCTCAAGGCAGCAGACCGTACCCCAAATGAGGAGCAAGAAGCGGAGCGCTGTTTAGCAGAATGGAAGAAGACGGCACGTCCACCACGATATGTCTACGATCTTGGCCAACTGGTTCTTACTGGGATTGGCGAGGATCAAGAAAACAACAACCCCTTTTTCCCCACCAAGTTCAATCTCGTTATTGACATGATCTCGCCGCAAAAGCCCGTTTGGCTGTTTATGCGACCAGAGTTCGAGCCAGTGGAGCCTAACAAACCCGACATGGATAAAACCACAAAATACATTACATTGCCCTCTCAGTATCACACTGGAGATCACAGTCGAGGGTTGGGAAATCGCACCAGGACCAACTTGAGCAGCTGTGTCGCAGCACGGATAGCCAAGAAGATGACGGATATAAATTTAACCCAGCGGCGGCTTGATTATAATCCTCTTCAACGTTACGATGGGTCTGAGTACGGCATGAAGATGTTGCCTAACTCTGACGTACGGGTGCGATTCGTTACCCCCGGTTATGAGGAAATAATGGAGGCAGTCGGGTTGGGGTGCGCCGCCGCTATAGAGGGCAGTGATGAAGGGTATTGATTCGATGCTCTCTATAATACACATTTTTATGAGTAGCGGCTGGGTATCGATTTATTTATTTTTCTAGCCCTAGAGCGTTTGTATTACATCTGTGTGAGGTGTGCAGGTTGATAGCTATAACTGAGAGAGCCTTAGGAAAATACTGTTCTTGGAGTTGGCGCTGGAAGATCCGAGGGCTTATTCTCTCTCTCTAAACCGTACCTAAATAGGCAGCTGGCCGTGATAGGGAATTATGTAAACTGCAGTGTACCAACGACAGGACCCTATGAATGGGTAGAGAATAAAATGCCGAGTCCATTGCTGCTAAACTTCAGTGTCCAAGTCGAAATGATTGTTGTTGAGCAGTCTCTATTGTAAATGCAGAGGCTCACTGTTAGAGGATCGTTACTAATATCATCAATTGCTCTTTCCTTAGATGACTCTCGAATATGTCCAAACCATCGTCCTCTTTTACTCTAGGGCTCTGCCATTACTTTCTTGTACTTATCAGTATCGACTGAGTGAGCATTCGGCGTTAATGAAGTTATAGAGTGGTTTGAAGGTTGACGCGAAAATTCGCGGGTTGCAAAAAACGGACGGGACTTTTTTTGACCCGCTGTAGGTAAAGAGCATTTATTTTCCATCTTCGGTTCCTCAACCCGCGTCCTACGGAAGCGAGCGATAAGCAATTAGTTAGTCATAAATGAAGTCAATCTTTTACCCATTGTGTCCAGTGATCCGAAATATCAAGTCTCACCAACCGCAGATAGCACCAAATACGAAGATATACAGCAAGCACCAACATTGAACAGGCCCTGTGATAATCCTGGCTCGCCAGACAGACTTTAATCTTGCATTACTTGAGCTGCTTGCCGGTTTCTCCCATTGTCTCAATCAAGCGACGTCGAATGTGCTCACCGATGGTTGTCTCGACACCAGAGCCGTCCAGCGCGGAGGCCTTCAGCTTCAGATTCCCGTTCAAGAAGAAAGGAACGCTGTATCTGTGCTGGTCGCCCGACGTGATGACCCGGTGTCTGGCGCTACGATAGTATCCCGCGGTCCACTTCTGCATCATATCGCCCATGTTGATCACGTACGTGTCCTCTTTGGGCGGTACTGGAATCCAGGTTTCTGTCGGTGGGTACCATACTTCCAGCCCTTTGGTGTGCATCTCCTGCAGCAGGATGGCTACGCACCCGAAATCGGTGTGATCGCCCACTGTATTGGCAAGTCAGCGTTCAGCTTCACTGTTCGATGCGGGCAGCGGGAATACCTCCAAACTGGCGCTCGTCTCGGGCTTCTTGGGGGGCGTAGTGGAGGAGTCTCATCGGGATCGACGGATCGACGGCAGCGGCATCAAAGACATCTGGTGGGCAAGCCCATTTCTCTGGAAGACCAAGAGCGAGTATCTTCAGCAACAGCTTGGCGAGATCTAGCATGAGACCCTGGTACCTCATAATCGGTGCTTGCAAGTCTTCTTTGGGAATGGATTTTGGCCACAAATTTGGACCTGTCGAGAAGGTACCCGCCTCGGGACTGTCTTCAGGAACCTCGGCACCAACGATGAACGCCTTCGGTGGCGTTTTGTATCAGCTGTTCTGAAGATGACACGATCTGCATCGAACTTCCCTGGGACTCGTCATACCTCTTTGATATCGGGTAACAGGCCTTCCTGATGAGTCTGGATGCCCGAAGGCTCATAACCTCGAAATGATTTGCCCATCGACTTCCCAATCCAGACCTCCATCTTCTCCTTGAGAGACAGCTGGAAGAAGCGCCGTGCGGCGTTCAAGGCGGATTCCTGGTCTTCAGGCGATACACCGTGACCTGAGAGGTAGAAGAAGCCGTACCTAGAGCACGCGTGGCTCATCGCCTCTACTACTCTTCGCTTCGCTTCCGGGGAGGCATCGGGAGTAGTGAACGGACTGATGTCCACGGTCGGGATGGCTTCTGGAGTTTCATCGCCGATAGACATCTTGAAGATTGACCCCAGAGTAAATACAAGAGTGCGAGGAGATGCAGTGGAGTTAGCTTTCAAACATTATCCAGAGGTTTCTCAGCGACGTGTTTGTTATAGTTTCTGAGTCTCCAGATGACATGGCGTTCTTGAGATACCCGAGTGCGCTCTTCAAAGCGATTGAGCGGCACCGGTGTGATCTTGGAATCGATTCCTGTCCTCGCGCGCGCATAAAGTGTGTGCCCCGGTCCCGTAAGTTGGTTCGGGAAGAGAGAAACTCCGGCCGGCGTGGAAGCATACTCCGTGCCAATTGGATCTCGAAAACAGGACCGAATGTGTTACGACCGTTGCTCATTTCCGAGGAGTTAAAACATCCCGATAAGGAGTTAAGGCATAGCGCCGGCGGTTGGAATGCCTGTTGAACATACCTGCCGTTCCTCTTTTCACCGAGACGGCCGAGCCAAATCGGCTCGGGGGTCATGCGGAGCGTAGAGTAAATGGCGGCAAGACATTCAGTAAGTAGGTCCGAGTGAGAGGTGCTGCGCGGAGCCAAACCGTCTTCTATTCATAAATGTACAGCGCGCTGTTTCGAATCCCGATATGTCCATGTGCCAAGATAGTTCATCCTGTACCTGACTGTACCCGACGCTACGAACGACGACTATAGTCATCCCAAAATCTTTCACCAGACCGCCGTGTGCCACTCCTCCGTGCCCCGCTCTCGCTCGTAAAGCAACTCGAGTTCCGCAAAAGCGGTCTTCGTACTATTCTCCAGAGCTCGTGGCCATGTCTTCCCAGAATGAATTCCTCGTCCAGATACCGGACAAGCCCAACGCCCTACAGGCCCGTCTCTCCAATGCCGGTCTACACTTGAACCACATCAAGCCCCTGATTGAGGCGGGGACAATTGTTCTCTCGGGCCCTTCCTTATCGCAACACCCCCAGAGCACCGAGGAAGTCTTGAGCATGACGGGCAGTATTCTAGTCATCAAGGCTGCTACGGAGGCAACAGTCAGGCAGATGCTCGCCGAGGACCCGCTGGCTAGGGCAGGAGTATGGGACCTAGAGAAGATAGTGGTAACGCCGATGAAGTGTTTCGTCAGAAAAGGTCTATGAATGGCTTTAGGTTACTAGGACACTCGGGAGAGGACTAGGTATCCGATGTTAATTCTCATCGTAGCATAGCCCCGAGCACATTCTCTATACTACAATAAGGGAAGGAAAGGATAATAGCTCATCACTCACTGATACATGCCAAGTTTCATCTTACTTGCGTCACGATTACTTCAAAATCACTGTGGCGGAACGAAATCTTGAATTAAACGTGTGAGCTGTTACAACACGGGATGTTGCGCGTCTAAGTGCTCGTGCGCCACAACTAGAAGCGCCAAAGTCTCCATTAAAACATAGAGAGGTCATAGTAAAGCGCAGGAGGGCAGGCGAGGGGGCTATCAAGGGCAAATTTATGCATCGTGTGGAATGTTTTACATTATCGGTAGAGGCTCAGTATCCCTCTACTCCAATCTCTATCACGTCTTGATGAAGATCTTGAACCCAGACCTATGCACGCGAACCGTAAAGAAAATAAGCGACGAGACAAAAGTGACGGCGCCTGCGAAACCCCACAAGGCCGCCCATCTCAGGGGCTCTACCGTGCCAAGCACCCCACCACCAGCCGGACCTCCGGCCAAGAGTCCAAGCGATATCATACCGAATCCCATGCCAATTCGAGTGCCAATCTTGGACTTGTCTTTTGTTATTGTCGCGAAGCAGACCGGCGGCATAGCAATGAAGACACCGCTGAAGAAGCCCGAGAGGACAGTCAGGGCGATGATACTTGCTTCGGTCCGAGCACCAATGAAGCTGAACATCAACACGGCAGTGATGATGGTGCACGGAGCTAGGATGTTGAAGATGCCTATCTTGTCGGACAGAGCATTGGGTAGTATGCGACCGAAAGCCGAGGCTCCATTGAAGATGGCGACGATGTAGAACGATGTTCTGGTATCGGTCACATGGGTATTCTCGGGATAGAAGGAGACGTAGAAGAGGAGAACGCTCAAGCCCACGAAACCAATTAGGGCACCAAGAGCGAAGGCCATGTACTGGAAGTCGGTGAAGGCCGACAGGTCGATGAGCGCCCTGGGCTTAGGCGATTTGTATCGCATGCGCATGAGGGCAATGGGAATCAGAAGCGTGCCAAGCGCTATGAATCCGAGCACCCGGACAGCCCAAGGATAACCGATCTGACTGATGAGCCGATTGAACACGATGGGGTAGATCACGCCGCCTATCGAGGCACCCGACGAGGCTAAGCCGACCGCGAGGCCAAGTCGGGTGTTGAAATATGTTGGGAGGATGGAAACACACGGGACGAACAAGCATCCCGCGCCCAGGCCGGTCAAGATACCTTGCGCGAGGAGTACCTGGTAGTACCTGGTCGCGAGACTGAGCAGCTCGATCCCGAGGACGATGGCGAGACTCCCGGCGATGATGAGGGTCCGGAAATATCCCCTATCATAGATGGGACCCGAAAAGACGCCGCCTAGAGCCACCAAGGCGGATTGAACCGACCCGATCCACGATATGTCGGAAGAGGAGCGATCGAATAGTGCTCCGGACTCGTAATAGGTTTGAAAAACGCCGAAAGTGTTGAGAAGACCCCATGAATTGAAGAAGAGCATGAAACCACCGACCACATGGAGCCAAGCCTGAAGACCTCCGTTGGGTGGGGGAGGGGGAAACCCCGGCGCTGGTGTAGTTGTCGCGTCTTTGGTAGAGGGATCGTCTGTGCTGTCGGAGGGATCGTTGATATTTTTTTCTTGAACATCATCGGCGTGGTGGCCGTTTGGCACACCTGTCGTCTGCGTCTCGGCGCTCATGCCGTCGTCGCTTCGCATGTTGGCCGACCTGACTTCTTTCTGTCCTCAAAATTGGTTGTGGGCGTAGACAGGCACACGTCGGCATCAATACAGCCATCATAGGTACCTACCTATATATAACGCCGATGGTATTTGTGCTCGGCCTTTGACCCCTTTGCTCGGCTCTGTTCGTGTTTGGGCTCGGATCAAACATTGAGCTCGGAGAAGAGCGGTGACGGGAAAGACCTGTCCCAGATCACCACGTCGGACGCAAAACGAATAGGGATGATCTGCCGTGTGCAGTACCTTATGCATGAATGCTTAGAGCACCTAGCAAGATTGACCAGTTAGTGGCAAACCGAGCCCAGCCTTAATAGATAGTTACACCAATCTCCTGCCAAGTCTTGACAGTAAGTCCGGCGGCGTTTGTCGTTCGCGCGCAAAACTACCTACTACTTGCGGTCTATAGGTACAAAGGCAGTACCTGGCAGGTACTTGGGGGGCGTTGAGAAACTCCGAGGCCCGGATACTACCTACTACGCGCTGTGAGACATTGTCGCAGACGCCACCGGATTTAAACGCCATGGCTACGGGCCCGAGATCCCAAGGGGCGGTGTTATGCTCTCGCTTCTGTGTTACGCGTTCACGTCATTGGCCCATTTAATGGAGGCTCAGCCATCGGCGATCGTGCGAGCGGCTGACGATTCCCATGCTGAGGATATCAATCCGCATGTCTTCGGAAATATTCATTGACACAGTCTTATAGAGTAGACTGTGGGTGATTTGCTATACATGCACCGACGTTTTTAGTCACTGGGTGCAGCGTTAACACTGCAGCGTCACGCGAATCAGAGTTTTGGTAAGTGAAATCTCGTGGGTGCGTGATGTGAGAGAAGACACATATTGGTGGCGCCAAGTATCAAGCGCGGAGAATTGAGCCGCCATGTAGACACACAACGTATTCTAGGGATCAGAGGAACAAGCAGATGGTATCAGATGCGTAGAAACGGACCCCCTTGTGAGCTCGGTACTTAGTTTAACGAACACATGCCCCAACTATCCTATCTACCTATCGACACCTTCAATCTTCATCCTGGCCCAGTACTCAAAGGGAAAAACATGCCGACCCGCTCCTGCTCTGTGTACTGCGGGAGGTTGGAGCGGGTGTGGGGGAAAGAGATCGTTACCATCATGAAAGGGCACGATGAGCAGAGTCCCAGCAAGGAGCCTAAGGAAGCATTACTTCAAGAACCCATTCTCCTCCCAAGCTCTCACAAACCGCCTCGTCAAGCTCTCGGAGACAGGGCCCACGTCCCTTAAAGTCTTCGAGTGCTCTCTAGTGTTGGTGGTATCAAGGAGAAGTCCGCCACAAGACATTCGAAGAAAGTTGTCGTCAAGAAAGTCGAGTAGGAGAATTGCTGGGTTGTCTCTTTCGGGCGCTTGGGCCGAGCGGGAGCTATCCTTGACGCGCTCCAGCCAGTCCTTGAAAGGTATGACATTGGTCGAGGGAATCCCGAGTGCGTCGGCGAGCACCGGTGTCATATCCTGCCAGGCTTGACGAATGGGATTGTCAACATGATAGACGGGATGGAGTTCGATGTCGTCACTCAGCAGCACGAGATCCACGAGCGTACCGGCGACTTGGTCAACGGGCGTCCAAGAGAGCAGACCGCTAAAGCGCGGAAACGCGTTGAGAGATTGAGATGACTTTACGATGAACGAGAAGTGTTCTATCGGGTTCCAGTAGCCGCTGGTACTCGAGCCGGCGACTTGACCGAGACGGACGACGGCCGCGCGGTAACGGTGAGGATATTTATGTAAGGTCTCATCTATCATAAGCTCGCAGATGTACTTGGCGTCTCCATAGCCAGTGGGCAAAACTGAATTAATTAACATGCGCTCCTCTGGAACATTTGCTTTCCCAGCCCACAGAGGCCAATGACCGACGGTTGCAATGCTCGAGATGAACTGGAATGTTACCCTGCTTCCGCGATGACCAGTTGCAGAGGCATTGCCAGCCAATTCAAGCATATTTCGCATGATTCGAAATTGAGGTTCGAATCTCTGCACTGGCCACTTTGCATTCATTAGCCAGGCGTTGTGGACAATATGGGTAACATGGCGGGTAAGTTTTCCGTAATCCTCCGTCGATAGACCTAGTCTATGTTCGGAGAGATCCGTCTCGAAGATAATTAACTTCTCCATGTCCTCGTTCGTCATCAGAATGCCCTTCTTGGCAAAAGACTCTTCCTGGCGCTTTCTCGGCTCCTGCTTGCTGCGCCGATTGAGGCAAACGACCCGGTGCACATCCGGCAGCCGTGCGAGATGGGCGACCAGATGAGCTCCCAGACTTCCGGTTCCGCCAGTTATGACCACCCATTTGCCATCCGGGATAAAGTCATGACGACCGGCGTTTCGGGATCTATCGAGATTAGTCCCGAACCCGTTGGTCATTTCGCGGACGTATCTGTCAACATCCTCTTGACGGGCGGTAAGATCAGCAGGCTGACTTTGCACGGACTGGGGGACAGAGTCGCACCTCTCGCCGGACGCCATGGCAATAATCAGCTTTTCGAGCTTGTTCTCGGGTCGGCTGCCATCAGTCCAAGCCACGTGGCCATATCCAACAGCTTGGAGTTCCTCGGCCCATCTCGACTCGCTTACAACTGCATGTACACGACTGTCGTCGAAGAACCACCAACCTTCGAATAAACCAAAAACCATATCAACCCAATACATAGTGTCTGTCATCTCGAGCATCATAAGAAATCCGTCCGGCCGCAAGAACTTACGCGTATTTTCTGCCGACTTTTGCAAGGAGTGCGTAGCGTGGATAGCGTTGCTTGCTATAACAATATGCTGGGTGCCAATCAGGTCGGCATCGGGCGGACTCTCGATATTATGCGTTCGGAACTTTATAAATGAGTACTGTTTGAATTTTTTGCGTGCCGCGGCAACAAACGAGGGTGCAAGATCTGTGAACGTGTATGCCACAGGCACTTCCAAGGTGGCCAGCAACGGAACGAGCCATTTTGTAGTTCCCCCAGTACCTGCACCCACTAATTAAGCGACTCTTGTTAGTACCTTGGATGATTCAACTACGTTATGAACGGGACCATGATGCGGTTCCTATGTGGTAACGAAACCTTGACAGTCTCCAAGTTGAAAACGTTATACAAGTGATGGTTTCAGGAAACACTTACTCTCGAGGATGTTCAAGGGGCCCCCAGTCCTATCGATCATCGAGGTCAAACTCGTGATAAAATTCTTCATCTGCTCGTAAAGAAGTCGATTCAACGGCCAGTCTGCATACAAACCTGAGACGAGGTCCCGCCCTTCTGGTGTGCCAAAGATCAGTTGAATGCCATCAGTATCTCCCCTCAAGACTGAGGCCAGTCGGGACCCGGTATAAAAGGTGAGTTTGTTGGCTGTATTCTGGTCTGGGAAGCGAATCAGGAGCTCGTCGAGTAGATCTTTACTGGACCTGGGAGGCAGTGGCTTAGGTGTTCTTGTGACGTGGTCTCCGTGAATGGCAACAACCTCAGCCTCTTTCTCCAGCATACGATACAGATAATTAACTAAGCGACTATACTCCTTGCGATGGGCAATTCGCGTGACTTCTTGGCCGGCTTCAAATGCGTCCAGGCAGCAACCCAGCTCATCGAAGGCTTCCAGCGTTAATGCAACACACATCTGAGTCTGAAGTGGCATAACTGTTTGAACATAGTGCGTCTGATTGTACTCAGCAATCATGTTGTCTGTCAGACGTTTCGTTTCGCTAAAGGCCTGAATTACGGTCCTGAAAGGGAGCGTTAAGTGGCTAGTTGGGTCTACCTCAGCAGGGGTGAATATAACTCCTGTGAGAGATTGGGAGTATGTCGAAGTGCTGTGGCCGCTCGTCTCTGCTTCTGATTCCTCAGTGTCGCTCTCACTGCCAACGGAAGGTCCCTCGAGCTTTTTATTGCCACTGTAGAGCGTTTTGCGCACGCAGGACATGAGACTGGGAATATCTGTGACTTCCATCAGATCACTCTGGCGGAACTTGACATCAAATGCGACTTCGAGATCATGCGCTAGCTCCATCCCCATAAGTGAGTCAATTCCTAAGTCTCCAAGCTGACTATCGGCTTTGATTTCATTCAGCTCCAGCCCAGACATGTCGGCCAAGATTGTCTTGACTTTTGTGGTGATGTCTGCTTCGCCGGACGGCTCACTGGGCTTGGTTTTCTTGCGCGCAGCCACTATAGCTGGTGCACTTGATCCTGGTGACGGACCTCGTGAGGGACCTATGTCGAACTTGTCGACCTTTGGCTGCTCAGGTGACAATTCCTTAGGTGTGTTTCCTCCGGTGAGTCGCACGAGCAACTTAGTCATGGAATTTTTAGACACACTAATATAGCTGATACCAAGAATAGCTTCCAGCAGAGATCCGTTTACCGGGTTGAAGACAAACACATCCGTAAGGTATGACTTATCCGAGGGCCGGTGATGTGTTGCCAGGACATGGTAAGCCTCGGGACGAGGTCTAGCCTCCTGGAGTTCCGGGGAACGTACCCACTGCTCGATACCGTTGGCAATGTAGATTTCGGTCGGATCTCTCGCAGTCATGCAGTTGACCCAGATGCCGCCAACCTGGCAAAAGCTGTCGGCAAGATGCGGGTCAAGCCAGGAGCTATGGTTGTAGTCCTTCACCACAA
Source organism: Ustulina deusta (assembly GCA_023159155.1). Lineage (NCBI taxonomy): Eukaryota > Fungi > Ascomycota > Sordariomycetes > Xylariales > Xylariaceae > Ustulina > Ustulina deusta. The sequence goes on along the minus strand of JAJNNX010000037.1, from coordinate 154,432 downwards.
GTCCAGCCGATTGGTTTCCACGGCCAACTAACTTTTTTAAGCCGCGATATTCCTCGCCGTAGTCAACAACATCAGAGAATACCTTGTATATATTTCGACTTTGGAGAATCTCATCCACCTCCCCGCTTTGCAGGAGCTCAACGCAACGCTCATACCCAGCCATACGCTCGAGTCGCGAGAAGCTGAGATTAGATGAAGGGTCGTCGACTGGGGCGAAGATGATTGATCCTGTCGTGTGTACAGCCCTCTGCGAGTTGGAGGACAGGTCGGTACTGAAAACCTCAAAGTTCCACGAAGGACCACCGCTGGATGCAACTTCACTCAGTTCAACCCACGTTGCCCGTTCTTGGTTGACGCATAGAGGTAATAGATACTGAATAAGAAGAAACTGAAATAACGATTTCGATAATGCCAGATCTGGTTTTAGGATCCGCACAGCTTCGATAACAAGGTCTAACTGGACAGTAGCAGGACAGATCGGAGCGGTCGAGGCAATCACGTGGCCCGCGACCAAGTCTGTGTATATTGGGACCGTGGTGTTCACTTTGAATTTGGCACATTGTCTATCGTCTCCGGTTGAGCCCGCGAGGGTCAGTAACTTGTTTGCATCGGGCTCAGATACTTGGGAAATAGGGACCGACATCGCCTTTGGAGGCAGTTTAAGATCTAGCCAGTGGCGTGATTGCTCAAATTGATATGGCGGAAGCAAGAGTGGCAGATATTCTGGCGTCTGAGCCGCATGATGCGACCAGTGACTAACATGCAGACCTGCCCTCCACAGGTTCATAGTCGCGTCAGTTAATGCATTCCAAGCATTTCCACTTGTGAGGTTAATAGCCTGGAAAGTACAACCGCTACGACCCTCGAGAGCATGACTGGCCATTTTTGTAACCGTGGAGTTGGAACCAGCTTCCAGGAATACACAAGATGGATACTGCTTGACGAGTCTTTGCAGGGCATTGTTGAAGAAGACGGGAGATCGCATATGATCGGCAACGAACCTGGCCGAGAGTTTCTCTTCCGTCGCAAATTCGGTCGCTCTCTGAATCGGAATGACAGACTTCCGAAACTCTAAATGCTGGGCGCCTTTCTCGAGGCTGTCGCATATTGGATCTACAAGACTGCAATGGAAAGCGTTCGTGACGTTGAGCCTTTTGGTCCTCAGTGAAGAAAAGGTAGGCGTTTTCGAGACCAACTCGCTGACTGCATCAATGCCGATAGTAGAGCCAGCTAGAGTGAAGCTGCGGGGGCCATTATAGCAGGCGATAGTTGCCCTGGTCTGGACACTACATGTGGCCGACGCCTGAGCAAGTAGTGACTGTACATCAGCGAGATCGCCTTCGATGGCTATCATCGCCCCTCTATCGCTGCCCCAGGAGTCTCGCACAAGACTTGCACGGTCGAGAACCATCTGTACAGTATCTCGTAAAGACAGCGATTGTGATATGCAGAGCGCCGTTAGCTCACCAAAGCTGTGACCAACTAAAGCAGCTGGACTAATTCCCGAGTCTATCCAGCTTTGAGCGCAGGCATATTGCATTGCGAAAAGAATCAACTGTAACCTAACATGATCTTCGATGGGCTCTGTTTCAAAAATAGCAGGAAAGATTCTCCCAGCGTTGAGATCCTGGACAACGTGGTCGACTGCGTCCAGATGTCTACGAAGAATCGCAACTCGTTCGTAGATAACCCTGTCTAGCCCCACGAACCGCGAGACTTGTCCTCCAAAGCACAGCACGGTGGGCGGTGGTTCTGTGTAGGTGACAGAGTCTATGCCAGCATCTTTCGATTCGTACTGTAAAAGTTTCTGTTCCAACTCGACTTTAGATCGTACAGTTAAGAAGAGAAACCTCCCTAGTTCGATATTGCTTTGCCGGTTCGCGTTGAAGGAGATGTTTGACAGCGAGAACTGGCTTTCCGTATATGTTTTGTTCCCGAGAAACGTTCGGAATGCGCTTGCGTACCGACGCAGGCTTTGATCATCGATTCCGCACAGTCGGAAAGGATATTTGTCTCCAGGAGAGCCCTCGAGGATCCTGGCCTTGGGTGGGCCAGTGTGCTGTGTCAAAATCATCGATGCATTGGAACCCGAAGCCCCATAGTTGTTGATCAAGGCGGCGCGAAAATCAGTACCCCAGGCCTGAAGACTGGTAGGGATCTTGATGTGATCAGTTGGCTTCGCGCCAATCGCTGGATTGATATTGCTAAAACTGGCTTGAGGCGGAACCATTCCTTTTTGGATCATAAGCAAGACCTTAATGAGAGACACGATCCCCGATGTGCACTCCACGTGGCCTACAGACCCTTTAACAGAGCCGAGAACTAGGTCATCGTTTCTATTCGAGCCGCCAAAAACCTGGCAGACACTCTGATACTCGACAGGATCGCCAACAGGTGTCCCTGTGCCATGAGCCTCAACGACAGAGATCTGAGCCGGCACGAGGTGTGATTTGGAGGTAACCTTGCGGAAAAGATCCGATAGAGATGGCACATTTGGAACAAATATGGGGGTACAATTCTGGTTTTGCTGTACAGCCGTGGCTGCAATTATACCCAGGATCTGGTCACCATCGGCAAGTGCAGCCGATGCTCGTTTGAGGAATACAGTGGCTATACCCTCACCTCTGCAGTAACCGTCGGCCGCGGCGTCAAAGGGTTTGCATTGGCCCGTAGGACTCAAGAACGAGGCCCCGGCGAGGTTCTGAAACCATAGGGGGTTGGTCATGACGTGAGTGCCGCCTGCAAGAGCACTCTTGCATTCGCCGCTGATGATTGCACGGCATGCTTGATGGACAGCTACTGCAGAAGAGGAACATGCAGTGTCTATAGTCAATCCAGGGCCGGTCCATCCAAAGTAGTGGCTTATTTTACCGGCAATGAACGACTGAAGATTGCCAACAGCGGTGAATGAGTTGGCAGCGTGGCATGCAACATTGGCCTCGTAGTCACAGGCACAGACGCCAATGAAACACCCAACACTTTTGTCAGGCCTTGCGGAGTGGAAGTAGCCGGATTGCTCAACCGCCTGGTAGGCGATCTGTAGTAGTTGACGTTGTTGCGGGTCGGTGTTTGCGCTTTCGCGAGGGCTTTTCTTGAAAAACTTATGATCGAACATGTCGTATCCGTCGATCAGATTGGCAAACCATTTCCGTGTCGGGTCCTCGTCGCGGAAGGCCGTTTCAAAGCCAAACCGCTCCCTCGGGACCTCTCTGTGTTGAGACTGGCCGGAACACAGAAGTTCCCAGAACTGTTCGAGATCATCCGCTCCGGCCACCTTACACGACATGCCGATAACAGCTATGTCATTATCTGAGTAGACGCATTTGCGGATCGGCAATGTAAGAAGACCCCGATTGTCTTCGTTCAAGTCCGCAAGATGAGACACCTGTTGATTGATCCCTCTCATCAACGAGGGTGGTATGCATCGTTCGGGTCCGATGGATACGACAAGCGAATCGCTTTTCATTACAAGGGCCGTACGGGTGATGGAGAAGGCCTGAAACCAATTTGACGGCTTGACGAGAATAGAATGCAAGGCATGATGGTGAAGCGAGCCGGATTGGACTCCGGTACCTCTGGCATCTGACTGAACTGGCACGACAAGGTTGGATGCGTCGGGCAGTTGGTATTCGGGGCGAGAACTACAAAAGTCCATGATCGCGCCGAAAATCGCCAAGTTCCGGGGACTGTGGAACCGACCACGAAGCCCGACTTCAGTCGTGTTCATGCCGCATACGTTAAGCTTGTGTTGAAGCTTGGATATGGACGACAATGCAGTTGTGACAGTGGCGCGATTATCGTCGTAGTTGACAGAGACATACGCCTATGCGAAAGTTAATGTCGTGCTTGAGACTCAATCGTGTGAGGACATGGAGTGAGACAGAAGAGCCCACCTATTCCGAAAACGAGAACAAATTTACCTCGGCGTCATCTCTCAAGATAGTGACCAAGTCCTCTTCCTGCTTCTTCGAATTCCAGATGATGCTGAGACATCCTGATGGTCCCAGTGCTTCGTCCTGAGCATCCACTGCCATACCAATAAGCATACCCAGTCGAATTGCGACTGAGCCATTGTGTTCGAATTCAGCACGAGATCTAGAGCTAGATACCGCGAAGGCAGCCAGTGTCCCAATGCAAAAGCCAACGACCTGTGTCAAACAAACGCCGTGACTACTTAGGCCTGCTGGGTATTTCACTCCCGGGGTTGTTTCTTCTGCAAATCTTATGAACTGCGCCAAGTGTAAAGCGACAACTAAAGGAATCAAAACCGTGTTCGGTAGTCGCAGAGCCGCACTGAGCTGCCGTCCCGTTTGATCAAAGGCATCCCTGAGGTCCTCGAGACTCTTGAGGCCAGAGCTGGTAATACGGATATCCTCAACAGAGCTTTGGATAGTTTTCCAATCCTCTGGCAATGACGAAATAGTTCTGGAAATCCAATCATACTTCTTGTCTGCGGCGAGACTATCGCGAAGTTTTGTGACGGTATTGTGATCGAGACCTCGAGCAAGAGGCCCAAAAAGCAGGAAGAGGGGGCTCTGTTGTGGAATTTCCGGGCGGATGTGGGTGTTGGACATGGCGACTTGGAAGTTATAGGTTGTAACCGGGAGCTCTTTCTCGTGGTGACGTAAGTTTATGAGGTGTATCAATGTTCAAGATCGACTTGTCAATGGTTCAAATTTTCGACAACGGCGAAATGGGGTCAACTTGCAAAGTACTACAACACTCAAGATCATCTTTATTTTCTGAGCAGCTCAAAGGCAAGGCGATCTTCTGCGTGCTTTTGAAGAGCACAGAGTCCCCAAGTCGAGCGACGGCTGCGAATAACAGAGCCCGGCGTACATCTCGGTTGCTTTCCATGGCGCGCGCGCTCAATTCAGCAGTCTTCTCAGCACCCGCAGTTTGTGGACAGTGACGTCTGCGCAGGCGATGACCGGATCATTTCAGTCGCCGGTCGAAAGGTATCTCTGGTCGGGGGCGCGAGGGTGAGTGGTGACAGGAGGTCTAGGTACCTGGGTAGTCGGTACATGGTGTGATGCCTACGGCCCTACCCTCACTCGTGGTCTCTCGGTGACAACACATAGTAAGTACTTGTCCCCTGGGGCTCCGGGTCAGGGATTTGCTCGACAAAAAAGGGGCGCGTCCCGAAGTCGCTCCGAACTCCGTGCCAAGATCATGCCAATAAGTCCGCCCCGACCTTCGGAACAGCACTTCTGCGGCTCTGCAAGGAAGACTATCAGCAAGATTCTATTGGGCTAACAGCCCCTTCGAGGTTCGAAGTACTTTCCCCGTCTATGAAGTTGAAGTATCCAGGTACCAGCGAGACGCTTCGGGTAGTCTGTATCTCCGACACAATGTCACCGCCCTTGCCTGTACCAATTCATGGCCAAGCTCTCATAAGCGCGGTACCTAGGGTCGAGCTTGAAAAAGATTCGTCAGTCTCTGCCCTGTTTCAAATGAGCGATCTTGAGTCCTGGATGATTCTCTCTCTTGCATCGCGACTGAAATAAACATGTCGACCAGCCCCCGAGCAGAAGCCATCGATGTATCGATCGTCGGCGGCGGCATCATCGGGCTTGTGCTTGCCGCCGGGCTCCTCCGTCGCGGCATACGAGTCAAGGTGTATGAGCAAGCCAGGGGATTCCGCGAGATTGGGGCTGGCATTGCTTTCACGGCTAACGCGATAAGATGCATGGCCTTGATTGATCCTGATATTGTAACTGCTCTCCGGTCTGGGGGGTCCGTCGCAACGTCCAGTGGTGCCAATGACGATCCAAATGATTATCTCCGCTGGATCGATGGCTACAATCAGCGGCACAAGGAAGAACCTCACTACCAGAAGCTTCTCTACAAGCTTGATGCCGGGTACCGCGGATTTGAGGGCTGCCGTCGCGACCAGTTCCTCGAAGCTCTGTCCTTGTTCATTCCTACAGGAGTCATCGAGTTCCAGAAGCGCTTGGACTCGCTCGACACTCTGGCAGACGGAAACAGAATCCGCATGACCTTTTGCGACGGCACAATAGCCGAAGCTGATGCCGGTGAGCTGTGGCAGGATCTACCGAACAGCAATGATAACCAACTGACAAGTGAGCTCTTCCAGTCATTGGATGTGATGGCATCAAATCACGGGTAAGGGAGTTTGTTGTGGGCAAGGGCCACCCAGCTTGCCACCCTCACTACACCCACAAGGTCGCGTATAGAGCCCTGATCCCGATGGAGAGGGCCATTGCCGCTTTAGGTGAATACAAGGCCAGGAATCAGCACAACCATGTCGGGCCCAATGCACATCTGATTCACTATCCTGTGAACCAGAAGATGATTAATGCAACCGCGTTCGTCACAGATCCTCTTGGTTGGGCTGAAGACAAGCAGATGGTGCTACCAGCCCGCCGAGAAGATCTGGAAGAGGTTTTCGCAGATTGGAACCCTTGCGTGCGAAACGTCATCAAGTTGTTCCCTCAACAGCTTGAGAAATGGGCGGTATTTGACCTCTGGGATTATCCCGCCCCAAGCTACAACAAGAACACCATATGTCTTGCCGGTGATGCAGCGCATGCATCCAGCCCCCATCACGGGGCCGGAGCTTGTATCGGCATCGAAGACGCCCTCTGCCTCTGCGTGCTCATGAGCCGTGTCCACGAGTCGGTTTCGCAGGGCGCAGTCTTGAAGGCAGAGGCTCTGACTGCTGCGTTTGCTGCTTTCGACGGGGTACGGCGCACACGGAGCCAGTGGCTTGTAAATAGCAGTCGCAGAGTTTGTGACTTATATCATCAGCCTGAGTGGGCTGATGAGGCTAAGTGGGACAAGGCAGAAACGTGCTTTGAGGAGATCAAAGACCGCTCGTTCAAAATATGGCATTTTGACTACCAAGGGATGATAACAGAAAGCAATGGCGCCTATGATATCAAATTGAATACTACAATGGCTCTAGCGAGTTCCTCAAAAATAGAGTGAAGTTCTGGTGTGGCAGATGACCACGTCCATTAGATCAAACCGAGCGCGTTCTCAATCCTCTTCCAACTCTGATATGAAATGTTCATAACATCCCATTCTCCATCTCAGCATCGATAGAGCCTGGTTGAAGGCCCCCCCCGCCCCATGCTATTGTTACGAGACGATGCGGGACGAGGGTATGAGGGACGTGGCGGTGTGCCGAGGACTTCATCGGGCGGCTCGAGCAGTGCGTGACGGAGGGATCGAAGCAGAACCGACGAGGAATGCTACGCTAATGGGCGAAACAGCTGAAGTAAGAGGCGTGACAATCATGGCAGCAAACCCCACGCATGCCTCTCGACCATCGACTCGGAAGGATGGGATTAGGCCCAAAGATACGTCATCGCCCCATCCCTCATTAAGCCTTATGGTGCGGCCCAGGTTTTACAACGCCTACTGGGTTTGTCCGGGCCCGTAGGCTTATACAAATTGACGATGTAGGCCTACCACCCAGCCTGCTCGACGTTCCGCTCGAGGAAGCGTGCATTTTCTGACACGAGGAGCTCTGCACATATCGAAGTTGCGATCGGATATTTGACACCGGTCAGCGAATCGTGTTCATCTAATCCTGCCTTACCATGCAACACTCCCTCCGCCACTTCTCTCCTTGTCTTGCCTTAATCCGCACTACTAATGTCGGTCTCCGCCCGTCCTATCACACACGCTCGCAACAGTCCGTCACATTCGGCCAATTGGAGGACCAAGCTTTTTGTGAAGTAGTGTGCTTGGCAAGACCTGCCTTGGGCCATTTTGGGGTTACACAACAGCTGGTATGGTCAGACGGAACAGAAATTTGCCGCCTCCCGAGCCTACAGTGGACACAAGCTAGACGCGGTACAAAAGAAGAAACATCATGACTATAGTATTATAGGACCAACTCGAGAGCGAGAAGTACGTGATACTAAAACTAGTGTTCATTGGTTGGGTCTTTGTAATTGTGAAAGTAGTAATCCCTGCGCTTAAGATACGTTTGCGATTGTTCGAATCGGCGTCTTTTTGCAATAAGTTGTAAAACGAAGGCATAGCGTAGCTATGTTCTTCCCAAATGCTGCGGAGCTAGGGGCGATAAGGGCTATTAACTCTCCCAAGGCAAGGAACTTTACAATCATGGTTAGTTATAAACTTTAGACTTGTGACGGGATACATACATATGATCCGAGCATAAGGCCATCTCCCTTGTTCGGATTGCCCTCTTGTTTATCTCCCTTAGCAACAAAAGAAACATAGCGCCGCGATGGTAAGGGATACTATTTGATTATAGCACAAACTCCGGCTGTTTATCAGTTGCTTGCAGGCCAGTACCAAGGCGGCGCCCTAGACTATCTGGTAAATGTGCGAATTGAAGTCCGTGATTCCCCATCACACGCATGCCTATGTTGGTGATGTTGATGCCATAAGCAGAGGCATTATAAACTGGCATATAATTATGTCCCACAACGCGCGACAGCATCCGTAGAGGGCGCAAAAAGACGGGAATGAAGAGCGTGTCGGATATTGAGAGAGTCCCAAGCTAGGATGATCATGCCGTTGTTCTTGACGATTTCTTCCTGGAGACGGAGAAAGGCCTTCTCCTCCTCACCGTGCCCATGTTGAAAGGGGATATCACTTTGCCATAGCCTTGAGTCGACGCTCTCTTGTGCCGACAGTTGGACTTACGTCTCCAGGAAAACTATGAGAAAAGAAAATGTCGCAAACTTTAGTAACATAGACTCCTTAACTATGAGGAATAGAGGACATGAACTCCAACCATTTTTTTCATCCTTGTTTCCCATCGATTAAATATCGATATATTCAAACCTGTCCAGCCATCGGGGTTCCTTTTACCTCACAGCGCACATCTTTGACGATGGGGTCTATAGAGTAACGACTACTTTTGACGCGGATACCCCCTTCCTGTGGAAGTCGACAGCATCTTGAATACTATTTAGCCCTTTGCCCACGACCAATGGCTCGGGCGCCGGCACGTAAGATCCCGACTCTAGTGCCTGTGGCAAGAAGCCTTCATAGATCGCCTTCCCGACATGACTATCCTTCACGGAGGTACCGAACAAACCCTTGATCGTCACTCCCTCCAGCGGCTCCGGGAAGCCGCGCTTGGCGCTGATGATGACCTTGTTGCCAGCCGTCTGCTGGACAACATACATGCAGATCTGCCACGAAGGTCCACCAATGCAATCAAGAGCACCAGCTATGATTTTGCCCCGGAAAGCATTGACGAGGTTTTCTTGCACTCCAGAGCTTTGATAATCAAACACTTGGCTGGCGCCGAGTCTTTTCACGTAGTCGAAGTTCTTGGGTGATGCGGTTGTGATAACCTCATATCCGGCAGCAGCAGCAAGCTGAATCGCGTTGCTTCCGAGGCTGGACGAGCCTCCCCACACCAGCACCGTCTTGCCGGTCGGGGGCTGGCGCGGCTCAGTTGGCAGCTGGAGACGTAGACCGCTGTCTTGGAACAAAGCCGCAGCAGCAGTCGAGCAAGCGAGAGGAAGGACACAAGCACTCTCGAAGGAGACGTTCGCAGGCAACTGACTAGCCATGTTGGACTGTAAGATGGTGTATAATTGGAATCCACTGTCCTGGTTTCGCTTGGTTGCCATGCCCAGGGCGTGACCCAGGACGCGATCACCTTCCCTGAACCTGGTGACATCGGCGCCTACGGCGACAACCTGGCCTGCGACGTCTTGTCCGAGGATGGCGGGATAGTTGAGTGGCCAGAAAGCGCTGGTTTGGAGTGAACCATCAACAGGGTTGATGGCGGCGGCCGAGTTTCTGACGAGGATCTCACCGCTACCAGGCGTCCACATTGGAGCCTCTTTGACTTGGAAAGGATGGCTCTTGGCTCCCATGATCCAGGCAGCTTGGTTTTGAGGCGCCATATTGCCCAGTGCCCTCGTGATTGGCTTCGATCTGAGTGATGGTCTAGCTATAGGAAGCAGAGAGAGAAGAAATCGCGTCATCTAGGAGGGGTAGATTGCTCAGACGGAATGGAGGTCAGATGGCATGTGTTGGCATGGCATTATATACCTAAGACATTGGAACAAGGACCGGACAAGCGCATATCGTTCTTGATTCAGTTTCAAGACTTCGGTCCCGGACTGAGCCGGGAGTCTCTTCTGTCAGGTAGGAGATCGATCTGACCCAGATAAAGCTTATTTCCGCTCCGACGGTGATAAGATGGTGATCAAAGCCTTGGAGGAGGAGGTCGGGGCTCGGCGCTAGTGATATCTAGGGGTATTTCCGGTCTCCCTTAAGTTCCCGCCTTAAGCCTCACTGGTCGTATACATAGGTACATCATACGTCGTAGGTATAAGAACCTGATGGGTACTGAGACCATACCTACTGAGCCAGAGCAGGGCTCAAAACAGCCCCGAAGATGCCCTGCTAAACCGGCGCTACCCCGCGCCAGTCTGCCAGTAATATACTCTCCACCCCGCCATCACACCCCTTCTCAGTGGAAAGTAGACTGCATCTTTCCTTGCCCCTTATCCTTTTCTTATTCCAGTCCTAGAGGCTTGCCTTCGTTTGTCGCGTATATTCTAACCCACGTTCAAAGACCTGCCACCCGATCGGTACTTCGCATCATTCCCTGGCAAAGCTTACAGATAATACTGCCGGGATGACGCCTATCACTGCTTACCAAAAACCATACTCATCGTGATCAACGACGTACCTATCTATACCTGAGAACTCGCGACGGGATTGGTAGGGTGGTAGGCGAGCTGCAGAGTTCAGGATCGGCACTGCTAGGTACTTTTCGATCTGGTTCGCCCATGGCTTTGTTTGCCCGAGTTATTATGGTCAGCGTTGCAGAAGGAACAGGGCCCTGGCCAGACCCATGACCGAGGATCGACCAGACCGGCTCAACTAAGTTGCCGCAGCTATGCTAGCTTAGATGAAGCGTATGTTCAGTTCCCTAGAAGTTCAGTTCATCGGACGTTGCCCCCCTTGTAAGATACTTAATATGCCTCATAGTGCAAGCTCAGACGATGGGTGGTATATACTGTATAACATGTACCTATATACCATTATAGATCACTCGATGTCCCTCAGCCTTGCCATCTTCGAGTTTCTATAGAACCTCTCTGGGTTCTTAGCAAGTACCTGATGGGGGCAAGCCCTGAAAGTAAGCGAGCGCTGGAATATAGGCCCCCGTAGGCAAATGTCTTGGTTCTCAATGTCCCTACACTTTCTCCTACGTTTCTTTTCCCCACGAACTCGAAGGGTTGACTTGTCATCGGCGCAGGATTCAACTCAGCTGGCCGAGCATGCATGATGGCTGTGCTGCCTCCAGGACTCCGTGACATGGAGATGACACGCAATGCATATAGAGTATGATTTGAAATCACTTTGGGTAAGAGCGCGGTCAGATTAGTCGGCTTATTGACGACTGTCGCAATTATCGCTTGTAATATGGCATGACTAGTTGATTTGACTTTGCATATAGGATTCAGCAGATCATTCAGTGTGTACGTATATCAACCAGCTAGATCGTCTGAAGGGACTACGGAGCCTCATTTGGATGTCCGGATCGCCAGTCAGATTCACCCTTTTGCGCCTCTCTATCTGCATGTGATACCCAGCAAACCAATACTGGCCATTGCGATATGCTGTGCTACTTGGCCTGGCCCGGCAAGTAAGCTGATACGTTGCCGCCTTTTCAAAATAATAAGCGGCACCGAAGTGACAATAGTCTATGCTGTATAGACCGAACTGTGATGAAACAGTATTGGTCAGCTGAGTTTGATCAATATCAGCGCTGCCCTAACCATTTATGTTGCACGCCGGCTCGAATCAATATCCGTAACTTGCAACACGGAACAATTTGAAAATGCCTGATTCTGATCTTGATGGCGCCAGTCCTCTGTCATCCCGACAGAAGCCTGGTGCGGCCTGTGAAGAATGCAGAAGGAAGAAGGTAGGACAGCTATCTTGGCTCAAATACCCCCAGCGTTGACTTTGTTCAAGGTGCGATGTGACAGACAGCGACCTCAATGCGGCTTTTGCCACACCTCTGGTGTTGAGTGTCATGTTACAGCTCTCCGGCCTGCCCGAGGGCCCAAGACGGGGTACCTTAAAGGTCTCCAAGAACGAATTGGTACGACTTACGGGCGCCTTTTTTTTTCCCCCCGAGTCAAGATTGGTCAGTTGAAGCTGGCACCTAGCTGACTGATGGATACTCACCAGCAACTCTGGAAGAGGAGTTACTACGAAGCCGACAAGGTGAAAATGGGCCAACGCCCATGAAGGAGGTCTCTTCTAATGAAGACACAACTTGGGATTTTGAGTTTGACCAGAATGATTGGAACTTACAGGCGATGCTGTCCGCTGGTACCGAATCAGGTACAACGTCAGTTGAGCTCGGCCCCTTTGCAGTTTCGCCAACGCTATTGCAACATACAGATGATGCCAGTAATGATGTCTGTAACGATGTCAGATTGCCCGACATAGTCCAATCCGGAGCTCTTATAGAGGCACAAGACATCTTTTCTAGCTTACACATCTCGACTGCCATGCAGGCCGATCTGTAGGTAGTTCTCGTGATGCCCCTAGACAGTGCAGGAAATGAGGACTGTATGTTTCAAAGCCTAATGTTGCACAGGGATCAACTTTATTTTGATAGGTTGCATGGATGTATACCGATCCTCAACCAAAGGCGCTACCTCTTTGAGGCGCAACAACCAGGCAAATCGACAGCCCAATTGTGCCTCCGCTATGCCGTGTGGACTCTGGCGTCATCGACGTCAGTCCAGTACCAGGGCCTGCGAGATCCCTTGTATCGAAACACTCGTCGGGCGCTCGAGGCCCTGGACATGAGGACCTCCAGTTCGCAAGAAACAGACCTCGAACAGGTACAAGCCTGGCTTATTCTGGCAACTCACGAGTTCATGTGTGTGAACTTTCACCGGGCATGGTCAACATTAGGCCGGGCTTTCCGGACTATCCAGCTCAGAGAATTCCAGGATATCGATGCGTTGGATATGGTGGCAGAACAGACCGATCTCATAACCACGGAAATGAAGAGGAGAACGTTTTGGATGGCTTATTGTCTAGATCGCTTTTTCAGTTTACGAAATGGTGACCATATGACTTTTGGCGATCAGGTAGCAAATTCATACAAGCCCGCAGTGTTTCCCCAGATACGTTTGGCTGACCAAGCCCCTTCCCCACAGAACGTAACCCGCTTGCCAGCCCCAGAGACGGACTTCCAGCATGGCCGGCCAAACTGCATGGGGTTCCTTCAAGACGCTTTGACGATGGGAGATTTTGGACCCTCACGGTCTCCGTTTGTCGAGTGCATCCTCGTGGCAGCTCTTAGTGGCCGCGTCCTGAGCCACAGACATTTCTGTGTAGGAGCTACACTGAACCAGAATGCCTCGCGGTCTTGTTGGGAGCGGCACGAGCAGATCGGCGCCACATTATCGAGCAGAATCGAGCTTTTCTGCGGCTCTTATCCGCCGAACCTACAAGAATCAGACCCCATGCTGATTTTTGTGAACATGATGTGGCAGAGCGCGGTGCTGTACCATGATCGACTGACGAGGTTGAAATTGTCGCAGTCTGATGTGAGAGAGGCGGGCCGGACCGAGTCCCATTTGCGAGCCTCGGCAGCCGTGGCAGAGATGGTCAACTTGATGACGAGAATCTCTCAGATGAACGGTTTCAAGGTATAGGGTGCCCTTTCAACCGACTCACTTGCGTTCCTGTGGTATTGCGGCCAGCTGATCCAGCTTCTATAGATCCATCCGTTGACGCAGATGCCGCTATCAATGTGTACAGAGATCCTTGCTTTGCATCCTGAATTCGGCGATCTCCTCAACAAAAGAATGCAAGACGTCATTGGAGTGATGCATGGGTGTAGGAACACCGTAGACATTTGAAGCCTTTGGATTGAACCTATGGAAAGCCTCACAGGTATTGACACATCTGAACATACAATAAGCCGTCCCTTTCCCCCAAAAACACTGACCATGTGTTCAGTATTATAGACTTGCTCAGAACTCTCCGATGGATGCTATTGCTGCTACTATGACTTCTTGAAAAAGGAGAGGGTCTATAAAGCGGCAGCAATTCTAGGGAGCATAGCCGCTGTATTGTTCCATAGCTGGCTCGAGCCAATAACAAACAACGATGAGATGTACCACGTGTTTCTATACCCTTGCAAGGCATACATTGCATCATAGAAGCCATTCTTGATGTCTTCCGACGAGACAGCTAGATGAAAGGGGTAATGGTCATCGAAGGCAACAAACTCAGGCTCTGCGGTGGTTGCAGATGATTCCAGTTTTTGCAGCTTCTTGATTGCATCTCTCATAGCCCCTTCAACCTCAGCCTGGGAAAGACGTGTCTCGGAACTGAACCAATAGTAGAACAGACCAGGAGCATCCGTGGGGTTCAAGAGGATGGCGCCTGGTAGTGTTGGCACATGGAAGGCCGTGCCCGTTGCGCGGTTCTTGTAGACATGACCATCGGATAGGCCAGTGTTCTGGACAACCCCAGAGTAATACGGCTTGCCTGAGAGCTGCGACAAGATGCCCCGCTCCCGAAGGTTCAAACCGAAAGGGCTCATGTTCTCCAGAACGGGCGGCATCGCCACCACTAGCTGTTTGGCGATGACCAATTTATTTCCCGTTGGCGTTTTGACGACTAGCTTCACATCGCCGGTGCGGTTGGCCGAGATAACAGTGGAGTTAAGCAGCACATCAGGGCTCAATTCGGTCAGCGCGTTTCGGTAGAGCTCGGAGTTGTCGCCATCCGCATTGTTTATCGCCGCACCGGCTTCCTCGTTCAAGAACAGGGTGTTTAGATCATTGAATGTATAGAGCATCAATGTCTCCAATAGGTTTCCTGGGATTGCGGGCGTGTCAAAAATGACAGGAGCAGAGTCCTGTAGATTGAATTTCTTGATGTAATCTTGTGTGGTCAAGAGCAGATCTGCGGGTATGGGCTGCGGCAAGTTAATGCCATCTTCCAGATAGGGATATTTGTGAAGTTCTCGCTGATAGTCATCGCCAATGACTGGGATTGTGTAGTTTGGGAGGAGCTTTCCTGTCGAGAAGTCTGCGTAGACGGGGGAAGTAGACAAATTGAAGGACGTCGTAGCAACGGAAGTATTCAATCGAGCGAAAAAGTTCCTGGTAATGGCGTCATCGTGATATATCTGTAGGGCATAGTTGATGGGCACGCCCGTTTTGGGATCCAGATATGTCCGCGTGTTGCCACCTAATTGTGACGAACGCTCGATGACAACTATGGACTTATTGAGATCGCGCAATTCAATGGAGACGTAAGTTCCCGATGCGCCGCCGCCAATCACAGCAACATCCCGTCGTATCACATCCTTTGAAGCATAGCTCTCTATGTCGTAAGGACCGATGGCAAAGCACGGTAATGTGAGGGTCAGGCTGGCAATCAGTATTGGACTGTTGAGCCTCATGTTTGCTTAGATGAAAGACAAGTGAGGGAAGAAATCTTAGAAGGATCTTAGAGGAGCTCAAGCTTGTGGGTTTTGGCGAGAATCAAGGAGCCATGACAAGTAGAACCTACCCTAATATACGCGCATCGAGAAAGTGGCTGGTCTTGTTCCTAGGATGGGGCGCCTCATGAGACGTAGTCGTAGTCGAAGGATCACCATACCAAACCTATCTCAACATTTATACCAAATCAGGTCTACCAATCCATTTCAAGCCCCCAACGTAACACAATGGAAAGGCTGTCTACGAGATGCTGCTCATTTTGCTACCCGATAGGAGTGGTGGCGTCTTGGGTTGTCAACAAGCGCTATCACTGGCTGCTCTGGGTTCAGCTCATGTTGGGATAAGGAAAAAGGGGCGAAAGGAAGACCACGCCTCTCCAAATATAGCAAAAGGTCCGATCCTTCCCTGTAACATTGATTCCTCACATGATGTTGCCACTAGTGTGTAATATGGAAAAAGAGAACGGTCAGCGATGGCTAGGCACAGCAATATCTTCAGCCAGCATAGGGACATGAAGGCTTACTTACGTGTAAGGCAGTATCTGGCCAGCCCTGAATCGGCCCGATATTAACTCAGATCCGTGATTTCATAGCCATGCTCCAAAATTGGCAGAATATTACAGTCTTGCGACGACAATAGAAACTTATGTAGGGAACATTCTCCGAATTCTGCCCAACTGTCGACACAATCTCGCTTCTAGCCACCAACGAGGCGCAACTCGAGTCCGAACATGGCACTTGCAGGACGTAGGCACATTCACATGTGAGCTAAGCAGAGACTTCATAGATAGTACGAGAACAATCCATTGGGTGGCTGTGCATTTTCCAAGGAACGCACCGCATCCGGTCTTATTCTCACCAAAACTCGACAACTTTAACAACGTTTTTTAGCGTAACAAAGCAAATAATTTTATTTTACTAAAAATTAAGTTTATAGGCATATATAATCTTTTTTTTAAACAAGGCTATAGGATGGCATAAAGTAGTGCTTGATTGTATCGTGTCCGAATACCTCGGTGTTTCGAAATAAAGATGGCTATACTAGAGGCCCCAGGTGTTCACGGGCAAGGAAGCTTTCGTTTTTAAGTAGTACTACACCACCCCTAGCCCTGTTTGATTTTGCACGAGAGCATTGCTTGTGGGTGTATCGTCTAAGAATGTAGGACCTAAAGTGGGTAATATAAGGTTTCTGCGTTAGTAGATTACTTAGCGAATCTGGGTAATCTAGGGGGTATGTTACGGAGTAAGCTATATATATTGTTACTTATACTATACAGAGTAGCTGTGTTGTTTTTTCTGTTATAAAAAACATTATTTATTCAAGTAAAATCTATTTATAATTTAACATCGTGAAAGCATTTTTGTATATTCTTCTAAGATATTTTCATTTGCCTGTTATAATGATTTCCAAAAGCCGGACGATAAGCACGCTCCTGTTTTCGCTTGTAAATATTCTGATTCTACTAGGCATGCTTATATTTATGACTGGTCTCTTCCGCAGTAGACCTCTGCTAGAAGGTATGGACTTTCTTAGTCTATCATTAGAAACAAGAGTTTATAAGGCACCTTTTGACAAGGTGGTCTTTATAATGGTTGATGTATTGAGGACTGATTTTGTTTTTTTCTAAGGACGGTAGCTTCCTTTTTACGCAAGGCCTTATTTGCTTAGGCGACGCTGTACTTATTACAGCTCTTTTAGCCATGCCAACCTTGAACCTATTTTGTATTAAGGCCCTGATTTAAGGGTTGAGTTAGTTATTTCTGGATGCCTGGCTAAACGTGGTCAACTGGCCCAAGGATTTGCGCCTGGACGGCGGAGACACTTGGCTTGCACGGTTTAAGGTATCCCGGGCCGATCAAAAGAAACTCGTTTTTTATAGCATAGAGGCGTGTGTGGACTTGTATCCGGATGTCTTCGACCGCATGGAGTCCTTTTTGTCTTTCCAACTCCCAAAGCTTGTTAATATCGACCGAAATATTACGAGAAACCTGTCTAACGAGCTGGCGCGCGGCGACTGGACTGCTCTGATTCTGCATTACCTAGGGCTTGACTGTATAGCTTATATTGGGGGACGGAGGTCTGCTCATATGCGGCCTTGCGCAGCTCGAAATGGATGCTGTTGTTAGAGATATGTATACGGCTTTGATTCGCGAGCCTTACATGCAGAATACTCTTTTGGTTCTTCTTGGTGAACACGGAATGATAGCTCAGGGAAACCACGGCAGGTGGCTACCCGAGGAGCTCGCCGCAGCCACCGTCTTTATATCTCCTCAGCTGGGAGACATGGCATAGCCACGGCGCATTTTGCCCCTGGATATTGCTGAGGATTACCTGTACTACTCCGCTGTGAACCAGATCGACATAGTTCCTACGCTCTCGGGATTAATGGGCTTTCCGATACCGTTAATAAATGAAGGCATTTTTATACCCGATATGCTTTCTGCTTTTGACGACGATATGAAAGCTGTGGAGTTCCTGTTGGAGAACGCCAAACAGATATATAGAGCTCTTAAAATTTTAACGAAGTCCTTAAACAAAGCGATAGTTTTAGATGATGATAAGTATTCTACGAGACATTACGATGACCTGGGTCGCACAGATGATCTGTGGGAAGCCGTGCTGTTGGCCGAGAAGGCCTGGGTGGACTTGCCTAGTAGCGAAGCCAGAGAGCATCTAAAGATTTCTATCTATGAGCCAAGTAGGGTTCATAGTATGTCTATGATATGTAGTGTTTTTACTGACACTACAATTCTCACGGAGGTGTGGAGTTGCGATATAGTGGAAGAAGGGGACTAGTGCATATTCCATGTATGATCACCAGAGGTGTATTCGGATGATCTAAAGTCTAAGTTCTAGTTATATGAAATGAGCGAAATATATATATGGGATCTCTCGGGGTAACCTTGGTCCGCTCGTTCATTCTGTAACCATGTTGTCCCGGGCCTTGTGGAAAAGGAACACTATTTCTAGTGCTGAAATACTGCTTTAGTGTTAAGAGGCGCTAGAGCTACAGATTTTGTTTTCATTATCTGGTACTGGGGCTCACTTCTGTGGCTAGTATTCCTCTCTGTTCTTTAGTATGCGTATTGGTCTCGCTAAAAAGAACTCTTTGAACCTGAAACTCATGATCAGTCGTAGGACTTGTCGATCCGGGTTCGGTTTGGCGTACTTGGGTCTAATTGCCCTCTATTTCATGGGCCAATGCGTCAATAAGCACGGCACCACGTATTCTATCGCTGAGTTTTGTATCCGAATATGTGAGAGAGTTGGTGGCTACTGTGCTGCAGGATCGCCGATTATAAGCGTTCTGGACTGGACTTTTTGCATGCTTACTTTTCTTTATATGGCAGCGCTGAGGCCTATATAGTCCCACGAGCCGTTTTGGTAGGTGGAGAGAATGACTTTACTGTTGGTATTTAAGCACAATAGAATAAACGCTAACTAGGGCCAAGATGCTGTGACAAAAATTATCGAACTGTTGAATACATACCTGAGATTACAATCTCGGCCGAAGAATCTATTTTTTTTTCCCGATATTTGAATATTAACTTGAAGTTCTTTGTAAGTCTGAATATTCCACCTAAACGGTAGTTTTTCTCTAGTGACCAACACGAGCTAAGGAATGCTTCTTGTTACAGTGAGGATGGGGTTATCTCCCGCTGAAACGGCAACTACTGTGGTCTTGCTCGGCCAACGTGCTTTTTACAGCATGGGGAGAGACAACACAATTGCCTCACTCGACTTGCTGAATGGTTCCAATGGCCTCAGTGGGTCCAGTCTTTTCTTAGCAACTGGATCGGTCCTGTGTGGTGGTCCTTAGCCGGTCTTCGGCTATTAACTTGGTGACATAAAGGCCGACATAGTCCTGCTATTCCGACTCTGCAAAATGGAGACAACAACAGTGGTCATAAAACCGACCATTAGAACAGCGGCGACGATCCTAAATTAGATGATGCTAAAATCGCCGAGCCAGCGCCAGAGAGTGCAGCCAAAACCCAGGCTGTGGATGCCATGGTAGGGACTAATGCCCATTACATTCGGTACTTGACTACCTTATGCAGACTCTTTTCTCGGCACTGAGCTCGCTGGCACTCGATCTGGCCTGTATTTATATATGGGGTCACGAAGACCTCTGGGATATCTACGCCCCCAAATTCATCAATACGTTTCTATAGGTGTTACTCCACCAGTTAATAGTCAATGGCACAGGCTGCTCAATTATTTAGTTTTTTGTTAAGAACTGAATCACGAGACGTAGCAATAGATTAGGGGAAAGAGGATTGCTAGCAACTCCCCTGCACTGCACAGAAATAGAGACAGTAGCTGCAGGACTGGGGGATTCTACGGCAACGTTAGGATTTACATCGAAAGATATCCAGTCTTACTCTACTTGACGTTGCACTAGGCAAAGACTTGTAGGTAATACAGTATTTTGGGGGACCTGTTGGGTGATTAGGTAACTTAGTGACTGGCAGTAGCCCAGAGGGATATTTAGGCTGGGTCCTTCCGTAGGCCCTACAGACCCCCCCGGCCCGCTACGGTAAGGTCCCTAGATACCACGCTAAAATCGCTAAACCCATTCTAGCGCGCTACCGGCTCCCCGGGGCCCCTTGTCGCTCCCCCGTAAAGCCACAAAGGGCTACCGTTTCTCCATCACTCCACCGCTCCACCACTCCCGTCTTCACTAAGATATTTCCAGCCTAGATTCCAAAAGCGGGACTTGATCGGAACAAAGCAACTCTACAACTTTACCAGGGAGTGAAATTCTGTAGACTCGATCGCGATAGCCCAGAGGCCAGGGCGTAACAGTTGAGTTGTAAATAAACAAAGAACATCTTACACCCCTACTACACACCTGCTCGAAAGCGGGCTCTCTTCCCTAACCTATGGTTGGAATAGTTGCAGGTATGTTCACCGTCAGGTCGCATACCGAGATCATCATCATAGCGTCGAGCCGTCGACCATGGCGACCGAAACAGGGACAGAAACAATCACTGCGCTTCAAAGCGCCGTCATCACGCCCAGCCAACCATCTGGCCGGGACTCCGACGGCCCAGCGTCCACAGCACCGCCAGCGTCGTCGACACAAGGCGGCGGCGACGACGAAGCGCCGACCGACAGAAGGCCCTCCGCCGCGAGGACGGCCCTTATCATTATGCCTCTATGCCTCTCGACACTGCTCTCCGCTCTCGACATTACCATCGTCATACCTGCCATCCCCACCATTGTTGCCTCCCTCGGCTCCGTCGCCGGCTACATCTTGATCGGCAGCGCTTTCATTCTCGCCAGCACGGCCACCACCCCTCTGTGGGGCACCGTCGCTGATATCTGGGGACGCAGGCCCATCATACTCGTAGCCATCGCCATCTTCCTTGGCGGGAGCTTACTCTGCGCCTTGGCACCCAATATAAACGCTTTGATTGCCGGCCGCGTGGTCCAGGGCTTAGGGTCAGTCACCGCGCCGCTTTGGGGACGGGATACGCGTACGGCATGGCCCGTAAAGTAGTTGCTCACACCTCTGCAAGTCTGCCGGCATGGGCACTATGGTCAATGTCATCATCTACGATTCTTTCTCCGTAAGGGATCGCGGTCTTTATCTAGGTTTCACGTCGCTGGCCCACGCTCTAGGAAGCGCCATCGGGCCCCTCGTTGGTGGTGCCTTGACAGAAAAGGCCGAGTGAGTTCAACCCCCAGAGCCTGAGCGTTCTGTCCCCAGTTCTAACGGTTCGACATCGTTCAAGTTGGAGATGGTGTTTCTAGATTAACTGTGAGTTTCATGGATGGGCAGCATGGCGCCTCCCCCCTAAAACACAACACTGACATTGATGGTTCCGTCCGTGTCAGTGCCAATAGGTGGGACTGTCTTGGTCATACTCCTCTTCTTCTTAAAGGTAGCTAGCCCCGGTACACCTATCGTCGCCGGGCTTAAGAAGATCGATTGGGCGGGTGGCTCTCTCGTTGTAGGCTCAGTCTTGATGGTACTGCTAGCCCTGGACTTTGGTGACGTTGTCTTCCCATGGTCCTCCGCCACTGTCATCGGCCTTTTGGTCTTTGGCGTCGTCGCTGGAGCGTTGTTTCTCGTGAACGAGTGGAAGTTTGCCAAGGAGCCCATCATTCCGCTTCACCTCTTCTCAAGCAAGTCTGCGGTTGCTGCGTACGGCATGTACGTCTTCAACTTCTACGTCTTCATCGGAATGTTGTACTATTTGCCGCTATACTCGCAAGCCGTACTTGGCGCTAATGCTCTGGCCTCGGGCATTTACATCCTTCCTCTAATTGTGGCAAGCTCACTCGCAGCCGCTTTTGTCGGCTTCTTCATTCAGAAGACAGGAAGATATCTTGGCATCATGTACATTGGACAGTTTCTAAGCATCATAGGAGTTGGGCTTTTCATTTATCTCCCATTCGAAAGGAGTCTTGCTCGGCTCTTCATCTTCGAGATCTTGTAGGGTTTCACTCCCATGAACCAGATCCAGCAGGCAGTCACTAACATGACTCGTACGCAGGGTCGGGGTAGGTGGTGGGATGAACATCGAACCGCCTCTTTTATTGCAGTACAGGCTATCAATTCTGCCCGGGACACTGCAGCTGTCGTGTCTAGTATGAATTTCGCGCCCTCTATCGCCATCGCCATTTCCATTGTCGTCGGCGGAGTTATTTTCCAGAATGAGATGACGGCCGCTAATCCGGTGCTCGTAACTCAAATTGGTGCTGAATTGGGTCGACAGTTCAATGGCGATCAGGCTACGGCTAAGGTGGAAGCTATTAATGAGCTGCCAGATCAGCAACAGGGCGTGGTACGACAAGCTTACTTCCACTCCCTCAGGGATGTGTGGATCATGGTACGTGCAATATTATCACCTACCTTCTCACCACGATGCATTAGACCCATACTAACTTTGCCTGTTTACAAACAGTATGTGGCGTTCGCAGGCTTATCATTGCTCTTCAACATATTTGTACGCGCACACCATCTCAGCACCGAGAAATAAAGGGGCTGTGTTAAGTGCCGATCGAGAGAAAACAGTAGATACTAATAGCAACGTGGAGCTCGAAGAGTCGCAGGGACAACGATTGCCGGGCACAAGATCGACATCATGAATGGATAGGTAGACACCTGTTTATTATGCGTAATTTAATGTCCATCTAGATGTCGTCAAGTTCCTGTTTGAAATAAGCGAGATATTACTGTTGTAGGCAAGGATGGATGGACTCCCTTGCTTGAGGAAGAGACGGTCGCGAGACTTTCGGTTGATTCTCGCAGCAATTCGTCGAGGAGGTCGACATTGAATGATGTTGGAGATTGGATCCTGCGCCGCGTTTGGAGAGAGCAACGCATACTGGCAATGTCCTTCGATGGATTTTACTACTAAACCACTAATGCAACGCTGATTGGTTGTTCATGCTGATCTCTGCGAAATCTAGCATTATATTCAAGTAAACTCATCTTTCGATCTAACGCTCAACTTTACAGCGCCGAATCTTTTTCTTAGTAGGGTGCTTACTAGCTTATCTTAGCAATATATTAGCTATGTTGCTAATCTAGAACTTATAGTATTATAATACTACTAAAGTATTAGTTATTACTTTTTGCTTTGTTATAATATTATATATTCCTTTAAATCTTACGATATAATTTGCATATATAACTAAGCAAGGGTAATATAATTATTTATATGAATTTAGCCCTATCTAAAAAGGCGATAAAAGAGAAAAACAGCTTACAACTTCGTAAGATCGTAGCTGGTACAATGATAATTAGCTGCGTTCGAAAGATAACGGAGAGCCCTTTATTGCAATACAGGCGCATCGTTAACGGCAATGGCGGCATGTGTTGTACGGAAGGTCTACGCGAAGGTCGTACGTGTGTTGACGCGCTGAGAAGCTGTGGAACAAAGGTCTCGGTGATAATCTCCGCGTGTCTCGGTGAGGCTATCCAGCCCTCGCTAATCTCAGACATATTCGCGGCCATCGGAGGTTAGCAAGCCCCGATGAAGTTGTATAGATAGACCAAGGTCAGCCTGCCATACAAAGGGCTTCCGAATGGGCCATATGGACCTTGGCGACCTTAGTAGATTTTTGCAATCTTGAGACCAATCTCCAAGCCCTTATCTAAGCCCTTTTTATAGCATGTAGCGAAGACGTGGAAATGAACAATAGCCACGTCGAGGATGGTAGTAGAACTGCTAAATACGCGAACCCAATCGCGACCGCGCCAGCTAGTAGGCCTTTTCGCGATATGAATGTGGATTACTAACAAGGCAGGCCTAATATAGCTCTGCTTCGCTATAAAAGCAACCTTGAGTCTATAGCCGCAGAGATCGACAAAGTGCTAGAACTAGTATACCAACTAGTTATACAAGGAAGGTAGTACGAAGCAGCTGTGAACCTCTGGCAGAACGCCAAAAAGTAGCAGCTGGTTGCTATGTTTAACGCAAAGATAAAGGCGAAAAAGCTTTACAACAACAACGACCCTTTTACAACAAAACCAAGCCAAAACAACGCGCTGGTTACTTAGCAGGAACTCGAAAAAGTTATTAAAACAGCGGTCACTAAAGCCCTCTTAGCTACCCAAATACCGGTACCGGCCTGAACATGGCACAAATAGCTTTAAATACACTAGCGATGTAGCAGTAGGCCAACGCGAAAGCCATTCTTAGCAGGAAAAACAAAGAAGTTCTAGTGCAAAGTGCTGGCTTCTGTAAAGACCTACAGGTACGCAAGCCAATCAATATTATTACAGCAGTAAATACAGAGCTCCAAAGCACCAATGCGGTAGCAGCAAAAAAGCTAAAAAGTAGCAATATAGTAGTTATATTTAAAAGCAAAGTACCTGAGAACATTAACTAAGCAAGCTAGGTACATCCTGTTTTTAGTAACGGATCGAAGCTCTAGCGTAGCAAAATTGCAATACTTGCGAAAGGCGTTCCAGTGGAGCAAGTTAAACAGTTCTACTTAGAGGAAGAGCGCCTCTAAACAGTACAGGATAAGTACCCAAAACTTAGCAGGTGTAAAAGATTATTTTTAAAGAACCCGGCGTCCCGATTTGTATTAATACTCCTATTCGCAAATATATCGGTGATAGCGCGCAAGTTTACAGATAAAAGCTTTTTATGGGAAGCATAGATCTTTGATTGCAAGCTATTTGTAGCAGAGGCACGCGTCTAATAATGCTACTGGTGCTATGGCTTTGGGCATATTGTGGCCTATTGCGACTCGAAGGACGGTTGCTGCGGGCTATGGGCAGCAACTGCTTACAAATTAAGTGAAAAGACTTGCCTGGTGTTAACCAACGGAGCCACTCCGAAGTGCGTCGGGTGCGGCGGCCGCTATAAGGCCTAAGAAAGGGTGTGCCCAAAGGGCAGGAAATAAAAAAAACAGGGCACAAGCCGCCATGGCTATGCGGCCTCAAAGGTTCTAAAACAAAGTTGAAGCGGCTAGTACAGCTAGAAAGGCTGCCCGAGTACTGGCTCTATTGAAGCCGGGTGCGAACGTGTTTGCGAGGCTTGATAGGCGAGGCCTACGCTCTCTATCACCGAACGGATCGCCACAGAAGCGCTGCTGACGCATCAAAGCTAATCGCAAGCCACGCGTTTAATCGCTGCTCTGCTAGTTAGTAACCCCAGCTCAGTTATTTTAAATAATTAAAGTAGCTTTTTGGAACATAAAAAAAGGCTCCCGGGCAAATACTGCCCGTGTTGGAATAACTGGCATTGGTTACAACCTCATTGTGCAACTCGCACTCCGTGCGAGTTCATGACTCGTATTTGTACGGAGGTTATCAGGACGTGGGGAACCTCATTTCCCCTTTATCATGTTAGCTCGTACGCTAGCAGAGTTCTCACATAAATGTGAGAACTCCTGCTTCGTACGAACACTCTCTTTCTTCTCCTTTCTTTATATATGACATAGTACACAATATATTGTATTCTGTCTACGCGTGTTTGTTTTACGTACGATATATCGTATACAGCCCATTCAACAGCCCGGGCATTAAAGGAGACTAGGTTCGACTTTAAAGCGATTCAAGAAATAGCGGTCCAAAAAAATAGAGCGTTATATTGCCCTAAAGGCAACCACTACGCAATGTAGTTAAGCAGCAGGGCTACATTATATATAAATAAAAGATGGGCAGTAAAAAGATTCAAGAGGGACAGCGGCCCTAACTAGGCAAACGTACAGCTACAAAGCGGCAAAGATGCTTTTACGATATAGCCTATCTATTCTCTAGACTCTACGAAGGCAAGCTGGACTAGCCCTCTACATCGGCTTTAATACGATATCCTGCTAGGCTGCTATTTAATAATAGGAAATATAAACCTTTATGGTCTATAGGACCTCAAGAACCGCGTATCACCCAGCACGGGGGTTCTTTTAGAACTAGCAGCGGTGTGGGATCTTACGCTACTAACACCCGCCAGTGAGCCTACAAGGGTTATGAAAGGCTAGCAGGATTCTACTATAGATCTTGCCTAGGCCTTAGAGACCCTGGCGGCAACCTACTGGAAAGACCTGGGTTGGGATGGATAGGTCGGAACTAATTTGGGAAACTTATTATATAGCGGTAGCGAAGATGACTAGCAGCGCTGCTATGGCGAGGCTGGTCTCGTGGAGGAGAGCGGTAGCGAAGGCGTCCCAGGATTCGCAAGCTTTATGGAAGACGGCTAAGTGGGCGCGGTCTGCCTACGAACCACCTACGGGAGCAGTTTCTATCCCTCCTCTTAAGGATTGCGCAGATGGACCTATAGTGGCCCAGGCACACGCCGAGAAGGCTGAGAAACTGGCTATATGGTTTTTTTCTGCGCTGCCGGCCGACCTTAGCAATATATCGCTATGGACTATCGAATATAACGGAAACTAACGGTTTGAAGTTGATCAAGAGGTTACCATAGAGGAGATGGAGGCATTGGTCCATAGCTTGCTACTATGGAAGGCTCTAGGAGATGACATGCTTTCCAATGGCTTCTGAAAAGCGTACGGCAAGACCCTGGCTAGCCGGTTGGCAGAACTTTGCTAGGCCAGCTTTACGCTTGGTTACTACCCAGGCGCTTCCGAGCAGCCCGCGTTGTGGTGATCCCGAAGCCCGGCAAGCCCCTAAACGCCCGCTCCCTCGCCGGAGGATGGCGCCCGATCTCGCTAATCTTAACAGTCGGCAAAGTTTTTGAAAAGGAGATGTGCTAACGACTAACGGCCATAGCGGAGCAGAAGACTCTCCTACTTAACGGCTAGATGGGCAATAGGAAATGCAGATCAACGGATGTGGCGATCAAGATGGTGGCAGACGGCGCACGCACGGCTATACAGCAGGGAGGAGTTGCCTCCTTATTATTACTTGACATATCGGGCGCCTTCAACACGGTAAATTACAAGAGGCTTATCTATATACTGCAACAGAAAGGGCTCCCTCTGTAGGTATGTTCATGGGTACAGTCCTTTATTACAGAAAGGACGGCGCTGCTATAATTTAACAGCAAAGAAGCAGCTCCTACACGGCTACGCGCCGGGGTCCCTCAAGGGTCGCCCCTTTTACCGCTCTTATTCTTGCTATACGTATCTACACTTTATGAAGAACTCCAGAAGCATAAGGACCTAGTTGTAGTCGGCTTCGCCGACGATACTAACCTTATGATCGCTGGTGTTAACGCGGCAGAAAATTGCAAGCTGCTATAGCGCGCCTGGGGAACTTGTGAGTCGTGGAGGCACCTCGCAGAGATCTAGAAAAAGGTAGCTCCGTATGCTCTTATGATCCACCTAGAGAACATGATATTGAGTAAGCTCCCTGTGCTAGAACTCTCTCTTAGACCATTCGTTCTGCTGGTATTTCTATAGTCGCTGACTAATAACTTACATATTTGTCTGCATGTATCTTAGATTTCGTCCAGGACGCTAGGTTGCACCCAAACGAGGAATGGCCAACGCATCTGCCTAAGACCTTCCCATCAGCTCGCGTTCTTATTTTTTACTACGATATAAGCAGGATTAACGGTGGCTTGCCTCCCATAATTTAGATCCTCTCTTCCGAATGGGCCGCACTTCACGAATTTATTCGAATTGCTGTCAACAGTAGCCATTCATCTATGGCGAAGCTAAACCTGCACGGCGATATCTTTAAAGCTATTGTTATAACCCCTGGATCCTCAACGAGATCTTTCCACTTCCCGGGAGACGACTTGAGCGGATCGCTCCTATGTAAAGCGTTTTCTGTGGACCAACGCATAGGCTTGTTTAGATTATTTAACCGAGCTTTTGAAACCCCCGCTAATGGCGTGGTCCTTTCACTAGAAGAGCCTTATTTAGATGTGCACTTTTATCAACATTAATGTAAAGTAAAAGTTGCGATAGAGATGTCCTAGTTTCGGATACTGAAACCTTTAGTTCTGAAGGCTTCCATATAACTCTTCCACATTTATATGCACTATTTAACTCGACACCGCCATTTAAAGATTTGAGAACTGTTATTCTTCCTTAAAGAAACAAAAAACCATCTTATGCTTATTGTTCTAGCAGCTCTCATTGTAGTATATATTATATAAAAATAATAAAAAACCCCGATCGCGCATCTAGGAAAAAAGCTTGCCAGATATACACTCAAAGTTCTAAGTATCTTTATATTAACATATTAGTTCTAAAACTTGCTTTCTATTTTAGTCTTAGATTTATAACTATAATTAATATAACCTAATTAGCTCGAAACCTGCTTATGCGAGCTTAAAATTATTTATACTAGTTATATGTAAACTCATAAGACGAGGCTATGTATTAAGATGCTAATCTAGCAGAACATAGAAAAACATGTATATTAACAACGGCTAGCTAATGAAAGAGATGAGAGCTTTGTTTACAGCTCTCATAGCTAGCTATTCTACGAGGTGCTAACACTGTCCGTTGTACTAGTAATCATAAGTGTGCGGCTAGTAGTTTAGTACAAATGGTCAATTGATTTCGAGTGTGGTAAACTTGATGCAGGCAATACAGGAATAGATGAAGGTTATATGAACAATGTTTATGACATTCTTTATTTTTAAGAGCTGCTGAGACATCAGCTCGCTGGTACTAGTGTCCTGTGGATTTTCATTTTGGTGGAAATTCTTTTGATCACTCAAGTAAAGATTTTAGCGTTGTAATGCCAGTATTCAACAATATGGACCACCTTAATAATTGGGTACCTATTTCCTATGATGGTTCCCGTTTCCTTGGTATATTTAGCGCCGCAACTGTTGAAGGAGACCCAACTCTAAGGTATAGGTTGCGGGCGGCAGTCGGGTAGTATAATAGACTTTAGGTAGATACCTAGGTAGGTATTTCTGGATCCTAAAATGTATCCTAACTGCCTGCTTTGTCATTAATGCAATGCCTAATAGGAGTCCAATATAATGGATGCCGTGCAACGTTAAGAGCCAATAGCGGCTCGGCAGGTGTATCTTCTACGTAAGGTAGACACTATCTAAGTAGGCTAGACACAAGGGTGACGGGAGCTCACACAGTATGCCTAGGGTTGTACAGCACTGTAAATGTCTGCTAGTGATGCTTTCTCGTTGTTGTACCTACATACCTACTTTGTATACACACTGTACTACACTGCGTCGATTCGCTGCTGCCTGTGTCTGTATCGCCATTTCGCTTTTCCTCCCTGCATACGTTGTACGCATAGGACCGTTGACCTCTAGGTAAGTGCTACAGCAGTAGGTACCTCCAGGTTCTGTTGCAAGCTGTACTGTGTTGTACAGTGCAGGCTACACTAGATGACATGGAAACACTGCCCAGCGTCGTGATCCATTCTCAATCCTCCCAATCCTTCACTCGCCCGACCAATCCTTGCCCAGTTGCAGCCCCGCTGATTGCACTTTGTACTTTGCGCTTTGCACTCTGCTCTGTCTGTGAAGGCGTGAACGCACCATCGCCTGTTATCACCGCCACCAAAAATGGCTGGCCAATCCAGCCAATAAATACGTAGATAATCGCCAGTCCACTACCGTCCCTCCTCGTTCTGTCGTGCCATAGATACCACCAGATCGGCCGCACCCCTATCAGACTCCAGCCTATATTAGGTATCTTCCGTGGCCTTCCATCTCTCCCTCCTCTTCCTTGGCGTCTCCAATTCATTACCACCCACCAACAACGCGCACACTACGCCAGCATCTCTACGCTACAGCTGGACAGTTGTACCGTATGATGGACTAGAAAAGAGAGATTACTGCATGTTACTCCTACTGTAGTGGAGGCGGCCGGCGGTAGCAGGAGATACATGCCTACCTTTTATGCAATCCACTCCATTTCCCATGCATCCGAATTGCCGCCCCTCGGTTTTTATTTATTTTATCTTATTTTATTTCCCCCCCTTTCCCGCTGATTCTGTCAGCAACGGCTGCAACCTCCCGGGGCCCAGCCACGCCAAATTCCTCCAAGCCAAAGTGCATCGGTGTAGAAGAGACCATCATGCAAACAGCCCTCATTAAACAAATAAGTCGTTTCATAGCCTCGCACCAGCATTCTTACCATTCCACGTACCATGGCGCAACGTGTGGGGACACCGCAGGGCGCGAAGCGAAGATATCCGGGCTTCTCCTCTCCGCCGGGCTTGCATGTGGAAGAATCTGAAAGCCGACGGCCACCATATCCTCCGCCCGGCTCCATGGGAGGCCTCCAAGCACCTCAGGTCGGCGTAGCCGTTGTGACGATTGACATGTTTCGCGAGTATCAGAGACAGGTCGCGACAAATTTTGAACGACAGGGCAGTCAAATTGCCCTTCTTCAGGAGCGTGTCCAGTCCATAGAAGGGCGCATTCAATCGCTTGAAGATGCCGAGGACATGGCAATTGACGCGGTGCGCGAGATACGCGATGGAGTTATTCCGCGTGTCGAACAACACCACGAGAGCCTTGACACTTTGACAGTCGCCGTTACTCGCCAAAACACAATCATCGACGCATGGGGAAATCTCGGCCAAGAGTTCCGTGCCAACCAGAGTCGTGATTCTGCCCGCCCTAGTCAGCTCACCTGGCGTCCGGGTCCGCTAGGAGGTGCTAGCGACCAGGCGAAGAGCGCTATGGAAGATCTCAAAGCACAAGTAACAAGGAGCTTCGCGAGCTTGGCAGAACACGATAGGCGTCTGGGAGAGAATGATGCCCACTTAGGGACACATGATAGGCACCTTACAGATCATGAGAGACGTGTAGGAGAACATGACACGCGCCTAGCAACCCATGATAGACACCTAGGTGATCACAATACACGCCTGGGAGCGCATGATAGACTCTTTGGGGAGCACAATGTGCGTCTAGGAGTCCACGAAGGACATCTACGAGATCACGATGTGTGCGTAGCAAAACATAATGACCGCATGGGAGCATTGGATAAAGCGAATGAACAAGTAAGTCACACTTATCTGGAGTCGTAGTTAACAAATATCCTGGCTGACTAAATGCGCGTTAGTTGAACGGGCGTGTTGCGGTCCTTGAGCAAAGAACAGATCATGGGTTGAGTCCTGCCCAGATCACAGCAATCATGCAGAACCACCAGCAACGACTTGAGTCTCTGGAACAAACTTTGCAACACCACATAAAGGCTTCAGAAGAGGCGCAAGCTGCAAAGCTTAGCAGCCCACAAAACCAACCGCATTTAGCTTCCGGAGAACGACAAACTCCATTGCGCCAGGTAGCCTCGGAAAACCACAACCAAACAGATCAGCACGGCGGTGCAGCTGAAAAGGCCCAAAACTCTGACCCAAGCAGCAAGAAAATCCAAAGACAACACGAAGAGACCAATTATACTCCAGAGCTGAAACGACTTGGTGACCATTTGGATGCCATAGACAAACGCATAGCCCCCTTAGAGCAACGAATGAATTTAGTGGAGAAAGAATGTGAGAAGTTGTCACAGTCAGTCACCACTCCCGAGAGCATAGCTAAGGACACAGCCTCGGAGGAAGAAGGCCAGTATGAGATACTGAGCCAGACTAACTTCCAACGCCAGGAAGATCTTGCGGGGCTAAGAATAAACGAAGACTCTCAGCTGCTCATGCAACTTTTCTCTGAGAAAGACAAGTGCGAAGATGCCTGTTACACGGTTCAAAGAGCGTGCGTCCACATGTGGTCGTATCTTCTGTGTCGAAGCCGAAAGGACGAGAGACTCATCTCAGACTTCTGGAAAAGAGAAGAGTGGCTCAATTACCCAACCATCATTGAGCTTCAGCGAAACAGCTCTATGCCCAAGGGCAAATATTTTCCACGTTATGTCTATGAGATTGGTGAAATATTCAACCGCAAGGTGGTCACTAAATACAACGGACGACAAGCCACGCACCGTTCAACAGGGTATCATCTTGTTGTCGACGTCATGAAACCCGAAAAATCGCTCTGGCTCATATATCGGTATGAGGAGGTAAGTGGCGACGGCCAAAACTTGAAACAAAGTATTACGTACAAACAAGACAACTTCTGGCACCCTTTCGCTAGTGTGTGCGAGTATGATATCGCAATGATATTCGAAAGATTTGAAGATTGGAAAGGAACAGATACTCCAGTCGGAAGCTTTATAGTCTCGAAGAAGCTTGTGCGACAGACAGCAGCACTAATTAGACCGACCTTTATCGAGCCGGTTCTCCAGGAAGTGAAAGACGAGATTCGTCGAAGCTGGGAGGCTAGCGCTAAGGTAGGAGCACTCCGACGATGACATCGCAGCCTATTTTGGCAAGAAAAAAGCGAGCTTCATTGAAAAAGGGGATAAATCAGACTACGGGATCCGGGTCTTTTGTTAACGTTCGGTAAGAGGATGACCGTCCTACCTTGGCAAGACGATCATCTTGGACTAACACGAACCTAAGCTTCATTTCAGTGAAGTGCCTGTCGGTGGTACGAACTCTTAATCAGATGCAAATGCAGAAACCATTCACAACAGTCAAGACAGCCTTGTGGATAGCAAGGAATATCAGCCCATGTTGCCAGGACGTCGGAAGGCTGTGTAACGTTTCCACGCAATTATATCAAGGCTGAACGTTAACGTCAGAAGAGGTGGATCATTTCCCCCACATCGCTTTTGTTGAACCTGGGCCCAATTAGTGCAGACCCTTAGCTTCGGATCCCGACCAACAAGACCGGATTGCATGGAGCTATTCCTGACCCGTGAAACTAATATGCATCTGGGATACCAGAGCCAAGGTTCATGGGCAGGCGCGAAAAACAAAAGAGGGAACTTATTCTGTTTCGCCAGTTGGACTTACGAACTCACGACTGGTAGCATTTTTATCCGTCCTTGGTGGCCATCATTAAGTACTTCTCTAGACTTGGGGAGCTTCGAGTGGCGTAATAAGCTCGGTGTAATTTTTTCCTCAGGGCACGGGAATACGAGAATGGCAAACGTCATGATAGGAACGTGGTTTGCATACAAAATGATACCAAGGGGCTTGCCTGGCCAATTATAAGGATTCGCGTGGTAGTAATGCATGTCAGACGATACATTAATTATTATTACATACCTACATAGTAGTATTATTATTATTATTATTTGATCACCAAAGTAATTGTACCGTCGCAAGCACACAGACATTCACCGCCCTGCATGAACATCCCTCGACTTGCACTTAAACTTACCACTCAAATTCATATATTCTGGCCTTTGTACTAGTCACTTGAAATTATTCATGTAAAAAATCAGCAAGGGAAACGACGAATTGAGCTTCGCGTCTGTGGTACCTCGCTATACTAAGCCTACTTGCCTGTCTCGGTAAGACCCAACTCAATTTATACCATCTACCCCGGGTCTACCTTGGTAGTGTCATCTGCACTACCCCGCAAAAGCGGGAATTGGTAAGTGCCGATGATGGCTCCCTTGAGTACCTTCAACTAAGCGGCCTAGGGTACGCAGCTAAGCTGGTTTGTAGAATGCTGTCGAGATACGCTAGGCACTGCTGTAAGTTGATCTTCAACTGTGTTGCTACTGGGGATTGGTGAACCGTTGCGCCGACCAGGGGAAATGCTCGGGGTATTGGTCCGGACCCCACCGCCACTTGGGAGATTCCAGCTCACCACAGCACCAACTCACCGTCCATCATCGGCCCGTCTCCATCGACTTTCCCTGTTCTGAGTATTCACTGACACACTACCGGTGGACTGGACAAGGATCACGAAAAGATGGGGATAGGCATCAGATGATGGGCAAGAAACTGCAGCGCTTCAGTCTCCATTTCTTTGCTTTACGAGACCGGACCGTGCTGTAGGTATCATCCCAGGGATCTGTCAATGTAACCTACCCCGAAACGTCTCCAACAAGCAAACTACCTACAGTGCACCAAGTCTGGCTTGTGGCAGTACTCCGTAGTAGCAGCACGAGTACGGTTCAAGGGCTCGGGGGCCCATCTTCACTACTTATACGTGGGCAATTTGGAGGAATGCGGAGAACCCGACTATGGGCTGGCACATTTACACTCCCTGTGTTGCGCGAACCCGTCTACACTGCGGTGTTATTCCTCGCCACGATGTCCACAATGCTGCTATCCACATGGCCAAGATGGGTCCAAGGGCGCCCTAGTGTTGCTTTTGTTGCTCATTAGTGGCAATAGAAAACCTGCCGGCTTCTCCATCAGCAGGTGTGCAGCATGCTAATGCAATGAGGCATTGAACACCCAGTTCCGATCAGAGTCCTGACCTTGGATCTGACCGAGAACCAGGGCCTGATCATCATCTGACCAATCTCGACGTTGTGTCCGCTTCCGGAACCCTGCGCAGAGCTGCAAGAAAGAACACAGGTAGTAACCGTTCCAGACGAGGATCACCGCTCCCTTGGTAACATCGGTACGTAGCCTTGGTACGCTCTATATAAGAACCACTTGGGTAGACCGCATTCCGTAGACGCCGTCACTTCTCGCTCTTGTCTCAGCGTCTGTCTCACCGTCCCCAGGCAGAGCACTCGTTACACGTATTCTCCAGGCTGGGCTCTGAGTTGCACCACGACGACAGGCCGAACACACAGGCAACGTTATGCGCACTTCCACGTTCAGCGCCTTGCTGGCGGCTGCATGCAGCGCCGCTGCCGCCTCGGTATGTTCATCCACTCAAATTGCAATGTCCTCCTCAGCCCCGAGCCTTGACTCTTTGGTATCACTTACCCAATTAGCCCCGTATGTTTAGGGGGGGCGAAGCTTGGTACTAGAGAATGAAATTTAATCTCAAGTAGAATGAGCTAGAGAGAGGTGATCAATTGGTCCTCTCCTCCGTCCCATTGCCGGTAGCTTTGTTACATCGAGCCCCGTTACATCGAGCCCCGAGTACAGTAGCTAATTAGCCCCACAGCAGCAAGACTATCCCAGCACCGAGCCTGCTCACTCCGAGCCACACTATCCATCCCCATGGATGAATTCACAGGCGATTGGCTGGGAAGAGGCCTACGCGAAAGCACGAGATTTCGTCTCACAGTTGACACTCGCCGAGAAAGTCAACCTCACAACCGGCATCGGGTAGGTAGCTGGTTTCTAAAGAGTTCAAATCGATAGAACTGCAACTCACTCTTTATCTCTACAGCTGGGAAAGCGGACAATGCGTCGGCGAGACAGGGAGCGTCCCGCGACTCGGCCTCCGCCGTCTTTGCATGCAGGACTCCCCCCTCGGCATTCGGTTTGCCGACTTTGCCTCCGCTTTTAGCTCCGGCCAAACTGTCGCCGCTTCCTTCGATAGGGATTTAATGTACCGCCGAGGCAAAGCGATGGGTGAAGAGCATAAGGGGAAGGGCGTCAACGTCGTGCTGGGGCCTGTCGCTGGCCCCCTCGGCCGCACTCCAGAGGGAGGGCGGAATTGGGAAGGTTTTTCGCCCGATCCATATCTCACCGGCGTTGGCATGAGTGAGACCGTCAAGGGTATCCAAGACGCCGGCGTCGTCGCCTGTGCAAAGCACTTCATATTAAATGAACAAGGTATGGTGCTAGGATACAACTTGTGACATTGAAGCTAATTCAATCACAAGAGCACTTTCGACAAGTCGGAGAATCGGTAGATCGAGGTTACAATATCACCGACACCCTTTCTTCCAACCTTGACGACAAGACTATGCATGAAACGTACCTTTGGCCGTTCGCCGATGCAGTAAGAGCGGGTGTTGGCTCCGTTATGTGCTCATATCAGCAAATCAATAACAGCCACGCTTGCCAGAATTCGAAGGCATTGAATGGTATTCTCAAGGGCGAATTAGGTTTCCAGGGTTTCGTCATGAGCGATTGGCAAGCCCAACACACCGGCGTTGCCTCTGCAGTAGCTGGCTTGGACATGAGTATGCCTGGTGACACAGAATTCCAAACTGGTTTGTCTTTTTGGGGCACTAATCTTAGTACGTCTTCTAGTTCCCATTTGCTTCCATATTCTGTGGAGCATTAGCCAAGTCTTCACCATCACCGTAATTGCTAACATATGGATTCTTATATAGCTGTTGCGGTGCTGAACGGGACAGTCCCTGCGTACCGTATTGACGACATGGCGATGAGAATTATGGCAGCCTTCTTCAAAGTTGGGCAGACCGTTGAAGGGCTAGAACCTATTAATATGGACTCGTGGACTTTGGATACCTACGGCTATCTTCACGCCGGTGTCGGAGACGGCTACCAACAGGTGAATTGGCACGTTGATGTGCAAGGTGATCACGGGACTCTGATCAGGGAGATTGCCGGGAAGTCAACAGTTTTATTAAAGAACGAGGGAGTTTTACCTCTCAAGAAACCAAAATTCCTTACCGTTGTTGGCGAAGATGCGGGCCCGAAGCCCTTGGGTCCCAACGGGTGTGCTAACCAGGACTGCAACTCTGGCACTCTTGCTATGGCCTGGGGTTCAGGCACAGCAAATTTCCCCTACCTGATCACTCCCCTGGAGGCTCTCAATCAGCAGGCAATTGACGATCACACTCGCCTAGAGGCAGTGTTGGATAACTATGCCACTGATGCTATTGAGTCACTCGTAAAGCAAGACGGGGCAACAGCCCTAGTCTTCGTGAACGCGGACTCGGGTGAAGGTTTCATCGACATCGACGGTAACGAGGGTGACCGAACAAATCTGACGCTGTGGGGCAATGGCGATGAATTGATCAAAACTGTGTCCTCCCTTTGCAACAATACAATAGTTGTCATTCATTCTGTTGGCCCTACCCTCGTTACCGACTGGTATGATTCTCCTAATGTAACTGCAATCCTCTGGGCTGGCTTGCCCGGCCAAGAAAGCGGTCGCGGAATCGTCGACGTTCTCTACGGGAAAGTGAATCCCGCAGCCCGTACACCTTTTACCTGGGCTGCCAAGCGCGAGGACTACGGTGCTGACGTTCTCTATGTACCAAATAACGGGAACGGTGCGCCCCAGCAGGACTTCACTGAGGGCAACTTCATCGACTACCGCGCTCTAGACAAGGCTAACATCAAGCCAATCTTCGATTTCGGCTTTGGTCTGTCGTACACTAGCTTTAAGTACGCCGATATTAAGGTTGAGAAAACGAACGCTGGTCCATACAAGCCGACAAAGGGCAAGACCACCAAAGCGCCCACATTTGGTAACTTCTCAAAAAATATCGAAGATTATGCCTTCCCCAGCTCGATGCGGTACATCCCGGAGTTCATTTATCCATTTTTAAATACCACATCATCGCTAAAGGAGGCTTCTGCGGACCCTGAATACGGGCAAGCCGCTAAGGAGTTTTTGCCTCTAGGAGCACTCGACTCAGAAGCTCAAGATCTCCAGCCTGCCGCACCCGCCCTTACCGATACTCCTGGTGGAAACCGGTTATTGTGGGACGAGTTATACATTGTTACCGCCAACATCACCAACACAGGCGACATTGTTGGCGACGAGGTCCCACAGCTTTATGTCTCTCTCGGTGGCCCCGATGATCCGCTAGTCGTTCTCCGTGGGTTTGACCGTATCCGCATCAATCCCGGCCAGACGGTCACATTCCGCGCCCCGCTTACCCGTCGCGATGTGAGCAACTGGGACATCGCCTCTCAGGATTGGGTCGTCTCGAAATACCCCAAGACCGTCTTTGTCGGCCCAAGCAGCCGAAACCTACCTCTCAAGGCCAAGCTGTCTTAGTGATACAGCTGAAAGTGTGGTGGTCCTTGCCCAATGGTTCTGATCATGTGAAATGACATTCAACTCCATTCATTACAAATGTAGAATGGGATAGAATGAAGGGAAGAAAAGAAAGAAAGAGAGAGGACTAGACCCTATATATATTCATGTGTATGCCTAGTTGTAATCATTTGATGGCGAATCTTTGGGTGGGCAAACTTGAGCATCATGGCACCTATATTCACTATAAGGATGACTATGCCAAATAGTCATGACAAACGTAATTTAGTTACTGGGCGAAGCTATAGCGATAATTTGCCTATGGGATATGACTTTGAGCTTGTGCTCTACAATGGAGAAGATTTGTTTCGTACCAGTAAATAAGAGCCATGCAACTAGATTTTTGGCGATACAGCAGGGAACTTATTATCTAGAAGCTATTAGATATTCTCTCGTTAGGACTTAAATGTTATATTTTTATACCTGCAGAGGCTCTAGTGACCTAGGCTCGACAGCTTTCCCGGTGAAATCTAAATTGACAGTTCGACATGTTAGTTACAACCAAGTCGTATGTAATTCCAGACAGAGAACTTCTATATTTTTTTCAACTTAAAGAGTATGAATATTCGGTCAATTTTCCCAGGGGTACACTGCCAATGACAGGCTTCTAAAATGTGATGGAAAATATGTGGCCGGCACCTTACAGGGGTCAACGAGGCTCAGATATTCGTAAATTCTATGGTAGAAAAAGGAGCATCCCAGCCAATCTGTGGGCTCGCCATATGAGGTGTACGCGACTGGCCAAGCGTTACGAAGGTCTTCTGCGCAGCTGGAATGGCCTTTGCAATCGCCCTTGCGATTGGCCTCACTGTAGCTCATGACAGCCTTGCGGTAGTCCGTCACGAAATAAATTACAGTCGTGCCTAAAGACTTAGCTTTTCTAGGGAGTTGAACAGGTTTATCAAGGTTTCTATTCCTTCCTTAAGCCCTATATACAATAAAAAAATACTCTTCTCCACAGCTAATATTCCTTGTCCTGCATCGGTGGTACATGAATATGAATAGATGAAGAAGAAATAACTACCGATATTAGCCACGAGCAACTGATTGAGCACAGAACCAAACCGGATGACCTAGCTACGTATAACAAGAGCTTGGAGATTGGTCTCAATATTGCAATAATCTACTTGCTGAAATACTGCTTTAGTGTCAAGAGGCGCTAGAGCTGTAGATTTTGTTTTCATCACTACTAAGGTCGCCAAGGTCCGTATGGCCCATTCGGAAGCTTTTGGTATCTCAGGCTGGCCTTAGGTCTATATATACAATTCCATTGGGCTTGCTAACCTCCGATGGCCGCGAATATTTCTGAGATTAGCAAGGGCTGAATAGCCTCACCGAGACACGCGGAGATGATCACCGAGGCCTTCATGTGGGTTGGGGTCGCGTAGACCTTCCGTATAACATTACGTGTATTCCCAGATACCTATTACTTAGAGAGCTTCTCTGAATACAAAAGAACGACTGGAAACACTTTGTTCGGGCGCAGTGGTCATTGTATAGGTATTGACGCCGACCATATCATCATCGCCCGTCGTCCTTTGTCTGTTCCCGTTGTAAAATCCACCTACCACGAAACCCAAGCTCGTTCGTCTGTCCATTATCGCCCACGTTTCCGACAACCCTTCTCAGCCGAACCTTGACCTCGTCCGCGCTTGTCTGCATGTCTCTGATTTCGGCGAAGGGGGGAAATCGATATCTCGTCTCGTCGTCCACTCCACACCACATCAGTGGGAGAGTCGACGACTTCCAGGGTTTTCGTCCGCTCTGCAGAGACCCTGGACGCGTGTACCGACCGGACTGGATGCCCGCGAGCAGCACGAAGACGAGCGAGAAGAATAACAGAGCGGCCGGTAACGCAAGCCATGCCCAGTTGACTCCAACACACGTCTCGCTGACCATGATGGTCCCTGCAAAAGGCCCGCTGTTCGAAGGGTCGCCCTCGTTCCGTATAGCCCTCGAGATAACGCCGTTCATGTAACTGGTCACACTTGCGATATCAGCCATGCCTTCGGCCCAGAGCGTTTTGAGCCACTGGTCGCCATTCGCTGGCGAGGAAATCCAGCGAGGTGTTGTGAGATTATTCGGCTGGTTTATTGGCTTTCCGAAGAAGACGGTGGTTAGAGAAGAGCTAAGGGCGGTTGCAGCAGCGAAACCAAACTCGAAACTGCATTCTCGATCGATATACAGCGTATTGGGATCTTCAGACGCGTTGTACGCGTGCTTGGCGTAGCGCAGGCCGTTTGTCAAGAGGCCCGTGGGCTGGATCTTGCGCCCCTTGGGCGAGTCCGATGGAGTGCAATTGACGCCGGGATACGAGGGGAAATCGCCTGCTAAGCTGTAGTATTCTGTTCTGCCGGTAGAACCGAGCTGGATCGCGGCGAGCAGGTTCGTCGACACCACGCGCTCATTGGATATTGCATTCGAATAACTCACTTCACTATATGTATGGATGCAGGGTGAGAAAGCAACGTGGAATGCTTTAGGGCGCGACAAGCA
Source organism: Ustulina deusta (assembly GCA_023159155.1). NCBI lineage: Eukaryota > Fungi > Ascomycota > Sordariomycetes > Xylariales > Xylariaceae > Ustulina > Ustulina deusta. The sequence goes on along the minus strand of JAJNNX010000037.1, from coordinate 114,381 downwards.
TTCTGCTCTGTCGAACAGTGTATCTTTCCTAATGTCATGGCAGTCGAGACCAACCATTAGAACCTCCATGGCGAACATCGGCCTGTCCTCTGTGAACTTGATCTGGTCTCCGTCGCCAGGCGCCGTTGTGAGGATATTACCACCACCAATATACACACCAGAAGGGAGAAAGTAATTACAGTTATTCATGGGGTCAAAGTCGCCGCGCGGTGATCTGGCTGGATATATCTTGCACCGAAGAGCACATTTCAAGTGATCTGTAAGTACCGGTGAACGTGCAATTTCCCGACGAGCACGACGTGGGAACAATGGACGAGGCATTGACCGGCGGATCCAACAGCCCTTCGTAAAGAGCAGCTGTAATCTTGACATCTGGCTCAGAAATTCCCACCCCGTATGAAAAGCCGCCCACGGTGTAGTTATTCGTCCGAGTGATGGAAGCTGACATTCCTTTGGCGGGCTGGGGACAAGTGTAAAAATGCAAGACTTGCTGGGAAAATGCATCGATGGCAAGTGAGACAACGGTGATGGCGGCCCCGAAAGACGTCAAAGCGTCGGCGGGACGCCTGCACAGGAGTTTGAGCGCACCCCATGGGCTCCGGCCTGCGGCTTCATAGCGGTCGATGTCTCTCAGCGGATGGACATTGGCGAACCAGATCCACTTCAGCTCAGTGATGGCTTCGGCCACGGGGAAGAGGATGGATACTCTCAGCAAGGTGGTGAAGAAGATCGATAAGAGAGTGTTGATGTTCAGTAAGGAGGGCCAATCCGGCTGAGGCTTGCCCTGCCGAGTGGCGAGGAGGACGACGATAGCCACAGAGACGGAAAGGGCGAAAACTAAGCTGGCGGTTTCTGGTAGCCAGTGCTTGCCGACAGACCACCACATTTTCCAATCGCACCTCCTGAGGCTACCTCGGCCCCGATTTATTGTGTCCTTTGGCTTAGTTCTAGACAGTGTGAAGATGACGGTACCCGAGTAGACAATCTTGTCGCTCGCCGTGACAGTGATTTCGCGGCAGTTTCGATCTGCCTAGAGAAAAATGTCTTCATTTCCTCAAGCTACAGGTAGCAAGTATGACAATAAGCATGTTAGAGCTAACCTACATATGTGGACTGTGAAGAGACACCCTTTTTAGCTGTTAGTGGCATCCCTGCGGGGTGGAAGGAAAACTGCAAACTGCAGAGTGTGGTTGGAGTCAGGCGCGGCCTATCCAGCTTCGCCGCCCGTTAGCTGTTGATGCAAAACAAATGGGGTCGGTATATAATATATCCAGATACTAAACAACGGAATCCGTAAGGGGGCTTCTCTGGAGAAGCAGCCAAGATAATAGTGTCTATAATTAGCAGTTGGCGGATCATTGGGCGGCAACTCTCGCCTTCGGGTCGGTTGTGCTTGATCAGATGGTGCAATCGCGATAATGCCTTATGCAACTCAACAGCTAGTTCGATCGGCATCGCCAAGCAGCGCAATCAAGACGAGGCGTCAAGGCCTGCATGCTAGGTAGCAGGCGTTACTGTAAAGGTGGTGTGTATGCCTTTTTCTTTTTCTGCGCCCTGCAGCATTCCCGTGTTAGATGGGTATCTATCTACGGCGAACAACTTCAATTCGTCCATGGGACAGTTTAGTGACATTGTGATGCAGCAGTGTTGTATTTTCCATAATTACATCACACGCTCGACGATGTGTGTAAGGCTTCGAATGAGACTGGCACATCAGCAGAGTAAACTTGACATTGGTGGGGCGGCCCCCAAGTTGCCCACTGCAGGGGGCGAAATTAATGTTGGTCTTTTGCATGCATCATACATAAACAGTCGCCAAGCCGTCTCCAGCGTAGCCTTCCTCAAATGTCTGGAGCCTTGAGAGAAGCCGTATAAGGGTCGTTGAACCCCTTCTTGAAATGAGACATAGAAGTCCAAAGGGGTCGAAGGAAACGAGACAGCTGAAAAGTATGAATAAACCACTAGGCTCCAATTTGGCATACAATGGGTTAAGGCCTTTGCTATAGAGGGTTGTTATTAGTAAATTGAATATATTTCCGAGTGCCTGAAAGGCTAGTCATTGTGTTGAAATAAATGGTGAGGTGAAAAGGGTGGAAACTCGATATTGATGGAACAAGAGAGAATTTATAATCCATTGCTATAGAGAAGAAAGGTTCAAGCTTTTGAGCCCGTGAGGGAAACAGTGTGATGTCGATTTCTAAGAGAGAGGCAAATATTATTGTATGATTAACGGGGGATTGCTCAGGGCTGCGATATTACATGCCCAAGTTCTAGAAGCAACGGAGACCTATTTGGGGGCACAGGTAATAGACGAAACAGAGGAACGGTGGTGAATGGAACACAAAACAGCCGTTTTTAATTAACAAACAACAAAGTCCAAAATAGACGGGAGAAATATGCGTGAGGAGGAAATCATGCAAAGAAATAGTGATTAAGTGAAAAAAAAAGAATCTAGCGGCGAGAGGAACGAGGGAAACTAACAGGAAATATAAATACTCCGATTAAGCTATCAAGTCGAAGCCCTCGATTAGGCCCGCAGGCGTTGATTCAAGGGCTATAATAGTCAATGGGCCTATTGCGATATTAATTATTACTTCCCCATGCTTCAAAGAATAGGAATCTAGAGTCAGGAGCTCTTTTAACGCTACACGAGTTAGATCCGTGGAGATGCAAAGGCTACGTAGGAGAAAATAGTATAAATAGGCTAGAAACTGAGGATAAAGGAATCAAATCTTTTTTTTTTTACAATAAAATAATAAAATAAAATAAAAAGAGCTAATGGGCCATAGCCTCCTGGAATATGTGAATTATTTCGCGCTATCAAGTCGCGATTTAATTAGATCAGACATAGGGCAAGTCAGCCTTGTAGCAAACCTGCGATTCTAGCTCTGCAATTACCTGGCAGCCCCTGAGGTTTGAGATCGATGTGTTGCTGCGCAGCTGTGTGAGACGTGGGTGGCGGTATGTATGTTGTGGCCTGTCGCGCCGACGGATCAATACCTCTAACACAGTGGGAGGATTCACGGGCTTAATAGTGATCCTCAAAGCATCAAAAAGACCGAGCCTTGTGCGCGGGACCATGCATTGAGAGCTGAGTGGACGACACCAAAAGCTGTATCTTACCTCTTACAGGGGTTATCTCGTTGATTTAGGCTCAACACTAAAGCTTCCGTCCGGTTGTAACTAACAAGGCACTCATAGATCACGACACAATTATGGGACAGATTTCGGGAGTTCAAGATTGTGGGGCGGTCATAGAGCCGGTAAGGGAATCAGGTGCAATATTTGGAATGTCAATACAAATGGTTCTGTCAGGCACGGTGGCCCAGAGTGAATAGAGAGACTCATCTGCAGCTAGGAAGGAGGTAGGTAGTAGTAGGTAGGGCTCAACAGAGTGGTCAATTAATTCCTGAACCTCCCAAATATCTAGGGGGTCGACACCAATATATATACAGAATACTGATATACACACTCCCCAGGGTAGTGTGATATATATCCCTGACAGGTTCACGCAGCTGATATGATTGTTAACATACAGAATAAGTTAATAGTAATATATTTAAATTTGACAACTGAATAATGTATTAAGCCAAATCCCGCAGGCCAGCGAAATTCATAGCTTTGCTCTACCCCCGGCGCTATTCATCCGTTTCCCTTCGTCGTCCTGCTCCTTCACAGCAAGGTCGGGAAACTGCGCGGGCATGATCCTCCGGGGTGACGCCCCGGGGACAACGGAATACTTGGAAAAGTCGGTTATGCCGGCATCACTCCGAAGGTAATCTTCGTCAAGCTCTAGTCGCCCGTTAACGCTAGACGCGGGAGCTCGCAGCATTGCAAGGATCGCATCCGAAAAGATGGTCGCCTTCCGTAGGTCTTCTGCTTCCTTTGGGTTCTTCTCGGTCATCTTGCGCGTAGCCCCAGACTCGATCGCCTGAAACTGGTCATTATACGATGATCGATGATCGATTTACGGGGTACTCACAGAGGCTGGCCAAATACTCGTAATGGCCATATCGGTCAGGCCTTGTCTCTGGAGATCCATCGCGAGGCCCTTTGTCAGCACGCTCATACCGACCTTGCCCATTGCATAGGCAGTCTTTCCCCTGAAGAAACGGCTGTAGATCGGAGGGCTAACAACTATGATCCGCCCGTTCCCATGCTTCTTCAGGTGCGGAAGGGAAGCCTGGATAGTTCCATAAAGCCCCTCGGGATTGACCTGCTGCATCAATTGGAACCGTTTCATGGGCGTGTCCTCAACAGCAGCCCACCATATTGCCCCTGAATTATAGACCAACACATCAAGCCGACCGTATATCTACTCCCCCGGGACGTTAGTTAGCCCATCCGATTACAACGAAGGATATTCACGATACCTCGACGGTCTTGTCCACGCATATCTTGACGCTCTCGAAGTCCCTGACATCCACAGCTATCGCAGTCGCATCACCACCGGCCTCTCGAATCTCTCGCTCGACGGTGCTAATCGTCGATTGTGGAGAGTTGGGATCTGGGGGGAAGGGAGAGGCGCTCTGGGCGTCGCTAATGGACTTAGCTGCGACAACAACTGCACTTTTGTCAGCTAAGAGCCCGGATCTTGAAGTTATGGTGCTTCTACCGCGATAGCCGTCCCTAGCTAATGCTAGATCAAGGGCAACTTGTCTACCGATACCTCTGGATGCTCCAACAACCAGTGCTACTCTTTTGGTGGTCATTGTGGCAAGTGTGGACTGTCGTGAAATATATATATGAAGATCACATCTCATGCCATGGAGAAATAGGCATACATTCTAATATAAGTTGAATTATCTTAAACTGCTAGCAAATCAGTTGCCCTGTGTTGAGTTTAAAGGTTGATGGCTGGTGCCGAGACACCTATCACGGATCACTAATCCCCATCATCTTACACTTGGGTTATACCTAGGCACCTCCACAGTAAACATGTGAACGCTTAATTTGATTGGTGTATCGAACTGGCTGCATGAACCGAGGCATTGTGAGATCCACTAATATTCCCTTATCGGTATTACCATCTGTGTATATACAAATCCGCTGTGTATACCTCCTATACAAGTACATGATGAGAACCTTATGTCCGCGGTGCGCTATATACATACATCTCCATTCTCCTTTCGAGATGCAATTTAGATGCCTCATCCTAATTACGTCCGATGTTTCTCATCCTCCTCTAATAGAGCCAGGCTCCTGCAGAACGATCGTTAACTACGGTGTTGAGCACAGCAGAGACATGGGACGCTTACTTCGACGAAACTGACTCTCTTCAATTGTTGGGATTTTAAGGACTTCGCGATGTATCGCGCTGAGCGCTGTGGTTGCATCGTGTGCATTGACGACAAGCCTGAGATATGGTCAGTAAGTGTTGGTAAATGCGTTATCTGGCCTTCTGTCAGAAGGCTCCGAGGCACTCACGATATACTAATCTCACTCGCCCCCTGGCTGATGAGATGAATGTTGACGTTGGCGGCTGCTAATGCCGAGAGAGTGTCATCTAGACTGGTGTCAGTGAGCTACGTCGCCGCAGTGGTTGCTGACGAACCCGTACTGGCCACGCCGATCTGACTTCTCATCTTGTGACCGACTATCGTGACAATGGACATGTTTTGCGCGATGGAGACTTGGCCAAAGCGTTCCAGCTCCTCTTTGAGCCTCAACACGGCGTTCGGGTTGCCCGGCGAATGGACGGCAAGGCTGACATTTCTCTCACTCGTCGCTATCAAGTCGACTGGAATATTGTTCCTCTCAAGTCGGTCGAACACTCGAATCAGGAGACCCCCTGACTTCGTGTTTCTGTTACAAACCACATTGATCAGGAGTACATCATCCTTGACTGTCACCGCAGTTGGCCTTCTGCGTTCAAACCGGCCGACAGAGAAATCGGTTTTGAGAAGGACGCCGGGCGGCGATATCACCTTCGTGACTTGGCCAATCTCGAAAGTAGACGAGGTAGAGTTGGGGTCTATTAACGTCCCATCGGCATGTGGCTTAAAAACATTCTTCAAGCGAAGGGAAATATTTGCTTCGCGGATCTGGTCCATCGTCAAAGGGTGTATAACCTATGTCCTGGTCAGCAAACTATGCGTCACCAAACATCTGTCCGAATGGTCTAGCGCACCTCGCTCCCATAGTATGTCAGTTCCGCCGCTTCTTCGGCTGTGACCGAAGGCAGGAGTTGTGCCGAGGGTATCTTCCGCGGATCAGCAGTGAAGATACCGTCGACCTCTTTCCAAATCTGTAGTTCCGTTGCCCCTACTGCCACAGCGCACTGCAATACTCGGAGTTAGTTAATGTTATGTTGAGCGTAGTTGTGAGCGTCCAAGACGCGATCCTAGCGCAAAAAGAGAGCCTCTATTCTTTAAAAGTGGCCAATGTAGAAAGAACATGACCCTGCGAATTACTTACCATAGCGGCACAAAGGTCTGAATAGCCTCGGCCGACGGTTTCAATGAGAGAGTTCGGCATTATACCAAAGAACCCTATCCCTTGTCAGCCAGTCGAACTGTTGAAGCGGATCGTGGTAGAACTTACCTGTAACGATAGGGATTGCTGGTTCGCAGTCTTTGACCCGAATGGCTATCTCTTCAGCAATGGCATGATAGAATCCAGACCCTAACCTGTCTATTGCAGCGGTCTGGTCATCGGCTGATGCACCGAAGACAGCGGATACTACATCATCCAGGATGACTGGCTTTGCGGGTATACCCTGAATCCCGGGTTAGTCAAGATAAATACCAAGTGTCACGAAGAGTCCGTCAAGAGCTCACCTTGCTTGCCAAACATGCCGTGATGGTCACACATGCCAACTTTTCACCCAAAGAAATCACGCGATCTTTAGACCGCGGTGACAGTTCTCCCACTACCTGCAGCAAATTCAGTGGTCTGCTGCTTACGCCCATTCACCCTCGGCTCACCTGAGTGGCTAGCAAGAACCTTTTCAGAGCCTCACATTCCCTCACGATGCTCGTTTTGGGGATATCGTAGGCTTCGAATGCCGACTCCTTCTGTGTCTCGAAAATCGAATCCAGCACGGCTAGGTGATTGTTTTTAATGAGATCGACCAAATCCACCATTTGCTGTTGGGCGTCGGGTCCGCGTTCGGATAGTGCAATGCATTCCAGCAATAGGCTTGTCGTTCCCTTTGCTTTGAGCGTTCCGGACAAAGCGGAGCAGACGACGACCAATTTGTGCTTTTCAGCGTGGTCCGGAATAATGCTGCCACAAATGGTGTCCATCAGCTTTCCTAAACTAGTACCCCCATACTTCTGGACTAGCCAAGGTTTGTTCACGCTGGTGGCGACGGCCATGTTTCTGGCGGGTAGCGAGCAACAATAGATAATGGATTTAGCTGAAAACTTGTATTCAAAGCACGAAAGGACCCAGAATTACACAGGAATCCACTTGTTAATAATCGGCGCGTAGTCAACCCCGTCTCGGTAGCAATCTTTACCCCAACACCTAGGGGAGAAGCACCGGCAATGAGATGCTATATAGGTTAGGCTTGTGCATCGGTTCCGGGGCCACTCTGCACAGTTAGGCCAAATCCGGGCAACAGATGTAGCACTCTACATGTTACCAGCTCATGAGCCTGAGAATTATCTTGAAGGATGCACAAGGTGGCGGAGAGCCAAGGCCCACCTACATGCGAGCAGATCCCGCTGGTCTTCAGCGATCCGATTGGAGGTCGGTATCTTGACCGTTTCGCCATCTTGGCGAGCCCGTATTATAAATTTGGGACATCGCTGAGCAAGCGTTGGACTAGCGCAGGTACCTCAGGTCGTCGCCAGGCGGTCTCACGATGTTCACGGCGGTGTTTGCATCGAGGAAGCACACGAAAATCAGCCCACTGCTATACTAGGGGTTTGAAACATCGTCGCCGGGGTCCGCCTTTCACCATTAACCCCGTCTTCTGGGCTTGTTCCCGTCCTGTTAATTCCGGAGGAAACATACTGACTACTTCGCTATGTACGTCGGGAAGGATCGTGGCATATAGAGGGTGCACTATAGCCCCCGCAAGGACGCCACCCCGCACCCTCTCCCTCATTTTCGGGTTTGGTTTGGTGCTGGAGAGACGAGCCACACACACGAGCCACTATGTAGAGTCGCAGTGCTAAATCTGGCGTTTCAATCGCCATGTGTTGCTCCATGTCAGCATCGTCGGGTTCATCCTTCGAACAAACTCCGACATGGATGAGCACCTAAGTCCAGTTGAAAAGAGGAGGCAAAGGAAAGAATAAACAATAAGGAAAAAAGGGGAAAAGGGGGAAAAAAGAAAACCCCAATTTACATAGACTTCGGTTCCATACTATACCTACTCTTCTAAGAACACAGTAAGACTGCGCGTTCCTAACCTAGCCCAAAACCCTGTTCACGCAGGCCTTCGCCGTAGTTTTACAACAATGAATTGACAGCCTTCATTTCACGCGGATCTGTCATCCGAAACTCTTCTACTAGGTAAATAAATCCAAGGCGCAAACCAGGCGTAGGCTAGCTTAATGCTCCTTCTGTGACTCGTTTCATCTGCCCGATAACTTCAGCTTCGTCGCCGAGACCGAGAAGCCTGGTTACGTGTCACGATGGTATATACAGATGCCGATAGAACAGAAACCGTTGAAGATTGGAAGCCCGTTTCAATTCGCCCCAGCATTTCAAAGCATTCACCCCCCCCTTTTTTTTTTTTCCTCTCGCCTTTATCCTCGCCTCCTCGCCATGCCGAAGAAGAAGGGAAAAAAACGGGAACGGCCGCATCTCTAACCTTAGTAATTAGGTTCGGTTAGCGTGTCCCCCCCCTTGTGCGCTTCACGAGAAAGCCGGTCACGCAACGAACGACGCAGCAGAACGCAAACACCGGGCACGCATGATGTCCGCAATGGCAATGGGTACCTAGGTATCGTATGAGGTTTTCCCCTTGCGCATGACGCAAATACCGGCTCTTGCCAGTTGCACAGTGGACGACAAGGGGGGTTTCGTCGCCTACAGGGTTTTTTGCGTCCTTGCTGCTGTTTCTTTTTTTCTTTTTTTTTTCTCTCTGTCTCTCTTTAATCTTGCGGTTCGGTTTCGAACTTCGGTGCCCGTCTGTTCAAGATAATACCGCGGTGATTGATTGCAATTGTCATACCATATGGCGGGGCGAGGACGGACTCCTTCTACGCCGCCGGCGCCGCCGGCTCTAAGTGATGCCCATGTCCCATGATCACGGCCGTATGCGCGGCACATTCCCGCCGCTGCCGCTCCTCGACTGCCGGGCTGGGGTGCAGGAGAGTGCTACCTACTACATCACCTGTGCGAGCGAGGAAGGTGAACGGAAGTTGCCGATAGGGGTGAAATCCAGAGTCTCCCATCGTAGGAGACGTCATGTTAGATCTGTCTCCCACCTGTCTGCCGTGCTCCCACGAGTGCCGTGGTCTGGTCTGCATCGGCCAGTGAGGGACGCGTCCCCGGGGGTTTCCTACAGATTTGCCTTATCCGGGTTGCCTCATGGGGTCGGGATTTGCTGCTCATTAGTCCCTGGCCCTGCTCGGGATCTGGGTTGTACGAGTATTCCTATAGGTAGAATACACCGGGGTCAGCAAGGAGCTAAGGACATTAATGCCTTGCAGCGGTCCTAGCGTTGTTTTTCTGTTACGAAATAGATAATGCCTCTCACGAATTTGGGATAGATGGCTATCTCCTCGGGCTGTTCTTGACGTTTAATAGTGTGGAACTTGGTTGACAATAGGTTTGTACAACTCATAAGCAGCTCCACTTGCTTACTTCCAACTGCCGGGAGCGCTGTGTCTGCGTCTGATATCTAGTATGCAGTGCTATCTTGGTTCTATACGCAGTAAGCAAGCAAGTAATGTTTAGCTCGAACGATGCTTAGGCACACGAGGTAGTACGGATAGATTTAAACTTTCGGGGCGACTCCTGGAAGTAAAAAAGACATTCATCCCGTTTCACACAACATTTTATGGAAAATACAAGTGTACCTAGCTTATATAATATCTTATTCTGCTATACGAACGTCGCAATGTCTTCGAGCAAAACAGTCAGAGTTGCCGCTGTGCAAGCCGCCCCGGTATCCTTTGACCTAGAGAAGAGCCTCGAAAAACTAACCCGCTTGGCAGCGGAGGCCGTGGAAGGCGGTGCAGACTTGGTCGTTTTCCCGTGAGTGAATATCATGTGGCGTGTCTCATTTGTCTTAGCTTGCCTTGACTACCTCCCCTATCTTACCCACCTCTCACCAAAAAAATCACACGATGGTATTTTGGAAGGCGAAAATGTAACGCAAACCTCCTGTGGACTAATCTTTTTTTTACGGAATCTACTAGTGAAGCATTCCTCTCGGCTTACCCTTGGCGTTACGCCTTCGACGCCACGATAGGGGCAAGAGAATCCCGAGGTACGCCGTATTCATCTTATTGGCTCTTGACCTTACCCACGTGCTGAGGTGATAATAATATATGACAATGGAAACGATGAAAACGGCTAACAAGGAGCGCTTTAAACCGGCGAGCAGGTCGGGAATGGTACCGCAGGTATTACGACTCAGCTGTAGCTATTCCGTCCGCCGAGGTCGAGACCATCGCGGAAGCGGCGCGGACGCATCATGTGTATCTTGAAGTCGGCATCATCGAGAAGGAAGGCGGGACACTGTACTGTACGGCCTTGCTTTTTGGCAGAGATGGATCTATCTTGTTGAAGCATAGGAAGGTAAGCTAGGAACCTGCCCAACTACTTGCGTACATGCATGTTTCATAAAACAAATCACTGAGATATAACCACCAGTTGGTCCCAACGGCAGCCGAGCGCCTAGTTTGGGGAAGGGGAGCAGGGGACGGTCTCGGAGTCGTGCAGACAGATATCGGCAAGATCGGGATGCTGATCTGGTGAGTGAAGAAGGCTTACACACCGCAAGTCGATGACACGTGTTATAACTCATGCTAATATGACCGGTAACAGCTGGGAGAATTATATGCCTGCCGCACGTATGGCGCTCTATCAGCAAGGGATAGAGTATGTACCAGTCTTTCCGACCTGTTCAAAGCAGAACAAAAGCCGACAACTGATCATGAACATAGGATATACCTAGCCCCCACGGCTGATGACCTGCCAACGTGGACGGCGTCGATGCAGCATATCGCCAAAGAAGGGCGCTGCTTCGTAGTCACTGTCAATGCCATGACCAGGGTCTCGGATTTCCCGGCGGATTATCCTCCCTTCACCCTTGAGCACCCTGATCGCAGACCTGACGGCGAGCAGTGGGAGGCCGATGACATCGTGAATCACGGCGGCTCCTTCGTGGCCGGGCCGCTGGGCACGCGGCTTACGGAGCCCCTATGGGATAAAGAAAGCATCGTTTATGCTGACTTGCCGATGTCGGCAGTTATTGAGTCGAGGGTGAGTTTCCCAGCATCCGTGCATTAAAAGTCTCTAGGGAATACAGACCAGCTAATTCGTCTTGGAAAACACAAATAGCTTGATTTCGACCCCGTCGGAAGTTATAGCAGACCTGACATCTTGTAAGTTGGAACTTGTGCACCGTCTCGTGAATGGACGAACAAGGGCTTACGAGACCGAAATCGTAGTACATTGGCCGTGAGCACGAAACCCGGCACAAGCGTAAACTTTGTAAATTGATGAGCGACCGTTACGGTCAGCATTGCAATATGATAGGCGGTGAGGAAAAACGTGGCAGGACTAGGATCTGATCAGGAGTTGTTTATGTCAGACGATGGATGTCAAAGTGTATGCCAACAATAGTCACTCTCGCACGAGAGTAGAAGGGGCTAGCAAAATGTCTTTTCATGCTATGGTCGCATGGAACTAGTGATATTTCCCAATCGGCGCTCCTAGCAACGTACTTCTACGCATGTTGTGAAACATGGTGAAGTTCAGTGATGTAAAATGACCTATCACGCAACACGGCCGACGACTAGCTCGTCAAGCTCCCACGAGTCTTTAGTTATCGTGACAGCCCCTGCCCTCCCTAAAACGGGACAGGACAATCTATTGGCGTGCAGCACGGTAGTCCCCGTCCCATCCAGACCAACAGCAAATGTGGTAAGACTAAGACGAGAGCGATCTTTGCCAAGTGTAGACGATCTTGCAAGCCGTATCTTCGGGTGGGCCCCCGGATATGGCAGGATGACAATGCCGAGCCTTCTTTCGGGATTTGCTGGTGGGTGTTGCATTGCAGAACAACGGGGTCGACGCAGGTAAGACCGAAAGCACCCCAGACGATTCGGCGTCACATTACTAACAATCAAACCTGGTTGCAGGGAGATGCCCCGTCCTCAAATCATGTCTATCTGCGGGGAGATAAGACTGTTGTTGTTATGTTGATGTCAGTAGACAAGTCCTCTCGAATATATATTTAAAGCAGACCTAGCAACTCTGTCTTGTTGGAACCAGCACTCTCCCTATTATAGTTTCAAGACGAGGAGCGCATCTCACGACATCCTAGTGCCCCGGCGACTTTAGAAAAGTCTCGAAGAAGATAAGCCAAATTCGCGCCAAGATGCCGATTTCAGGGTCAATTAGCAACCTAGATTGGTAAGCAATAACGATATATAAAAGATGTTCTTGCCTGATATTGATTGCTTGATTTAGGGAGCCCGGGTTTGACACAGTTGCCGTTCATGGCGGGCAGGAACCGGATCCTATCAACGGCTCACGGGCCGTGCCCCTTTTCCAAACCTCGGCTTATAACTTCACCGACGCTGCAGACGGAGCCGGTAAATTTGCTTGGTCGACGGAAGGATATGTATACACGCGAATGGGAAATCCCACGAATAGTGTCTTCGAGAACCGGATGTCTATGTTAGAGGGAGGCGTAGGCGCAGTGGCGACAGCATCGGGTCATGCGGCACAGGTATGTGGATGAATTGTTGGGGAGAAGATGCAACCCATCGGCTGACGCCCCCTTGGTTCATGGCTTTGACACAATGTTGTGAACCGGGTCATAACTTTATTAGCACCAGTTGGTGTAAGTATCCCCCCACCTAAATCGGACATGTGAGGGCAACGCCAACGCATCTCTCGGGCAGTATACGGTGGCAGTTTCAACCAATTTCGGGTCTATTTGAAGAAATTCAAGATTGAAGTTAAGTGGGTGGTGGGCAACGACCCGGCCAAATTTGACGAGGCGGTCGACGAGAATACGCGTGCAATCTATATTGAAACGATTAGCAACCCAAAGCACAGCGTACCGGATATCCCGGCGATCGCTGCTGTCGCCCACAAGCACGGAATTCCCTTAATCATCGACAATACGTTTGGTATGGGCGGATACCTATGCCAGCCCATTAAGCTCGGGGGTTTGTCTAGACATGGAACCATATTCTCGAGGATGCACGACTGACATGCATGCAGCCGATATCGTCACACACTCGGCCACGAAATGGATTGGGGGCCATGGAACAAGCATGGGCGGCATCGTCATTGACGGCGGGCACTTTGACTGGAGTGCATCAGGTAAATTTCCGGGGTTCACAGAGCCAGCGGAGGGCTACCACGGTATGCGGTTTTGGGAAACATACGGCAACAAAGCACTGGCGGCGAAGTTGCGAATGGACTCGATGCGCGATCTCGGTCCCTGCATGAGCCCTTTTAACGCGTGGTTGTTTATTCAGGGGTTAGAAACACTGTCGCTCAGGAGCGCCAGAACCGTCGAAAATACACAGAAATTAGCGGAATGGCTGGAAGCGCATCCAAATGTTAGCTGGGTTCTGTACCCAGGTCTCAAATCACATCCCGACTACGAACTGGCAAAGAAGATTCTGCCAAGGGGCGGGGGAGGCGTCTTGACTTTCGGTGTGGTGAGCAAAGCCTTCCTCTGACTGGTCATGTCCACTGTTCTTTGAGACCTGGCTGATGTCCTTTCCATTAGGCCGGAAAAGTCGAGCAAGTTCGGGCGGTAGTAGACAACCTAAAGATGACTAGCCATCTAGCCAATGTGGGCGATTGCAAGACCCTCATTATTCACCCTTGGGTCACAACGCACCAGCAGATGCCCGACGAAGAGAAGATAAAGGGTGGTGTTACTCGTATGTCTTCCTATTTCCCTGCATTTCCATCTCTGCACCACCTGCGTTCCCCTTTCCCTCTTTTTACCTTTTTTTTTTTCCCCTTTTTCTTTTTCCTGCTCCCCCCCGGCGAGAAAGGCATATGCTGATGGTGGCTCATTTATGCTGCAGCCGACTTGCTCCGTGTCAGTCTTGGCATTGAGGACTTCGAGGATATCAGGCGTGACTTCGAACAGGCCTTTGCCGCCGCGGGTTTGCCCAAGGCAGATAAATCCAGCGTGGACCCTTTCTCGAAGGCCATGGACCTAGTCAGCGGTGGTTTCATGGGCAAGCTAGCAACAGGCGCCCCGAGGCCCGGCACGGACGGGACGATAAGGTAAAACGGGATATCTAGAAGATGCTGTGGGCACTCAATGAACGCGGCTCGTTTGTGACATTCGGGGTTGCAGCACGCCGGCTGCTGATTAGTTGTAGCATAGTATCGCCTAATCATTTTTATTTTAAATTTTTAAAAAGCTGTTTCGAGGCATTTCCTGGCTTGAAAGTGGCGGTCTGTAGCAACGGCAGGAGGTAACAGGATGAGATGAGATGAGATGAGATGAGATGAGTGGTGCAGCAGCGTATCGATCGGCCATCAGGCCCCAAACAACGGCATGTGGGTCTGAAACCTGAGCCGAGGCACCATGGAGGGATGTACCAACAAGCAGTAAATTACCTTGCTTGGTACTTGTGTTGCACACAACCGCCGTGTCGCTCCTGTTGAGTAATCACCATGCCATGGGATCAACGTAGCTTCATGTTCGCTCCTCGTGCGACAAGATATATACTGGAATTGTATTCTTCCTCAGCACCCACGCAGCAGAACCTTGCACGATATTTTGCAGTTGATGAGGATCGGCACCATGGCAGGGAGAGCAGAGTGCTATCTCGACATCGGTACGTGTGCATTCGCTGACAATACATATCTCACGCTTACACAAGGAGCGGCGTGGACGTGTTGTTGAGAATGCGACTGACACAGATGCAGCGTCGTATTACAGCTATATCACCTTCATCCAGCTGCAGCAGAACAAGGAGCTGTTGAGACAGAACAGAATCGAGATAGTGTGAGCTTGTCGCCACGGTACCGTGTCACGGTCGCTTACTGAGTATGCCCATTCACAGAATCCATCCTTACCTCCTCGGCGCCATCAACGTTGGATCGAGTGAGTTTCAGCCATGAGCACGCATGACCATGGCCCCGTTCGCATGCGTCCAGTACCTCTTCTCCTCCACAACCTGCCTGGTGCCGAGGACGCTAATCCGGATACTTGACAGACAATCGTCCGCCATGGCTAGTCCCAGCGAAGGCTAAATACTCAAAATATGCCGCGAAGCGGGCCGCCGACGCCGTCGGCTTGAAGGACTTCACAATACCAGCCGGTCTGATGGAGATAGGCAAGACGGTCGTGGTGCGTATCATCTCCATCCACGCACCTTGAGCAGGACACCAGACAAGTCTCCGTGGCCAGACAGGCTAACATCAAGCAGCCAATGCGCGCCCTGACGCACATCAAATCCTGTTTCCCGGCAGAAGTTTACACCACCGCTTTCGCTTACTTCTTCCACGCCTTCTGGACCCTGCAGAAGTTCCCAATCAGTCTCCCGGTCCTGCAGGAGGTCTTATCTGAGATCCCCGTGCACTTCCGCCTCGATTGCTTCAATTCCCCTTCCTCCCCCATTACCCCTAACCCCCCTTCATCCGCCGACAAGCTCTTCACCGCCGAACAGGTCGCCCAAATCCTGGGCGCCATATCCACAGAGGTAGTGAAGACCGCGCTGAAGGCAAGAGTTGACGAGGCCCTAGCACGTGGCGCTTTTGGCGGCCCTTGGCTCTGGGTCACCGATGCCCAAGGCCGCAGCGAGCCCTTTTTCGGCAGCGATCAATGGAATTTCGTGTATGAATTCCTAGGCGTGCCCTATCAGAAAGTGCAGTTGCTGCTGCCGCAGAGGGGTAGACTTTAGATCTGACGCTTACTTGATTAATTTATTAAGTTGTCACAGATAATCAAGCACATGTCATGTATCAACTAAACGCCATCATCAATTATATACTAGCTATGCCAATTTTTAGTCCTTCAATCTATATATACCGTCATTTCCGTAATCGTGAGAATCATCGTGAGAATCGTCGTCAGAATCGTCATGTCGTGAGCTTTTTCGTAAAGACACTCAACTGAGTGTATCTCAACCAACAAAAATCCAAACCACACGAACAACAACAACAATGATGATGATGATGCAATCATAGTATATACTGAGCTTGCTCTCTCCCACTCCAGCGTCAACGCGCATCACCAATCCACACTCTTAAGAGCTTATCGCAGAAGCAGGCATTGCCCTACCCATGCTTCTCTATGGCGTGGAAAATATTGTGGGTTTTCGACGACGCTGTCGGGCTCTTACTACCAGAGCCCCAGGTAGCAGCTTTATGCATAGTTTTCTGGCGCATGATGGCAAGAATCTCGGTCTCCATGCCCTTAATACCTTCTTCGATTGCAATGTCCTCGCGAGCGTAGGCTTTCTCGCGCATGCGATCCAGGGCCCACCACGTACCCACAATCGCCAGGGTCAGAGGGATCGTAATGGCGAAGTAGATCCATAGCTCCTGGGAGACTTCTCTGTTGGAGGCTGGTAAAGAGACAGATGATGATGAGCTTCTGAGTCCGGCTTCTGCAGTTGACGAAACGGAAGAGATTGGGGCAGACTAGTTGTCCTGTGACTTACGAACTTTGAAGTTGAAGAATGTCATGCTGAATATAGACGACAAGAGAGTTCCCGGTAGAAAGATTGCGCCGAGGAGGGATAATGTTTTCATGGCCGTACTGTCGCGCTTACTTGCATGAGCTAGCCTTCGTTGATGCCCAGCCATCTCGAGATTGAGCTTCGACTCCTTCTGCGTTATGATGTTGTATAGCTACAATTCTCAGCGTCAGTGTATTGTTTGCCGCGCACGAATCTAGATGACGTACAGCTTGGCGCTGGACATTCAATCTTTCCAGAGTCGTATAGATATAGTGTTCTTGACCGCTCAATTTCACGCGATAGAACTCCAACCGGGAGAGCATGCTGCCATTTAACGCCTTCATTTTCTTAGTGTTCCTCTCTTGGCCCACGTGGGCCTTGAATTTTTCTATGGCGGCCTTCATGTCCTTGATGATCTCTTGATAAGCCTGCGGACGCTTCCACAGTACTCGCGAATGACACTCAACAAGATCTCGATTGAATCCGTCAACGTCAAAATCTGTATACCCTTCCTTTTCATCAATCTCGTCACGCATGGTAATAGCATTCTCAAGGCGCCTCAGCCAGGCTCGCGCCTCTCGTTGCCTAGTATCAACCTTCTCCGACAGGTCGTGTGCAAGTATGATAATCGGGAGAAGCATTGGGTGCCCGATTTCATCACGACATGAGACTAGGTGGGGGATCGCAGCTTTGATATCTGAAGATTCCGTGCCTTTCGCAAAGCCGGTTGTAATCCCTGTATTGAATGAGTAGGACAGCATAATCTCCCAGCCCCGAGTTTTGCCCTTCTTGCGGACGTCGGATTTCCGAAAGATGAACTCTATTGAATGATTAGAGCCTTTCATCAGTAGACTACAGCATTGAGGGGGGAATCTCATACGTAAATGACGGTCCTCCTCATCCTGGTCATACTCGCACCAAAAGGCAGGCCCTACAAGGCTACCGCCTTCGATTGCTCGGAACGGCAAATGCATCTTTCTCACCATGGATTTGTATTGCTCATGCGGTAGCGAGATAACATTTGGAGAAAAGGTATCATTATGTTCCGCATTTCTCTGGACTCTGCTCCATGTCAGTTGCTTAGTAAAGTTGTTTGTGGTGCTTAAGTGGAGGCCTCCCATACATCAGCCGGATCCCCTCTAGCAGTCGGACGCCATTGTTCAGCTTCGGCGGCTCAAAAGCTCCCTAGAATATCACCGTGTCAGTCAGGAACGTACGTAGCGAGAACCCCATTTTCTAAATAAATAAATCAGTAGAGTTAGAATTATCCATCAGGTTGTCAACGATGACATACACTGGGTAACATCGCGAACTCCCTAGCCTGCCCCCCGCTAGCCCCCAACTGGGCCATCCTGATCCGCAACGCTGCAGACCTGTAAGCGGAGAAAGTGAGAATAATAGACCTACACGACACTCAAGAAAATTTTCAAACTCATCGGGAGTCAAAGGATGGTCCTCGCAGGAGGATGATCCATCCTATCGATACATTAGAATTAGAAATGGTGCATCTCGACAACTGATCGTGAAACTACCATCCCGAAAAGATTTTCTCGGTTGGCATCTCAAGGTAGTAACGAGTATAGCATCTCACATACCGAGTAGTTGAATATTTCCAAGTAGTGAGTCTTCTCTGTGACGACCTTACAGGCTTCGACATTGGAGTTAAACAGGTAGTCGTCCATTATTAGAGAAGCGTATCCCAACTTGAAGAGAAGCCGACAAGAGGAGAAGATGGTAAAGTCAACGGGTGTTTTCTAGGGGTTTAATTTGTTCGAGGAATGACAACTCAGAGCTCCAGGCGGTCTAAAACCATCCAAATAAGATATACCAGTCCAAATAAATGGTTGGTGGGTTTGATTCAATGTGTAGAAGATCTCCAAGAAGCGTGGCATGCAAGTAAAAGCGTGTATGATGATGTGATGTAGCGGATATCCATCCAGCGGCGGTACTGAGTTGGCTACAAACAAAAAATTATTCCAAGTGAAATGTCAACCAACCAAGGTGAACAGCAGCAAAGGAAATACCAACAACTGCTGTTCGGAATATACTGATTGGCGAAGAAATGAAGGAGGCGGGTTGGAAAGAAGAGGGCTTGTCCAGACCGAGCAGACTAACCTGCGGTAGAGAGTAGAGAGATCCACACCTCATAAGCCGCATATGTAGTGCTAGAACCGGTATTTGAGATGTTGGTTGCCTTTCACTGGTGATCATTGCCAAGATGATGCTGTTGGTACCCACTGCACTCGACCACTAGGCAGCTAACCGAGGCGGCCAGGGAGGAATAGGCCTCCCCTTAGGTACCTCCACAAGTTACCTAAATACTAGGGTGTATAGGGTTAGAGTTAATATAAGGTCTCATGTGTCTACCTCAGCATAGCTAGCTATACTAAGTACCTAGGTAGGTCCCCTAGGAAGCAACCTAGCCAGAATACTCACCCGCTCCGATGGCCCCGGCCACAATCATATTTCCCGGTTGTAAAAACATCCAATGTGTATAGTAGCAAGAACAACTTGAAGTTTGTTCTGTTTTTTTACGTATGCGTAATACCTGGTATAGAATACTTGATACTGAACTTTGAAGTGAGGTGCCCCCCCATATCTTGGGCGTGTCCAATGTCGTGTCCCCGAGTTCTCGCATATAATGCGCACCCTCGAAACGGATCCCCTCAACCAATGCTTCGCCCTGTTCAGCTACAACATTTGAAACAGTTCGTTATCGCAAGCACCATTTACAACTCGTGCCTACGGGAAACGACCTAGCCGTAGCTTATCGTAGGTTGCATGTTTGACACCAACAACCCGGGAGGCCAGACCACAGTGATGTGGCCACAGCAAGAAGCGAAGAATTTGAGGGAAATGCCTATAAATCGTTTGTGCGTTGTTGTGCTAGCCTGATGGGAGGAATCAAAATTCCGTGAATAAATTACCGTACCTATCCATGTTAGCTACGTGTCCCATCAGCAGGCTATCGCATCTCTCAACTCACTCATCGTTCCCTGGCTGGCCATACTTTTCCGTTTCTTCTGGGTAGCGATCAAATTGACTGGCGTCGCCGGAACCCGCTTTGACGGGCGGCGTATAAGGCGCATCAATGTCTTTTCTTGATAGCCGATCCCATGTGACTTCCGAAAACCACGGGTGATCCTTCACATCCTGGGGGCCGCCATACAAGTTGCCCAGCCTCTTGGTAAGATCAGGGGTGATGAGCCGCTCTAGGAGGTCTTGAGCATCTGGATGTACGTATGCCGGATATTTTACCTTGCCTCGGAGAATATTTTCATATATCTTCATTGGCGAACCGCTGTCCCAAAATGGTGTGTAGCCGCAGAGCATTTCATAGATCAAAATGCCCAGAGACCACCTGGTTATGGTGTAAGTGAAATTCCTCTGTCATACAGCTACCGAACTGAGCCACTTACCAATCGACCGATTTGTTATAGCCTTTGTTAGAAACTACTTCGGGAGCCAAATAATCTGGGGTGCCGCACAATGTCCACGTCTTGTCTGGGACTCGTTTCGCGAAACCAAAATCTGTTATCTTGAGGTGTCCGTGACGGTCCAAGAGCAAGTTTTCGGGCTTTAAATCTCGATAGATGATGTTCCTCGAGTGGAGATACTCCAGCGCGAGCGTGACTTCTGCAGCATAGAATTTGGCCACCGGGTTGGGAAACCGCTGATGATAGTCAGCGAACTGTGACTTCGAAAAAAGGGGCTTGCAAATAACTTACGCCCGACTTCCTCAGTAGAGAGAATAACTCGCCACCTTCAACAAAATCCATGACCATGTAAAGGTTCCTAGCGTCTTGAAATGTGCCCCACAACGTGATGAGAAACGGGTGTTTCACCTCTCCTAACATTCGCCTCTCGTCGTTTGTATGCTCAACCTGCTTCATCTTGACAACTTGGGCCTTCTTCAAGACCTTGACGGCATAAAACCGCTGATTGTGTTTTGATTGTACTAAGTGAACGCGCCCGAAGCTCCCTGTTCCCAATGTCCGTAACAGATCGAAATCGGTGAGCGAGTATTTGCCTTTTGTTACTCGAACTTCTGATGCATATGTTGGAATTTGTGCTGGTACCTGGGCCTGTGCTTGTGATTGTGGTGGGGGTGTACCATGATGACCTACCATATCTGGTTAGAGAGTCTACCGAGCAGCTGAAGGACAACAACTATACCGTCTGTCTGAGGTAAATTGATTAGGTTGTTGATGCTTGGTAGGTTATGTGGAGTTACCATATGACCGGGGCTTGGTGATTGCTGGATCCCATACGGAACAGCCTGATGGACAGCCGGTGGATTCATTTGGGGTCCTCCACCAGCCGGCGCCGGTGTCTCGTTGCGTTGGCTCGTTGGCTGTGGTTGGGCTAGGGCGCTGGTATTGGGTGTGGACTTAGGGATAGTATTGAAGCTCTCAAAAGCTCTCGTAGGGGTCCCCGGCGTCACCGGGCTCGTAGGCTGACTAGAGGACGGGTCGGCTTTATCCTCCCTCGTCCGTTTTTTCTTCAGGAATCCTAAAGCCGGCATATGCTGTAGTGTAGGGGCAAAGAGGGTCCGGACCTTGGGAAAGGCCGCTGGATCCGGGACTTCTTAGAAATGCTAAACTAGATATCCTACAGTCCGTCAATACAGGGAAAAGCTAGCACGTCCGCAATTGAATCCAACGTAAAAGTATGGGAAGTGGCCGGGAAGCCCCTGTCGCATAGAGAAAGAGCTATAGTCGAGAGATCGTCTTATCGTCAACACATCCGGACAAGACAAGCGCGATGCTCCTTCGGGGTGAGAGCCGCAATCGCACACGGCAGTCGAGGTGTCAGAGGGTTTAGGTACGCTTGATGGCAGCCAGCCGACCTAAGTAATGTGTAGCTTACAGCCGGCTCTTTTGGACAGAAGCAAAGCTAGGTGCGTTCAATGCGAAGACCAAAGCGATGCGCTTTCAGCCGCCTCGCAAGAAGTCGTCTATACAAAGAGCCCAATTGCACATAGAAGCAGCACGTCAATTGGCTGTGATCAGCGTGCCTCTCCGTAACGAAGGCGGCGTAGAGCCGGGTGCAGGCGGAGTAACAAGTATGCGAGAGTTAGATGTAGTCAGAATCGCATTCAACGTTCGCAATTCGAGCTCGAGACAGCAAGGCGCGGAGGTGGTAGGATTGAAGGTCTGGCGGGAAATAGATCTGCGGCGCAGCAAAGGGGAAGCAGCCCAGGTCAGGTCGGGTAGGTGGTAATAGAGTAAACAGCCCTCGACAGGTGAGGAGGGGCTTGTTGAGGAATGAATCGATGAAGAGGAGAATGACGACAGACGACCGCTGTAGTGGGCGCGGCTTTACTTAGTACAGTTACCTACTGCGCACTTTCGTGGTGGTGTGGTCCTGGTGGGTGGAACGCTGGTGAGAGAGCGGGGGAAACCAGACATTTGCCTCTGCCGGGTACACCTGCAGTGTGCGGTACGGTAAGTACTTAGTGTAGATAGTGTGCCTTAGGTAGCGCACACTAGGTACTTACTTAGGTAGTGTACAAGCCCGAATGCTTCAGCGAATAGCCCTAGGCCAATCCCTACAGGGAGGTTGGTCGGCGGATGTAGGTAATATAAGGCGCAAGCCAGGCACCATCTACCTAGAAATAGTGAATCATAGCGGAAGTAATTGATACCCAAAGACCCGTGCAACCTCAAATAACACCCAGATATGGTTCTTAGAAAGGAGGAAATGAAAACAACCAGGTAGGGCGGGGATAATAACACGCTGCAACGAGAACGAAACGTCGAGACATGTTATCTGGACCACACTACCTAAATAGACCTAATGGGCTGACACGTGGGGGATTCGGAGATCCTCCAGCCTCCCTCTGGTAGTCAGTCACTGTCCAGTCATTTACCTTCTCACAAGTCACAGCACCGCTTTTTTGTCTATTCTGACGGTAGGGTAGACAGGGCGCATGGCAGAGGGTGGTACGTCTTACAGTCTTATTCTGGCGTACGCTTCCGTCGTGTCCGCACTCCTGCCCTGGCCCGTGTATGCCTGTGGTCTCTGGGCAGCACACGACGGCTTGGCTCTAACACGAGAGTGGTTTAAGTCATGTTTCCAACTCTGTGTCTGGCCGGGAACACCGTATCTAGGCATTATCCCCACAACATGTGCCGGATAGCGCGATCTTCGTTTCGCAGAGCGATGTTATCCAAGCAGTATATATGATGTAGACATGAACGGTCAAGCGGATGAGGGCGTTTCTTGACGGCCCAGGCCCTGTATATCAGCCGCAGATGCTCCTGTTGGCAGATACGGAGATACTTGACATAATATAGGTAGAGCAAGGGAGGTAGGGTGCCATCCATCTGACGCCTAGCCACTGATATCTAGATCACATCCATGCTTATATGGGGTAGCATCGATGATTCGCAGGCAAGGATGCGCTCATTGGCAACAGAGTGGCCACGCTAGAGTAGTACGAGCGTGCATACGGTTCGCTGCTCCAATCAGGTATCCCCCAAAACCTTCGACTGGGGATTATCACTCGCAGCGAGCGGTCGTCGTCTCTGTAAGTTCGTATGCGAGCTAAACTATTTGGATCAACCGATTAGCCTCACGTTATGGCGTCTCATGGTAACAGAGTTGTACGAGTACCGATACGAAATGCTCTCGATCTCAATCCCGGCTAAAATCAGCTGTTGGACAATTTCCTTCGTCATTCATAACTTGCTGTATTGGATGTTGTATTCTTATTTTACATAACCGGTTGGCGCCTTTCCGGTCCCGTAACACCATGCTCCGTAGCTGATCTTGAGATATCACGACAGTCCGTGAATCCAATGTCTTCTGTTTGTGTTGTTGATATATACGTAGGTTTTCGTCCTCCTCTGCTCAATGCGCATCATAAAATCACTCGCCGCTCTTGCCGTTGCGCTACGCCTAGAATCGATGAGTTCTCTTCTGGTTTGCCCGATATGCAGTGTACCCAACGTATCCGCCGCCAATCACTAGGAAAAAGAGAAGGACCTTGAAGAAAAACCAAGTCCAGCTACCACCACTCTGCCCTTGGGCCGGCTTGAAGCTGTTGCCCCGGCCGGACGTAGTAGGCTTGCCGGACGAGCCGCCCGTGGTGTAGAGGTTCTTGGCCTCGATAGAAATGATGTCGTGGTTGTCGCTCAGCTCGCCCGTCTCAGCGCTGAAGCCGAGATACGTGACAGAGGGGATCGCAGGTGGT
Organism: Ustulina deusta; assembly: GCA_023159155.1. Lineage (NCBI taxonomy): Eukaryota > Fungi > Ascomycota > Sordariomycetes > Xylariales > Xylariaceae > Ustulina > Ustulina deusta. Next base: position 90,381 of record JAJNNX010000037.1, on the reverse strand, counting down.
TCATTGGTCTCGAAACAGAGCTGCCATTCGTCTTCCGTTTTGTACATGAGCTCCAGCGTTAACGATTTATCCTGGAAGTAGGTTAGGCGTAATTTCGTTGGCGTCTTAGAGTTGCGAAGACCCCGGGCTGAGCAGCCAGCAAGCTCCTGATCCTTTCCATCGTTGTCCTTGTTATAAGCCGTCTTGCCGTCGCCAACCATAGCCATCACATATGGAAAAACAGTGCCCGGTCGGTTGTTCTTGTAGGTGTCGACAAAAACACCAAGACCTTCGAAATAGTTCTTGTGTCCAAAGACAGGCCCAGACTCGCCGCGGTCCTTGGTCAGCCACATAGCAAAACCATCACCAAACAATGAGTTTTTCCCCGAAATTTTGAATTCGACGTCGATTTGCCAGTTTGTTGCGGTCAGGGGTACCCGAGAGAATAGCCATCCGTTCTGCGAGGGGCGCTCGGAAGATAGACGGATGTATCTGACCGTCGACTGTTAATATTTGAGTCTGGCTACACCAATCCTGCCCTTGCGGTCGGTACGGTATCAAGGATGACATACGAATCAGTCCGAATAATGGTGTCTCCGCCAAAATCGTACCAGCGACTTGCCATGTCAGAGTCGAGATAGGGTTGTTTTAAGGTATGCGTGCGGAGCTGTCAAGTCGCAATTTGGTTAGCAAGGGTAGAAGGACGAGGAATGCGGCGCATAGCAAACGAACCTGAATACTGCGAACATTCCCATCCTCGCTACGCTCAACCGCAGCCCAAGCTGTCGCTGCCAGCCACAGCGCCGACAAGGCTGCAAATCGCATTTTTCTCGGTGGTCAAATTGCAGATGGGGAGGATGGGGGAAACGCAAAGGGAGGGAGGCGAACGAAGATATAAGAATAGACTGAGAAAGGAAAGATAGAAAGGACGAAGAGTGATCAACTGAATAAAGGCACAAGGCCAGAGGATAAAGTTGGTAATAGAATTAAAGCCCGTTGGGCCAGTCCAGTGACGAAGTTCACAGTTCCAGACCACAATGATACCTAGTACAGGAGAAGATGATGCTTGGGTTGACTGATAGCTGGCCTTTCCTGCGTCGCCTTGTCAATCCAAAATCTGGGGGTCTGCTCTCCAATGACAGTGCGCGTTGGAGGCAAGCTACCCTTGTCTAGCGCTGGCGAGTGGTGCGATTCTAATCCGTAGTGCGTAAGCCACAGTAAAGAAAAGACGCCACTCTTCACATGTGTCCCGTGGCTTTCTGGAGACTTGGAGTGCCTAGGTACGCTCTGGGTTTAGGCAGGTACCTCAGCGTGGTAAGAATAGGCATCCAGCTACCCCTAAACTGGATTTGCTACGTCAGAAGTCCTCGCCGCACCGTCCAGCCAAGACCAGCTCGGGTTTCCATCTACAACATTTGAGGTCGCATCATCATCCCGTACCGCCTCGCATCAAATCGCATCATATCACGTCGCGAGCAAGATTCAAGGTCCAGATATCGCAGCTTTTTCTTTCGCAAACCCATCCCATATTTCCCCCATTGCTTCATGGGGTGACCCCTCAACCAAGATGCTGCAGATAGCGAGCAGTCACCAGTCGCCCGTTGGCTCCATCATCTTCGCATGCATCGCCCTCGCTGTCCTGTCCATCGTTGTCCTCCTGGTCCTCCGACGCTATTTGCCCCTGCGGACAACACCCGCCTACTTGCTTGTCCCTGTCTTCTTTGGCCTCTGGCTTCCCGCCAGCATTATCCTGCTGGTCCCAATTGACCTTGCCTCCAATGCAAGCCCCGACGACGAGGCCATTCGGGGTATTTGGCTCCCGCACCGGGCCTTGTTGGTTGCATGGAGGATAACGTACTGGCTTACATTTGTCCTTACGTGGTGCGTTGCATCTGTCTCTCTCTTCTGCCATATATGGACTGACTTGAAGCGCCTCCAGGTTCATCTTCCCCATTTTCGCCGAATATTCCGATGCTGGGTACCGCGAGCCGAAGGACCGACTGATTTATTCCCTGTACCAAAATGCCCAGTACTACGCCATCGTCCTTGGATCGGCCATTCTCGGACTCGTGTACTTCTTCATCTCCTACGGCCCGTCTTTTACATCGCTGAAGGGCCTGATCATCGCGCTTGCCTACTGCTGGGGTTTGATCTTGGCCATCTATCTGATGGGCCACGGCTTGGTTGCCATCCCACGAAACTTGATTAGAAACGTGAGCGCAAGCAGCCGGCTTAGGCGACTACAATCAAGAGCTCCCAAATTATACGAAAACATGGAAGATGCCATTCTCAACCTAGAGGATATAGAGTTTCAGGTGTCGGAGCTTAGTAAGCGGAAGACAGGCAGTGCCCGGGACTTCCAGGACTGGATCGAAGAGCTTACGGATATTTGCAATATCCCCGAGACGCGGCCGCGGAGTGCTATCCCCCGCGAAAACGATGGCCGCATTGTCCCGACAGTCATCACGGAGAAGTACCTGGCAGACCTAACCCGTCAGCTTGTCCGCGCGAAGCATGCAAAATCTCGTTATGTTGACGAGTGGGATCGTCTGCTTCATGATGCGTCACGGACCCAAGCGATCCTAGACTCTTCTGCATCCAAGAAACTTGATTTTGGTGGAGCCTCCCCATCTTCATCGACGCTAGAGACACTAACCATTCTTACCCCGTACACCCGGTACTTATTACACCGTCAAATCATTCCTTATCTTCGTCTATTCTTTGGAGGCTTCTTAAGCCTAGCCTCAATATGCATCACTTGGTCAGAGCTGGTGAAGGGGGCTTTTCCATCCTTGTCCGTGATCCGATTTACCGTCGTTCACCATTGGACCGGAGATAGCGGCCGCGTTGGATTTGCTGGCCAATTGATTGCTGCGTTCTGGATATTATACATGTGTACAGCAGCATTGCACACCGTGACGGACGTGAAGGTCTGGCGTGGCCGGGCCTTGGTCAAACGCAATACAGCGCACGAATCCGCGTTTTGGTATGCTGGCCAAGTCGCGAGGCTCACAGTGCCACTTTCTTATAACTTCACTACCTTGATGTCACCCAAGATATATATGAAAACCGTCTTCTACAACCTCCTTGGCCGATACGTCGACCTCACCCCCCTTGGAGACTGGTTTGACAACTTGTTCCCCATATTTGTTTTACTGCCGGTCCTCGCGACATTGTTTGGGTTATATGGTAAAGTAAAGCGCTTCTTTGGATTCGGTGTGGACATTGTCGACGATGAAGAGGACGAGAATTCAGCAGGATATGGAACAGGTTCCTGGCGAGAAGGCCGGGTACTCATCGAGCGTGAGCTGAACGGGACATCAATCTCCCGACGACTAGAGGAGGCCGCATCACGCGGTACTTCAGGCCGAACACAACCCATTTTGACGGTACCATCAGCTAGGACCGAGGGTGTCAGGACACCCTTTGCCACTTCGCCATCTCAACGCGATGTTCCCGCACGAAACACAATAGCTCGAGGGCGGACGACAGTAACCACGCCCTCGGAGCAAGAAGATGACAGCTTCTTCGCCAATCTCGGCCATCGGTTCAAAAATACAATAGATACAATAGATACGCCTAAATGGATTCAAGAGATCGGAGACGGCTTCAAGAAACCGAAATGGATGGGCGGCGATGATGAGGCGAGCGGGAGTGGTAGCCGTGACGGAGGCGACGCGGCGGACTCGGATATACGGAGATGGTTCGGAGGCGATGGACGAATACAGTTATGATACCACTGCGATATATGGTTAGAATACGGCTTTAGACACAGGTGGTTCTACATACCTCATTATACATACATACTCTTAATTATAATAATCACCCACGTTAGCATCTAAGCTTATAGAGCAGGGAACCGATATGCTTTGATGATGTCAAACATGTGTACCATGCCACCATCACACAGGTGTTTCCAACGGAGCGGCGCGGCATTCAATTACCTATCAGTCAACGTGGGTATGGGTATCCAGCTCCTGTTACGGTATCTGGTATCTAGCTCCCAGCACTTCATCACCTTATGGATAGGGAGAGGAATTCTTTACTGTAGTACTTTCAATTCGAATCCCATGTATACAGGCGGTAGCATCCATTTTTTTTTCATTGTGGTTATGCAACGGAGGGTTCAATTCTACCGTAACTATGTCAGTAGGCAAGTAGCGGTAGTAGGTACACAAACACGACAAAACGCAAACCTGATCCGCCCGAACCAAGTCGGCCCGGCACGTTGCGTTTCTCGGTCAAATTATTAGGTGGTAGTAGTCATCAGTCCATCGTTCCTTTTTTTTGTCTTCCCTGAGCAAATGCAAGTGTTGCCGATCGTGAGAAACGATGAGGAAAGGAACACACACAAAACAAGAAAAGCAACCCTGTATTAACCCCCTCCTTGATTCGTCTTCTCCTATCCATCACGAGTCCACGTTGGCGTGTGCGCCACCACCAAGGGCGTTTTGTGCCAGGTGAGTAATAATGTTTCAGATGATATCGTAGGTATTCGCGTCGGGGGATGGGAAGGACAAGGACCGGGCGGGAGCGAGGGGGTGGGTGGTGTAGACCTTCGGGTAAGAACCAATGGCTGAGCGACGACGACAAGGAGCGCGGTAACGTGAGTCGGCAAGGCCGGAGAAGAGAAATTGTCGACGATCGTCGCCCCGGGTAAAGAGGAAGGTCCCGGTGCGAGATTATGTCATGGTCCCCCGTAGTCAAGTCCGTTCCTTCATCCAGTGCAAGAGGTGCCTCTTCCTTCCGTCGTGCGTGAAAGTTACGTAGTCGTCCATTGATCATTTCCCGAGCGTAGTAATGTCCACAAAACCGAAGCCCGTGCGACCCGAGAAGAATGCCTTATGTAATTTCCCCTCTCCGACGAACGAAAACTTAGACATGCTGAACCACAGCTACGACGGCAGCGCCGCCGAGCAGCGCTCCCAAGCCCATCATACCGGTGGCTCCAGCAGCATTGGCAGAGTGAGTGGTGCTGGACGGCGGTGCAGGGCCGGAAGTAGTAGCTGTGCCAGTGTGGGAGTGGGTAGAAGTGGTGGCAGTCACAGAGCCAGATTCAGTACGGGTAGTCCCACTACCAGGAGGAGTGCCGGTAGAAGACTCCGAACCACCGTAGGAGACAGGAGTAATAGTCTCACCTCCACCGGGGGCAGTAGGAGTCTCAGTACCGGCGGGAGGAGTAGGGGTAGCCGATGTCTCTGTGAGAAGAGTGCCAGTGATGGACCCGGACTCGGGGGGCACAACAACAATAACAGAGGTAGAAGACACGTCGCCACCACCACCACCATAGCCAGTGGGAGTCTCGCCAGTCTCGCCACCAGGAGGAGTACCCAGGGTGACGGTGACAGTGACTGTGTTGGAAGGGGGCGGCATCACCACGGTCTGAGAAGCAGTCACGGTGACGGTCGGACTGCAGCTGCAGTCATCCTCAAGCTTCTTATCAACTTCGATGCCAGAAGCCTAATAACAACAAGGTTAGTGTTGAGGAAGACGCCGGGGATTCGCAGGGATAATTGGGCAAGAGGACGAAGAAGTGATTCGGAGTGGGTGCAGGCGCTTGGGTGAGCCTCGAAAGTACGATGTGACCAGGATGAAATCGGCGAGCAGACTTACCATGGCGAAGGCGGCGAACAAGAAAACGGCAACGGTCTTCAGGAACTGCATCTTGACGCCAGTCGATCGTGGAAGTTGGATTGGTGTTTGGTGAGACGATGAAGGTTGTGTTGCTTGTGCGAAGACAAGAAAGGCGCAAGAATTGGCAAGTGAAGTGGGTGATTGGGATGCGGGTGAGCTTGACGGTGTGAGAGAGACTGAGGGCCAAAGTGTACTCGTGGGAGATGGACACGGATCGAGAGAGGAAGGAAGGAAGAGAGGAGTAGGAGGAATGTGTTTGTCAAAATAGCGAGGTGTATTTGTGGGCTGCTCTTCAGTCGATCTTGGTTGCTGGTGAACACAGTTGATTATGCAGATACGTCTGTACAGAGATCCATTGATTAGTACCTGTGGCCACAGCCACACGTAGGTACCTAAGCTACATGCATCAAGTACTTCAGTATCAGACAGTTATGTAGATAGAACCTCGGGAGGTGGTAGGTAGTAGGTCAGGCTCTTCCTGCTGTTTATTGGCCACGTAGCAGGTGAATGTTGTCAAAAGGTACCCTCTACTTACTGAGCCAGACCGGTCGAGCATGTAAACGGAATACAGGTATGTAGTGAGGTATAAGTGCAAGCTACCTACATGTAGTTGGAAGCATCACGTATACACACATACAGACTTGAACATGTTTATTCGCCCCAGCCACTGGCAGTGTCTGTAGTACCAGATATGAGATTCACTCCCACACCACAGGCCGAAGATTCATGCGTGCAATGTGGCTATTGTACATGGCCCATATCTATCTCGGTGTAGGTACGCTCCCACTAATGCGACCACCCGCTGGCGGAAACACGAAATGGTTCACAGCCAAATGGGTTTGTTTGCTCTGTAGTACCTACCAGGTGTTTCATCATAGATCTCGATATCATGTCGTGACCTCGTGGTACCGCCCTCTCTAGGTTCCTTGCATCTTACTATTATTATTACCTACCTCGTACCTACGTTTGTAACACCACGCCCACTTGACACTTGGGGTAGCTGATATGTAATGTTGTCTTGGAACACACTATCGGCAGTGAGTAGTTAGTTCAACCCACTTCTTGGGCATGTTGTGATCAAGTGATGTCTGCCCATTCCAATGAAGCAACGCCGAGATAATATGAAAGTCTAGCCCTGTATCGGTGGTGAGTAGCTTGATGCTTATGTATTCCTCGCCCAGGGACCGGCTGTTCGACCGGTCTTAGTACGTTCATTTTCTGAGTTGCTGGTGTTATGGTTTGTGTCTCTTCATAGATCATGCTATCGTACAGAGTGGTTCGAGATGTTAGACTTCGAGAGAGAGCCCACGTTACTGGGACGGGAGCGGGAGATTACGTGAGCGGCGAACACCATGTCACAGACACAAGGCTCGGGATAAAGACCCAACGCTTAGCCCAACCTCGCCGCATCGTCAAATTAAAAACCCAACGACCAATGATTAGTACTTTGGTCACAGAAACACGGGGTTAGGCATAGGGCCCGGCCGAGTGAGCCGAACCCATATGAAAATCGGATGAACCGGTCTGGCCACCAGCAGGAAGACATGACGTTACACTTCTAGCTAAATCGGGGCGTTCTCTTTTCTAAATCAAGTGAAAGGCATTATCTTTACCATAGCACCTGGTCCGTGACGGATGTTACGTAGCTGCTGGTGGGAAACGAAAGAGTTGGTGAGGGTTGTTGGTTGTCTTCGAAGAATATGTCGCCCTCCATTAGCCTCAAAGAGCTATCGGTTATTGAGCCACTTACCTAGGAGAATCACAAATATAAACCTTGAAGACCCGATTCGTGAGGATGCTGTCGAGCTAGACAATATGCGGTGTGGTTGAGGGCGAAGCTAAGAAGTCCAACCAAGTCGGGTGTTCAAAGGGCCAAATACCTAATTGCATGTTTACGAATGTGTACCATATCGTTAAACTCGTCTTTAAGTTACACCATATGCTACCTAGGACAATCCCGACATGCCAGAACCCCTTGGTGCGCGGTGGTAGCCCCGCGAAATGGGCTGACGATACATTGTGAGCTTCGGCAAGGTTGTTGGTACCATCCTCAGCTGTAGTTCCGCTATTTCATATCCCGCATCTAGATTGGGGATTGGCGTCATGCATGGTGAAGAGTCATTGTCAGTAGTCAAGCTAAGACACCAATCGCAGCCTCTTATTTACCGACACATCCCAGAATTTAATGTGTAGGTGCCATACCAGCTATATGCTCCAGACCTTTTTAATCGCGTTAAGAATCGCTAGATAAAAGTGATGGTTGATACATGGGCAGGGGCCCAATGGACGCCACACCACTCCAGGGATTGTTAAATCAAACGTCTGTGGTAGTCACAGCCGAAGACTTGTCAAGCCCCGAGAGGAATACGATCCGGAGAGGGCACTAGAGCCTCCTGCTCCCCAAGGCAGTGAGGCGGATGAGGAAGAAGCACCATGGCTGTTCAGTGTCGTCGCACCCTTGATTTCGACCAGCTTATTATTACAATAGAGTAGGTCTAGCGATCGCGTCCCCGTGTTCCCTTTTCAGACGTCTTTATTGTAAGGGGCAATGCCTTTTTTCATCTCAAGGACAATCTCTGCTGCTTCTTGGCTATTTTTGGCCTCGAAGTCGTATCGCTTGGTTTCCGAATCCCGAAACACGAGCAGCTGGAAATGTTGGTCAATAAATACGTGCTCACAAGGCACAAATATGCGGAACTTTCATACCTTGAAGTTGCTCGGATGCCGACGGGACATATTGCACCCAATAACGTTGCTGAAGTGGACGGTCGTTGTTTTCCCGCCTTCACGGGTTACTTTACCCCCGGAAGAGGGCATAATATAAACATACTCGCCGTCAATCGCAATGATCCTTTCGTTCAAGCCAACGAATCGCATGGGCTGTTTCCGCCAGACGATATATTTCTGGTAAGTGGTCTTGTTACCGCTACCAGCCTCATCCGCCATTGTAGCTTGTTGGGCAAGAGGATGTGCCGTCATGACCTTTTTCTTTCCTTTCTGGGGCATTTGTGCGTCCCAAACATGTGATTTGGGAGAGGAGCTTCCAGGAGAGCCGGTGATGGTGAGCGGGCCATCCGTCGCAAATCGACGACGGTGCAGTTCAAGGTCCATGACATTGCCTATGGAAGACACAGCCCGGTCCACATAAGCTACCGCACCGGAAGCAGGAAGCTTCAGGACATGAGCATTCTTGTCTAGTTGCCTTTTACGGCAGACTAAATCAAGAACCTCGGCGAAATACATGTCTGTTGTCACATCTACCGTGATCATTTGGCCGGGGGGGACGTCGGGAGAAAGGATATGGATTCTTAGGAGCTTCTTCTGCCCTCTAGTGGCAGCCGGGGTGCTCGTCGGCGCTGCTGGTTTATCAGCAAAATTCGTATCTACTCGGTACGTAGTCGTGATGATTGGATTTGCTCGAGGATGTGCCACAACGGGCAGAGTAGGCGGTGGTTGAGGTGTGTTCTTGGGGGTGATATCATCAGGTTCCTCAGCAACTACTTCTTGTTCAAATTGTGGTGTTTGGAGTCGGTTGTCAGCAAAGCCAGCCTCAGAGGCTTGTACCAATGCGAAATCATCATATGTTTTTGACGCTGATCGTGACCTCGCTGCTCGATTATTCGCTGTCGTGAATGAATTAAGAGGTCTCTTCCGATCTAGTGGCTCAAAATCATCGTCAACTTCGCCGCCTTCCTCGACCATTCTCAGTGTCCACCAGTTCACATTTAGCTTGTCTGTCGGAATGGGAGGTTCACGCTTCTCAGCATGGTATCTCCACAGACTTAATCCGATTAACTCGGCTACCGTTACCGGCCGGAATGACCCGTCTGCCTCCTGGAGGTTTCGCCTGATCAATACCTCAAAGGGTGTTTCTGCATCATCAGAAAATGGTGCATAAATCCGTAACCGTATAGGATCAGGGTCACCCTGGCCCGATAGAGAAGCGAATTGGTCAAACTGCACGACCGGCTTGGATTTCTTCGCCTTAAATGCATCTGAAAGCAAGCTTCGGGGATGGATAACGCTCAAGGGCCTGATGGTACTCATCGGTCGAGGCGGGGGCAAAGCATGCAGCAATTGCGGCTGTGGTGGGACTGGGACTTTTCTGACAGTCGATTGTCTGAGCAACTGCTTTGGCACAGTACCAACGACTTGTTGACCGGGCGAGGCACCAACAACAGGCGCCTCAACAGTGTCAAGAATTGAAGTTGAATCGGCGCTTCCAGCAAAGGCAGAAGATGTATCCGACATATCGGAATCCTCATCTGCTAACAGTTCGCTATCCTTACGCCTGATGCCTTGGGTTGGTTCATCACTAGACTTGGATTGCGATCTTGTTGTTCGTGTCGCTGACTTCAGCGCTTCCTTTCGCCTATGATAACCGGATGCGTCGAACTCGTTCTCGGACGAAAATTCACTACTAGTGACGGTATCACGGCGCGCGCGTTCTTTGACGATTTCCAAAGCAGACTGTGAGCCCCGTCTTGCCCCGGGAGCCTGACGTGGCGAGGACATGGTCGTCATTTGGCGCAGATTGGAGGATTGAATGGGCGAGGAACCGGCGCGACTGCGAACCGGCATCTTGGCGAATCTTATCTGCTGGGCGGCTCGTTGGTCGGACTCATCATCGCTTTCATCGCTAAGGTCACTGCTATCGTCTTCCTCCATCTGTTCCCGTCGTCGCTCTCTACGCCGCTTGATTGCGCTGCCAGGTCCCAGTGTATCGCCCCCGCCACCAGTCAGCATGCCACCTTCGGCTTCATCTTCGAGAGTCAGACCAGTCGGCCGAGGGGCGGCCTGAAAGTACTCGGACGCGATGGCCGTAGGTATCGGGGGAGAATGGGTTCGTTTTACGTGGGCGGGATTGAAGCGCCAACCAGCGGCTTTGAAAGGGGCGGTATTGAGGAAATTGTCGTTTATGGTGATAAGTCGCTCGCCAACGCCATCAGCGATCTCGGTAAGGTAGCTAGTTCGCAGTTGGTACGAGACCAAGCTATAGCAAATTCAGGATTAGCATGCTATGCCGGCAATCATGTGATAAGTACGTCAAGCAGCACATGGAAGGAATGGGTAGGGGTAAGGGAGGGGACTTGCTCTTCCACCTGGATCAAGGACATTGTTGACGCGGGATCAAGTCCGAATATAGTTGGGTAGAATTAGACATCAGCGTGTTTCCCTGGCATGTCCATGGTTAGGTAGGTAGCGATTTGGTGTCAATATACAGCAAGTTTTCGTGGCGTGGTTTGTGTTTCCCTTGTCGTCAAGGCTAATGCTATGTTAAATGCGAAATAAGCCGTCTCTGAGCTCTGGATGTTGCAGTTGTTGTAACTCTGCGGCTCAACATTGCAGCAGGATGTTATTTCAGCACTTCCTGCTACTGTTCCGGCTATCCTTCTTTAAGCTGGAGTGGGCAAGCATGGGGCATTACTCGGGTGGGGAAATCATGTCGATCTGCGGGGTCGGTTAAAGTAGTACCGATAGGTTAGGTACTACTTGAACTAGGTACATGTAGGTAGGTAGGTAGTCTAGTGTAGCTAGCTAGCACCAAGCTGAGCCAATGAGTCCGTAGAGTACCTATTCCTCCCGTGACAAGCCTGTTGTCCATTTATTATGTATCTACGGTACCAAGATGTACCTAGTAAGATGGAAAGAAGTAAGGAAGCGTCCCAGCAGTCTGCTGGCAGAAATTTGGAGCGGTTTACCTACCTATGGTTAGGCAGATTTGTAGTCGAGGCCATTAACTACGATTTCATACCCAAGGTATCCTCAGAAAAATGATGATGAATTCCGAAGTAGATATGCTCGCTTTTTTATTTTGCTAAGCCTTCTGCTTCTATTCCGCCGGCGTGTCGATGGTGCATTGTCACAAATAGCCTTGTTCTTGATGAAATACCAAACCTTAACGTCCCAGGCTTCTATGAGCTCATTATGCCTGTAGTGGCGGTCACTCGCAACTACTTAGCCAGCCACTAGATTGGCACCTAGTTGGGAGGCAGTATGTTCAAATGCTACAAGTTACGAATAGGATGATTCCAAGATTGAAGCATTTAAACCATCTAGAGAGACGATTGGGCTGAAAATATAGCAACTGCCTCGTACTGTTCGCTTCTTGTTCTTCTTTTGCTCTCTTGTTGAGATGGAAATGGAGTTTAAGTGTGAGCATCACTGCAATCGTGTTTTGGATTGTGTTAGCCAAATTTAAAGGGAGAGAAAAATAAGTTGAACAAGAAGAAGAGATGTTGGACTCGTGTCTTGTACCTAGGTAGATTCGGTAACTGTTATGTTAATTACCTAGTAGGGTATACATGTAAGAGGTTGCTCCCATCAAGCCACGGAAAATCAGAACCGCCACACTTTTGCCACCCCAGCCACATTTCTAGCAATTGTCCACTCCTGTCCCTTATCAACTATCGAATCTCGAGCTCCCAATCTCTACCCAAGAAGTACTCACATCTCAATCCTCTATCCACCGGCAACCATGGGGCTTGTCGATTACTCCGATTCGGAGTCCGAGGCAGAAACCGTGACGAGACCCGAGCCATCAGCACAGCAACCGACAGCAAGCGGAAGCAAAAAACCAGCATTCCAGAAAGTCGTCGACCGCTCCAAGTCAGGCAAGATCCTAGTCAATTTGCCAGGGAGCTCGTCCGGACAGGATGGCAGCAACGCCACAACGGACGGAGACGAGCCTCCTGCGAAACGCGCGCGAATATCAAAGGGTGGGGCATTCAGTGGTTTCAATTCGTTCCTCCCGCCACCCAAGAACCTCGGGAAAAAGCCTGTGACTTCGGCCACCAGTAGCCGGAGCAGTAGTGGTGTTAAGGGAACGAATGCACCACGACCGGGTGTTCATCTGAAGACAGGCGCTGCACCCGGCTTTAGCAGAAATACGGACGAAGATTTCGGTGACGATCTCAGAGACGAAAAGTCGGCCTCGGGTGGTGATGGTGGTGGCGGGATCAACCTGCCTGCACCCAAGTCACTGCAGCCTACGATACCGGCTGGACAGAAGCCAGCAGATGAGGTTGAGCTAGTTGGCAAGCCTCTGATGTTTCGCCCTCTGTCCGTGTCGAGAAAGAAACCAACCAAGAAGGCCACTACGAAGTCCACGGCTACCACCACCACTACTTCGAAGAGCACTACTACCACCGCTTCTGCACCCACGCCAACAGCGTCAACGACCCAAACTGTGGCGGCGAACGCTGAACCGCCGCCAAAGAAGAAACTATCTCTATTCTCCATATCCGATGAGCCGCCGGAAGAACCTGAACCCAAAGTCAGCAGCAACGACGTGTACGAGCCCTTGGTCGACACCGACGATGCACTCAGCACGTCCTTCGCAGAATACGACGCCCAGTACAGTTCTTACGCAGCGCCGTCACAAGCGGCGACTGTATCCAGTGCATCCGGTGCGTTCAACTCGCTGGACAACATAGCGAGCGACATGAACCTCTCCGCCACCGCACGGCGCGAGCTCTTTGGGCGACGAGGGGCCCCGAGCGCCGACATGGCCGCGGCGAAGGTGATCAACTTCGACACTGAGAAGGAGTACGCGCACAACGAGGTATTGCGGGCGAGCGGGGAGCAGCAAATCTACAATCCGGTGCGCGCGGTTGCCCCAGGAAAGCACACTTTGCGCCAGCTCGTCAGCCAGGTTCACAACCAGCGCGACGCGCTCGAAGAGAGCTTTGCCAAAGGGAAAGCCAAGCAGAACGAGGCTGGGGCCCGTTATGGGTGGCGTTGATGATCGAAAAGTTCACCTGGAGCCTCTAATTAGTATCAACACACAAACCCAGAAGAGGTTCACTAGGACATTCTTCAAGATCGAGCCCAAGCCAAATCTCATAGGTCTCACATCAATTCCGGTTAGGTGGATATCGTTAGGTTTATTGCACAGCTAGTCTACTAATGCTACAGTGATCCCGACCTTGATGGGTGTCTATGTCCTAATATATTTGATTTCAGCAAGTCTCTACCACCACTGTACGCCCTTGCGTCCACGTGTCGCCCTTGAACAAGAATCCCCATTCGCCTCTTGTTATCGGGGAAATATCATCATACCCATTTGGCGTCGTGGGACCGAGTCGCTGTGACTGCCTATTGTCGCAAGGCGAGAGCATCTCATCAATGGATTGGCCTAACGTATTGCGGTTAGGCCAGAACATCGACGGCCGCACGGGTCCATCGCGAAGTGGTTGCGGTGTACGATCATCGTCTTCGTCAGCGCAATCGTTACCCTTTTCTGTTGTGATTTCGAAACTATCGAATCTGATCTCTAGCTCTTCGACGTTGCCGCGACTCTCACCATCAGCGTTGCCATTGGCTTCCTGTGTTCTATTTGGCTTCCCATCCATGCCCAGTTCTATGGCTGCCCCCGGAGCTTGCGGTACTGCTTTCGGCTTCGGTCTGATGAGACGTGGTGTTGTGGCGATATTGGTATTTAGTTTTAAGACCGGCGTTGTCTGAGCCTTGGGCGGTGGTGGTGTGCCAATTTTGATGAAACCCATGCGTTTTGCATCATTTTCATTATCGCGGTCGCGCCCCTGACCCTTCGGCATAGGCGGTAGCTCGAAAGGCCCCCGTCGCTCTGGGCCGCCGTATGCACGCCTGTACATGCGCTCGACATCTGCCAGTGCCGTTGGGTTTACACCCATCCAATCAAAGCTGCGGTACAGATCTGCCTTTGGTACGGGCCGGCTACCGTTTAATAGCACCAACCGGCGCAAACAGTCGACTGCGTCTTCAAGACGGGAACCGTCTGCTGTAGTGGGTATGGGTGTTGGCGGCATTGAGTGGATAGGATGATTTGATAATCCTGGTGAGCTGAGTGGTGTTTGTGTCCGGGAGTTTGGTGCGATGATCGACTTTGCATATGCCGCCAGCGCCGCCTTGAAGCTATATAGTCTGTCCAGCCCTAGCAAAGTCAACCCCTCTGATGAGAAAAGCACTTCATTTTGCTGGACGCTCCGCCGCACGAGATCGGCGCTCAGCCCACATGCCGAGGCGGTCATGACCGGTGGTAGCCTGCCTACCCCTGCGTGAAATTTGCGTTCTGCTTTAGTAATCGTTGTATGTATCACCTTCTCATCCTTTGGCGAGACCGGTGACGTATAGATCAGCCGAACCCCAAAGGATTCTGGGCTTTGAAACGGATGGGAAGTGGCGCATGAGGACGCAGCTGTCGTTGTCGTGACAATGCTGGATGGCGTGTGGGGAGTCATGGGTGTGGAAGGGAGCGGACTTGCTGGCGTTAGAGGGAGTATCCAGCGCCGTGGGCTGGTGGTAGGTTCCACCGATGGCAGTGGAAGGGTGGGAGACATTAACGTGCTGGACGCTGTTTCCGAAATGGAGGATGACGTGGACCCTGAACTAGACGAGGCGGTGGAACTGCCTGTCCCCCTCCGCACCAGCTGTCGTAATCCAAGTACTGGGGATGTGAAACGCGACGGCGAGGCGAAGCCTGATGCCGAGTACTCGGGTGTCTGCGGGGGCGAGGTTGGGGTTGCGCAAGTCCGGACGTTTGGTAATTGATACTCGTTCTTCACTACGATAAGCGTGATGTGTAGGCTTTTGCGCGCGAGCCTCTTCGATGCATACTCAAGGGTAGCCGTCAACTGCGGGGGCAGATTGTGTGCGTCGAGGATCGACCTCCCAGCCTCGAGGGGTGACGAGATACGCTGTTTCGAGAGCGACATGGTGGTCCCACAACAAACAAAACTTCGGACGAAATGGTATGGGATACGGAAAATGGAAAGCGAGCGACGGAAAGAAAGAAAAGAGGCAGTGTATGCAAAGTCAAGCCTCTTCCGCTAGCTTAAATATACCTCGAGGTCGCAATGCAACATCGATGATCATGAGACGCACGAACACGCAGGAAAGCAAGTGTGGTGCGGATTGTGATAGAAGATTAGGTGGGTAGATATATCTATCCATGGCCACATGGGATGTGCGAGATGCCTGTTGGGGATCTTCGAGATGAACTCTTGAAACAAAGATCTTTTCCCAAAACAGACGTCGACATGACCACCCCTAGAAAAGGAGAGATGCCATGTATACACCGGCCGCTATCTGGACATATGGCTACGTGTATACTAGGCATGGCGTGTCTATGGTAATGGTGCATGTACCCGTTGGTAAGCAATATTGAGCGTGATAGAGGGTACAGATAGGAGGAGACAAATATAGCAAGGGCGGCTAAAATGGAGAGGAAAGGGAAGATATGCGACCATTACCGGCCGTCATGCATAAAGAGAAAACCACATGGCGAGCTTAGAAACATGAAACATGGAAACATGAAACGAGGCACAGGAACAAGAGAGAACGCAGCGAATGACAGCGTAGGTGGTAGAAGTGATGATGCTATGCAGCAGCCCCCCGGCCGGGTCTCCTCCACCAGCCACTGTAGCTGCCGGACGTGGATGAGCCAAGGCTGAGCGAACAGGGGGGCCGACAGGAAGTGGGTGTGATGAGTGATGTGTGTGTGATCCAAGAGTGGTTTTTTTTTAGGTACAGGCTTCATGCAAACCACGGTTTAAGCTTCTGGATTCTCATTCCTTCGTTCAAGACTATGTACCTAGGTACTCACAGTAATCCAACATCATCTATCCATTACTCGCCTCGAGATTGATTACGATCATGAAGTTCTTATGAGTGGTAACTATTGCTATTTGTTGTTTCTATATTTGGTGTTTAGTTGAAACTCGGCCGGGAAATTGCCAATGCCTTCACTGCTTACACGATAGATACTTGCGATAGATATGTACTTGTTCCTTCTCGTTCCAACTCTTCTGCCTGTCGTTATTCCCCGGTGAACTATGTATAGGTTAATAGTGTAACTGTTGGCAGCGGGGTAACAGGTTCAAGTGGATAGATAGATAGTGTATGCATCAACAATTCTGCTGTCACTTGGCTCAAACTACCTACCTACCTGCCTGTCAACTAGGCTACCTAACCTAGCCTGGTGTTGGCATGGGTTGGTTGTGTGATGTGCTATGCATTGCCGCGTGCAGACTTGACTACCTACCTCAGACATGGATATACCCTGGAACGGATTCCTTAACTCTTGTTCTACCCTTTTTTTTTTTTTTCTCGCTGATGACGATTATCTAAGTCTACATACTTCGTTTTGAGTGACACAATAGAACGGACAACCCCAACGGACTGACTATAGACATTATTTTGCGACATCTCCTGTCAAGTAAATGCAAGCAATTGTAACAAGAGATCGATTACCTACTTCAGTACCTACTTAGTCGTAGTGGAGTGCACAACAACCGTGCATATATCTACCTAGTTACACTACATGGCGCTGTATGTAGGTCTAACTCACCGCCAATAGGAAAAGGTCCGAGCTTTCATAACCGCCAGACCCATGATGAGGGGTCTACTAGTAGTTCACCCCAGCCCAGTTCGGACCACTTAGCTACTTATCTAACAGCACCTGATGTCGAAGAAGAGGTATTGTATGATTTACCCCGCCCTCGCCCTTGTGCGCTATAAACTCTGGCGGGAATCACGCCATGGCAGAATCAACGAGTGAAATATATCGGCGGAGATAATAACAAACAACAAAAACGATCTCGCTTAAATCTCGCAAAGGGAAGCGAAAGTCTACCAGTATCTGTCTGCAACGAACAAGGGGGTCGGGATCCCAATTCAACCAACCAGAGGAGGGTATATCCTCCCCCGCATCGAGAACCAACAAGTCCACTGAAGTCTCGGCGGCTAATATCTGTATAAGAGGTAGCTATATACATATGCTAAGTATGCGTAGGTATGCCTGCGAGCGGAGGCGGATGCCGCTAATCGCTAAATATATGCACCAATGGCAGCGCCCAGCCGAGCCTAGCAAGCGACCAATGCTACAGCAGATCGGGAGTCGGGGGGGGGGGGGGGGGGGGGGGGGGGGCGCTATCTCTACTCGACTACCGGTAGCTTAACCTCTAGGTCGACCCTGTTCTGGTCGTTGAGTGGTTTTGATGTGTGAATGTCCTCAGGGGACATAGACATAGACATAGCGAGTTTAGCTCCAAGTGCACTCTCAATGATGTCCGTGGCTTGTGCGAGCGACGTTGCGGCTACCAGCGAACTCGCGTACGTCGAGAAGACTTCGCGAGATCGGATAAATATAAGGTCCCAATCGACCCGGTATTCGTCTGAAACAGTGACGTTCTCCGCAGCCCAGCCGATGTCTGTTATAAAACCCAAGCCTAGGGCGCAAGCGGCAAGACCTTGAAATCGACGGCGCTGCGCTAAACCATCAAGGTAGGTATTTCCTGAGGCGTAGTTGCTTAGGGTGCTGCTTCCCATGTAGTCAGAGGCTGAAGACAGCATGGTGAAGAAATCGAGGTCTTTCGGCATCAGTTTATGCATGTTCCATGCGCCTTGAATCTTTACACGCGTTGTCTCAATCCACTGCTCATAGGTCATGGCCTCGAAAAGTATGTCATTCAGCACCATCGTAGAATGGATGGCGCCCCTTAACGCGCGGCTTTCCGGCTGACATGCGTACCATTGTGGCCTGGAAAGCTATTGGAACACGTCGGATTTCTACGAGGTAGCGTGAACGTCAACATTCTTGAGTTCTTCTATCGTGGTCTTCGCCTCCGGTTTGGCAGTTCCTGACCTCGAGAAAAAGGCGGTGTGCTTGGCACCATGTTTGGCGAGAAAATGCATTAGGGAGCGATCAATACCTCCTAGCCCACCGACGATGACATACGTCGCATTTCCGCTAAGACGTACAGAGTTTAGCCTACGGGGTATGACAGGAACTAGGTCTTCTGGATGGACACTCGAGACAATCTTGCCTATATGCTCATCCTGTTGCATCATTCTGAAGGCTTTTTCCATCTCTGAGTCTCTGTACACTGTTGTCGGTTTGATTTGGCCGACGCTTCCCTCTCGTATGAGGTTGAAGCTTTGATGTAAGACTCGGGCCATTAGAATGCGGTTATGACGGAGCAGTGCTACATTGCTATCAGTATATGGAAAGACTACAAGAGTTGTTACTAACCTCCATGTTCACGCTAGTGAATATTACGTTTCGATAGAAGGTACCCACCTCTAAGCCGGCATTACTGAAAATATATCTCATTTCAACTTCTACGAAGCGGCCGAACATAGATGTGCGCTCCCATGTCCTCCCTAGTGCTTCGCCAGATAAGGAGTTTAGTACGACGTCAACACCTTTGCCATTAGTCATGCGCATGATGCCTTTGGCGAACGACAGTTCTCGCGAGTTAAATATACGGTCTGGGGGGATTTTTATATTCGTCCGTGAGTAGCGGCCCCTTGGCCATTAAGCTAATTGTCGCAAATATCTCAGCGCCGATATGCTTAGCCAACTGAATTGCAGCTTGGACGAGACCTATAATTCTAGTTAGTCTCGCTACGAAACCAATATCACTTTTCAGAGTTTTATAAAATCGAAAGACAAAATTATAAGAGCGACGAAGACAATAGCGATGTTACTCACCCCCTGCGGCATTATGTGCGTTGTGCCATTCTGATCTCTTAGAGCCCCGAAAGCTTGCAGGGTGAGAGACGAAGTTGCAGGGTTAACCACAAGGATTCGCTGGTTGGGCTGCCTGTGGCCGCCCAGGTCCAACCATTTAGCAATCATGTTGTTGCAGTAACTAATGCCAAGAATGCTGAAATACTGCTTTAGTGTCAAGAGGCGCTAGAGCTGTAGATTTTGTTTTCATCAAAGAATATCAAAGCGGTAATTGATGAAGACATTGCCCTTCCCCGCCGCAAAGTGCGCGGCGATGCTGCTATCAAGGATGTCGAAGAGAGATTCACCCACTGCACACAGTAACCGACCGTCCGGTGAGGTTTTACTGAGTTGTGAAAGGAAATCGCTCTCGGTCTCGCTCTCGGTCTCGCTCTGAGACACTTGGGACAAGTCTTCCTTCCATAATAGTTGAGAACATATCTTCCTGATCTCCCATGGCTGTTTCTCGGGCTTCATCTCACCACCCAAGAGCACCTATTCGAATGAAATTGACTCCTTTCACCGCTATTTTCGGTCAACTCCAGGATTTGTCGCTCATGGCTGTTAACCCCATAAAGCTGCTGTGGCCTTGAAATTTGGGACCTATCTTATAGCAACTTTAGCATCTCATAAGAGCTCAGGTTCGACATCGGCTTATCTTACCCCATTCTACACCACAAGCTCTCCACGCATCGTAGAAATGGTCTGGCTTGATAGATTTCTTTCCAATGAAGAAGTTTTTCAAATATTCCTCTCTCATGCTTCGACATTCCGCAAAACCCTCCGCATCTATTTCGTTATCGTGTCGTACATATCAACTCGTTGAACCACGTCTAATGCGGAAAGCGAGCCCCTCACGTAGCGACAATGCCCCTGAGCATGCGGTATCAAGCGCGATAGAAGGCTGTCTGAAACCATAAACGTGTGAGAGCCTGTTGGCCAGCATTGTAGTTCTACTGCAAATAGCGGCGTGTAGTGGTAGACCATCTTTAATTATTATTGATTTTCAGCTAGAAATGCAAGCATAGAATGAAGTGTCTTTAGAAAGGCCGTCAAACATCATACACGGATACTCTGCATCCAGTCAGTTCGATTCCTCTCCTTCAGTGGACTAAGGGTAACGGCAATCCATCGTAAAGCCAGAGATCAACAGATGAGTCATATTTACAAACAGTTTTCACCAAGGATAGAGGCGTACCTTTACTAGGGGATGCCATAAAAATAGAAGCATCGTTCCTCACCAATCGTTCTATCGGCATTCCCGCTGGCAATTGTCAACTTTAATTTTCAACAGGTTTGAAGCTAGCAAATACCCTTTTCTAGACATTCAAAAGTCACCTCCATTAGCATTCTCAATTGTGGATCCAGGGTTGCCGCTTCAGCAGCCGTTATCGAAAGTAAGATTCTTAGTCGAGTGGGTAGTGATGAATTTCGAGGTTTACGTACAGAACTGTTCGAAGTTTCAGTTGAGGTACCTTGTTAAAAACAAGTATAAATACCCACCGAGGCATCGAAAAGTGCAGGGTCTCCTTCATCCAATGGGGCCCTTGCAGTTATTGTACCAATGCGCTCCTTGCTGGGATGCCAGTATGAACCGATGTAATATCTATTGTTTCGCACTTCCGGTCACGCTGAGTGGCCCTTGACAAGCATATCAAAGAAAGCAGTAGATAAGACTACAGTCCGTCATTTTGGGACCCCTTGATTTCGGGGAAAACAAAACGACACGCATTGCTTAACACTTGACTATTTATCGCTGCGTTTGCAATGCATGTTGACATCAGTCAATATTATCAGAACATAGTTATGGTTGGGTCTCTAACAGTGCAGCCTGGAAAGAACAATTACTGTTGCGGATTGTGTTGTTAATGACTTCTAGGCAGTGATTTTCTGCGGCAATGAAATAACTAGCGGGGGAAAAAGAAGAGAAGAGCTTTTAATGTGACATGTTTTTTTGTTAATGATGTGCATCATTGGAACCTGGTAATTGGTTGTGTGAGTGCTGGGGTTTAGTTTTAAGCGTGGCTGGTACTTAGATATTAGTGTGGCGCAGTCACTCCTTACCCTCACTCGCTATCATCATTCCATATGGTACGGAAACATGTTGTAACTCCTTTATCTGGCCCAATTCAATATTGACGTTGATCGAGCTAGGCTCCGCTATGTCATGTTCCACTCTATACAGAATAGCAGGTAAGCAAGCATCATCTCCTCTATGAAGCAAATGACCATTGAAGCATGACGTCATGTTGAACTGGCAACCCCCAGTCTTGTAGTATCGTGACTAGTCTTGCGTGTGACTATTCCAGCCACCCCCTTGTTATTAGTTAGACAGGATGTTGAACGTGGTCCTGATCGCTCACTGCAGTGTTCTTGCTATTCTCGTAAAGCCAGTTCTGCTTGTTTTACTTGTGGATGTGCTGTTAATGAACTTGAGTAAACCTCCCTGCTAAAATGGTGCCTTTCCCTCAAATTTCCGTGCGACTCCATGCTCGTCACCTGCAACAGCTCTATCAGCATTCAAGTTCTTATGGCCGTTACTAAGAATAGAATGACGCCCTCATGGAAGTAAGCTACAATGTGTGCGACTAAGCTGGAAACCACCTCTGCTTTTCAGTGGCAATACCGAGTAGCGCGAGCCAGTGTTGGGTAGCTATCGGCTCTTGACTCGTCCTCGATAGGCGTATAGAGACTTCGTCGTTCCTCTTCATCGTGCCACTCCCGCATACTCACATGCAGGTTCCTGGCGTCTTCGGTCTAGGTCACGGTATGGGTGCATTAGGGGAATGAAACTTGCTTCGTCGTCCACCAAGTCGCGACGCCTTTCTCTCCTCTGACACCGTAGAGTTGGTTCCTGTACTGGTTTTCTGGATACCACCTCGAGCCTCCATGTAGGTATCATTGAGCTTTGTTAGTCCGTCGACTGTTTGCCTCCAGGTGGCTCTAGGACCTCACTTATTTTTAAATGCTCCTCAATCCATTTCTCCATCTCGAGGGATGGACATGGCAACCTCGCGCTACACCCCATGTGGCCTAATTATATCGATTATGCCACTCTATCAGCTCAGTTTGCAACATATAACCGAACCTTGTCTCTCAATGTAATTAAGGCGCCTCGATGAGTTGAACTTCCTCTCTCAGCGATGCACTGTGCTCTCCTCGGAAATGGAGTCATCTACATGAATACTAACATCTCCCTCTAGAATTCCTTGGATAGGTGGTTCTATAGACCTGAAGGTGGACCTACCACACAACTCACTTTCTACGTCACACTTTTCGGTGCACTCGCGATACATCTTCATCACGCTTTCGACCCGCCCACTATCCCTTTCACTATTAGATAATTGTTTTTGTTTGTTTGTTTTAGTTGTTGTTTTTAGTTTGGGTAGTTTTAGGCGCGTCTACAGTGTACCTAAGCTACACCTTCGCATCGTAGAAGCGCCGAACAACGCTCACGCTCCCCCAATATACGTACCATCAACCGCAACCGAGTGCCCTGAAGTGTGCTGTAGAAGGGCCAAGTTGACACACTTTCTGGAGAGACTGGGTCACGGGAGCATGAACCGTAGTTGGAGAACCTCACTCCTTGAAGCATCGAAAAAAAAAGGCCGCGTCTGGCGTCGGAAGCCATGCCGAGCAACTTCCTCTTTCACACTGCTTAGGAACTCCCAGCTAAAACACTTCTTGCCATATCTTTGTTGGCGCACATTTGTTCCCACTATATGAGCCTTTCTCGACAATTGGATTGCTTAACAGTCCACGAAAGATTGTGATCTTGTGTTGCAATTGATACTACTTTGACTATCCGAACCATGCTGGTTATCGCTTGGTGAGATCTGTGGCGGAGAAGACTCGGAGTAGGCTTCGTCCCGCCAATAATTACGGTATCCTTCGGGCGTTGGAGCTTGCAGCTTTATCGCAATCTTGCGATGAGATGGTAGGTAGACCAGAATGTACAAGCTTTTCGCTCCGCGAATTATTATCTAGTGCTCAAAAGTGCTCAAAAGTGTACCAAATAGTACGCCTATTTTAGTAATAGGAATGATTGTTTTCATGGTTTGGCCCTCGTCGGGTTTGAAATCGGGGTTGTCCTTGGCCATGAGAAACAGTGTGGCATGGTTTAAAGGCTGGGACACTGAAACAATGAATAACACTCCCGCCAAAACACAGCATTGCCAATCTTGCAGATCAGTCTTGGCAATCACAGTTTACACCCGCTAACCCAATATCAACTGCCTACTTGGGCCAGGGGGCTGACCGGGGTTGGGATCGACTACCTATAGAAGGTAGGTAGTAGATACTTGCTAATCAATAGAGATGTTTCGCACCAATGTCACATGCCTTACCAGGCGATGTGGTGTACGCAACGACTCCTATTCTTGAATACTGCTACTAGCATATTCCCATAACCTCTCATTAAAACATGTCGCTGACTATCTTGTGCGGGACCCGTGCCTCTCCCACTGCGATGGATTGATACGACCTTGTTCAGTCATGGGGATGAAGCTCCGTTGGGCTATTTCTGCCAAAAGGTTCCAAACACAGTGCTACGTTGCACTTTCGTTGAGCGCCGCCAACTTATGGCATGTCGGCCACACTTACACACTTGATTGACAACACCATGTGAGCAACCACCTGCCAAATAAGTCGCATACCACCTAACAACTGAATAATCCCATGAGTGAGACACTGGACAAGGTGGCATAAGCCGTGCAACCTATAAGTACATGCTTTACGCCCGTCTACAAGCATGCAGTTTCCAGGGGCCCGATATCAGTCTGGTCATATCGGCAATTCACCCAAGCCCTTCTCAACCGTTTTTCTTCTTCAACAATGACACGCCTTCTCGATGCCGGTCTTGTCCTGCTGCCAGCTGTAGTGTCGACACTATTCGGCGCCGTGCCGGCATTGGCGCAGGACACATGCGATACTAAGGGTAAGCCAGCGGGCAAAGTTCTTCAAGGGTATTGGGAGAACTGGGACGGAGCCTCCAATGGAGTACACCCTGGGTTCGGCTGGACGCCGATCAACAACCCTGAAATTCAAGAGCATGGATACAACGTCATACAGGCCGCCTTTCCCGTCATCTTGCCAGACGGTACGGCACTATGGGCGGACGGCATAGACACGGGTGTTATAGTTCCGACTCCCGCCGAGATTTGCGAGGCTAAAGCGGCTGGTGCCACGATTCTGCTGTCCATCGGAGGTGCCACAGCCGCCATAGACCTCACGTCAAGTGGTGTTGCCGACAAGTTCATCTCAACCATAGTGCCGATCCTGAAACAGTATAACTTTGATGGTCTTGACATCGACATCGAAGCTGGCTTGATCGGAAGCGGTGACATCAATACGCTGTCTACGACACAGGCAAACCTTATCCGCATTA
This sequence comes from Ustulina deusta, assembly GCA_023159155.1. Taxonomy (NCBI): domain Eukaryota; kingdom Fungi; phylum Ascomycota; class Sordariomycetes; order Xylariales; family Xylariaceae; genus Ustulina; species Ustulina deusta. The sequence goes on along the minus strand of JAJNNX010000037.1, from coordinate 65,890 downwards.
TCGATGGCGTTCTTGCAGAGATGCCTGACAACTTTGGGCTGACAATGGCGCCCGAGACGGCGTACGTCACAGGTGGTTCTGTGACATACGGATCTATCTGGGGATCCTATCTGCCTATTATTAAGAAGTACGTCGACAACGGCCGTTTGTGGTGGTTAAACATGCAATATTACAACGGCGAAATGTACGGCTGCTCAGGCGATTCGTATGCAGCCGGCACTGTCGAAGGTTTCATCGCTCAAACTGATTGTTTGAACAAGGGCCTAGTCGTCCAGGGCACCACCATCAAGCTGCCTTATGACATGCAAGTCCCTGGTCTACCCGCACAGTCAGGGGCTGGCGGTGGTTATATGACTCCTGACTTGGTTGGCCAGGCTTGGGATCACTATAGTGGGCAGCTCAAAGGCTTGATGACGTGGTCAATCAACTGGGACGGGTCGAAAAACTGGACTTTTGGAGACAATTTGGTGGGGCGAATCCCCTAGGCCCAAAACCTCATGTCACTCTTAAATCTTCTGCTGTATATAGTTATGTGATATCCAGGTATAGAAATTCATAGTCTGGGTACTAGACATCCCCTACTTGCTCATTCCTCGTACCCTTGAACTTAGTCCAGGGGTACCCAATTGGGCTCTAAGTCGGCTGAGTAACAGAGTGAAATAGCCATGCGTGAGCTTGATGGCGTAGCCGTACTAGCTTCTTGGGCACTCACGTAGATCATTTAGAACACGTTGTTTATATGCCCATTACCTCGCATTGATGGAGGTGGCTCGGGCAACGATTGCTCAGCATTCAACGTGGATACTGTTGGTCAGATGTCGGGTTATCGTAATTTTCTTTGGGGTTGTACATATCTCGACATTACCCTCTTCACTTGAATCTCCTAGATAATGAATAGCTCATGCGGGGGCAGCCAACGCCAAATCAAAGTTTAAACGGGTTACTTCTTCGGTCCTGGAACTCTATAACGGTATCAATGAACAAGGAAGCATTGCCCACTATGCAAGATGTTTCTCGACCCGGCGCCGTAATGACAAAAACCGACTACATGCCCACCCTGGCTGTTGATTCAATTGATAACACAGGGTAAAAATCCCGAGTCTCTTTCAAGAGCTGCTACTTGTTACATATCCACAGGAAAGCTACATATGTACGAAATACCTTATATTGTCCTCTAGTTAGCCTTGCTTAGTGCGGTACAGCTTTTGATTATATGTCCCGCATCTTGTCTCCCACTTCTAACCTTCCAAATAAATATAATAGTGGATGAACCAGAAAATGAAAAATACAGAAATCCTAAATACCTCAAGGAGGAGACGCGAGCGAAAACAGTCACGTGAGACATTTTTTCTGTTTGCCTACAGAATGATCCGTGTGGAGGCTCATCACAATGGATTCAACGATAATGAGAGAATAGTTTAACGGGAATCGCCCCACCTTCCCCGAACAAACCATTTGTAAAAAGGAATAAGAACCTAGGAAACCCAAAAATCAAATAAAAAATAACATAAGAAAAAGAAAGGGGGAGGGGAGCTTCCCAGACTCTCAGCCTTTACAAATAAATATTCCGGTAAATGGCAAACTCTCGATGCTTGCGCGTGTGATACGTCTCCAACACTTTCAACCGGTAGAGGCGACGACGCTACACACTTTCGATCCTTTCAATGTGTCCCACAGACTTCTTGGATGGCACATCAACCTTCCTCATAGTACCGTCGGCCTCGGTAATTGGGGGCAAAGGTAATAGTCCTCCCTGGCTGGAATTGTACCTGTCCCTAATCCCAGCAATTTCGTAGATGAGAATAGAGGAATGACGCATTATAAGTACAACTAACAAAGCAATACATAAAACATTGTTGTTTGTAATAAACACCACCTAGCCACAAACCAATTTTAAATATGCCATGCTTTAACTTAGATCAAGTAGCCCTTATTAACTCCTCGTCTAATTCTTGCCTAATACTAAAGTGAAGTGGTATAAGTAGTGTGGCTGCAAGAGGTAGCTAGCTAGCCACTTTGCAGCTAAGTGGCTATTTATATGAGTCTACTAACTTCTGTATCTAATAACTAGCTAGATCTTTATTCCCTTTTTAATCAATCGTTGAATTAAATCCCTTCCTATTCCGATAAAAGACCCCTGTAATTTTAATTATAGAAAGTCATGTGAATTTGTAGGATATAGCCTATCTCTTCATGCAAGAAACAAGGGGCCTCTCCCTGAATGTGATTAAGTTGGCCGTTTCAATATTTAACTTGAGATATTTCAAACCTTCCCTGCCTCATTTAGTGTACAAGGATATCGATGAGCGCATTTGGGCCCTTGTAAATGATCTATACATACCCTCATTCAGATCGTGCCCGATATACAACGCTATTCGTCAGACCAGGGGCAGAGAGACCCTGGGCAACCATGAAGCCCGTATACCTCCCCGGGAAAAAAATCTGGTAAACCTGAGGTATCGGATATTTTGGCATTGCATAGGATCGTTCCAGACTTCCATAAAGGGCAAAGGCTTTATGTTCGGCCTAATCTCGATAAAGCACTTCGGAGCTTAAGAAACGAGAGCCACAAAATAGTCTTGTGGTTTATAGAAATCGGGAGGCAGGTAAAGAAGATAGCTAGGTATTACGCCCCACACGCATCCATTATATATTGTAGAAGTACTACCTTATCTAACTGTACCTAGACTTATTTTTTAATATATAATATAATACTATATACCTATTGTATATATTTATTTTTAACTGGTTATAAGCCCGGAAGCTTATAACCTATAATATTTATAAATTATTTTATTTATTATTATTTAAATTATTTTATAGTATTTAAACATAGCTACTACTATTTCTATTAAGCTAAAAACTAATAGTAATACTAAAAATAATACCTTAGTAGAAATACTATACTTTAATAATAGCTACCTACGTTACTATAAATGCTTTAATATATTAATTATATAACTAACAAAATATATTATATTTATTAAATCTAATAAATAATTTTTATTATATTTATATTTTTAATAATTATTATTATTATTATTATTAATAAAAAACAAAAATTGATTTATTTTAGTGTTTGTTATACGAAAGCATAAATTACTTAGAATACTAGATAAGCTGATATTTTTTTAATAACTAGAAATTTAGCTAAAATTAGGCTAAAAAAACAATAAATAATACTTTAGATATTTGGAACTAAGTTAAAAAGTTATTTAAGTTCTAAACTAAGCTTGTTTATAAATATTTAAAAAAATTACTATAAGATATAATTTTAAAACTTAATTATTTATTTTATTAATTTATTATTAATTTTTTAATAAAAAAAACTTTTTATATTTTATATAAAAACTTAAAAATAAATAAAAAATATACTTTTTTTATAAAAACTTTTTAAATTATAATTATTAGCTAAAAATTTCTTTTTTATTAATTATATTTTTAAATCTTTTATTATTGTTTTTATTACATAAAGTTTTTTTTATATTTATATTAGAAAATATTAATAAAATAAACCTATTTAAACTTAAAGTTATTATTTAATTATTTATATTAGAATCTAAATCTAATATATTTAATATTTTTATTTTAGGGCAACTTATACTTAAAATAATTAAAATATTATTTAATTCTAACTTTAATAATTTTATATTAAGTCTAACTTTATTAAATAATATTTTATTAAAATTTATTTTAAATAACTTATTTTATTATTTAATATTTAAAAAATATAATAGTTATTAAAATAAGTAATAATTTTAAAATAATTATTTTTTAAAGTATTATTATGTTTGATTTTTTAGTTAAATATTTTAAGTTTAAAAAATAAATAAAAAATTACATATATGTTATAAAATATATTAGTTTTTTATTTAAAAAATTAAAAGAAATAAACTAATCGAAATCCTTAATATATTAATAAGCTTTAATTTATATAAAGTATAAAAAACTTAAAAAGTTGCTTAATAAAAAATTAAAAGTTATATTTATAGCTGCTATAAAAAAAATATTTAAAAACTATTAATAAAATAATAAGTAAAGTTTAATAGTAAAAATAAAAAAGTTATAATAGCTAATATATAAAAACTAATTAATAAAAAAGTTAGGCTAGTTAGAAGTTTAGTTTTTTAAAACTTATTATATAAGTAAGAAAATATTTTATTAGTTATTAAAAGCTTAGTTTTAAATTTTGTTGTAAAACTTTATAATATTTGCTTTGATCTTAAAAATCTAAATCTAGAAAACTTTATTATTAGAGAACCTTTTTTAATAATAAGGTTTTTTTTAGGTCTAAGGAAGAACTACGCTAACTTTGTTTTTATTTTTTTTTAAATAAATTATTTTATTATTATTAGAAAACTTATAAAAAAAAAACTTATAAAAAGAATAATTTTTTAATTTGTTTTAATAAAAATATAATAAAAAGAATATATAAAAAAAATTATTAACTAAAACATTACTAAAGCTATACTATTTATAAATTAATAAAAAAAGAATTATAACAATAATAATAATAATTAAAAAAAAAAAAAAAAAGAACTTAATTATTTTTACTATATTACTGCTAGCTAAAAAGTTATAACTTATAGCTTTTTAGAATGTTTTTATATAAATTTAGACTTGGTTTTTAATTAGTAAAAGGTAAAAATATTAAATAAAAAGCAAAAAATATTAAATAATATAAATATAGCTGCTTTATTTATTAATAATGCTTTATTATTTTTATTACTAGGACCCTTAAACCTAATATTTTTAATTATCTGGGATAATATAAAAAAAGTAAAAAAGATACCGGAATAAAAACTAGATATTTTTAATAAGATATTTAGTAAATTTAGACATTGAAAGGATTAATGCTTATTAGTAATAGGGGTGCTACTTATAATATTATAAAGCTTAATAGCTATAGTTTTATTAAACTTTAGCTTTAAAAAGATTTTAGTAAAAATAAGTTTTTTAAATATATTAAAGCTAAAAATAGCAGAACTTATAAAATAAATTGCTAACTATATTGTTTTAAATAATAATTATAGCTAAACTAACTTTAGTAATAGATTGCTATTTATAAAACTTTAATTTTATAACGGGCTATTAGTTTATAGAATTAGTAGTACTATAGTTATTCTAGAATAGATAAGTACTGCTAGATTTTTTATTATTATAAACAAAAGAACTAAAATAGTTATTATTAATAATACTATTTATTGTTTTAAAATAAGCATAAATCTAGTTTTAATATTTTAATTTGTAAAAAAAGGAGTAAAGTTTCTGTTTTATTAAAATAAGGCCTAAGTAGCTATAAAAAAGTCCAGCGGACTATATATAATTAATTAGCTAAATAAAACTATTTAAGTAATTGCTTTTAATATTATTTTTTAAGCTTACTTAATTAACCTTACTTTAAAAGTATAGTATAAACAATTTAAATATATAAGTAATAAAAAAAATATAAGAACTAATAATAATAATAAAAAGTATTATTTTTTAAACTAAATATTGTTTTTATAAAGCTTATATTAAAAAAAAAATACAAATAAAACTTTCTAAAAAAAAACTTTCTAAAAAAATCTATTTTATAAAGTTTTTTTATTTTAATAAAGCTAGTATATTAAAAAATATTTCTATAGGCTATAATAGATTTATAAGGTAAATAGCTATTTTTTATAACTTTACTAGCAGAGTTTAAGCTATTTTTTTATTAAGTTTAAGTTTATAGTTTTTAGAATTTAAAGAATTTCTATAAAAGTAGGAAAAACTTAAATAATAATATTAATATATTAACTTAAACAAACTAAGGATATATATAAATAAAGATTTTGTTTATTATTATATTTAAAAAGGTATAACTATTAAATATTCTGCTATAAAGTAGTATTAATAAAATAAAAAAGCAGAAAAGTCTATCTAAACACTAAAAAATATAGTATAAACAATACTAGTTATAGCAAAAAAAAATAAACTTTTATTAAACTTTTAGTTTATTTATATTTAGTGTTATAATTAGTTAAATAAAACTTTTATAGCTAGTTTATTAATACTATAAATAAAGACTCTAAGCTAAAAAAAAAAAAAAAAAAAAAAAAAAAAAAAGTTAAAGTTTATAAAGTAGGTAAATATAAACTTTATATGTATAGCTATAGAGTTAGGTTAGTCCGTGCGTAGATTTTTTATTTTATTGCTATATAGGTCTGGAGTTCTTGCAAGTTTTGCTAAAACTATACCTAAAACTATATAGATTATACTAATTATTATACTACTTTTTTTTAAAACTAAAAATTTAGATATAGTTTTAATTTAAAATTATTAATAATATTAAGTTTGTATAATTTTTTTATATTATATTGCTTTATTATTATTTTTATAATTATTTATAAATTTATTAACTATTATTATATATATTTATTTTTGTAATTTTATAAGGGGTCCAGAGGCTTTTTTATAGGTTTTATAGAATTAGTTAAGTTTAATTAATATATTAAATATTATTAGAATTATAATTTTTTTAGGTAATTTAGTATTATAACTTTTTATTTTTTTTATATATTTTTAATTATTTAATTTATTTAATTTTAAATTTTGCTTTACTATTAATATTTTTAACTAAAAGCAATAATTAGATTTATTAAAATAAAAAGTTATTATTTATTTTTTATAATTAGTTAGTATAAAATAGGTTTTTTATTTTAAAAAAGTTAGGCAAATTAAAAATATAGCTAAATTTTTGTTTTTTTAAAATTTTAAATGGTTTAACTAATTAAAAGTTTAATTTAATAGTTAGTACTTATATTACAAAACTTTTTTTTTATTTAAAATTTTTGTTTTTTATTTTAAAATTTATTAAATATTTTTTTTTATTAACTTATAGCTTTTATTATTTTTATACAAAAGTTACTATATTATATATTATTTTTTAAACATTTTAAGTTTAATAAACTAGTTTAAATGTTTATTGTTTAATATTAAAATTTATAACAGTTTTATTAATATTTATTATTAAAAAGTTTTATATTTTAATTTTTATTATTATTTTTAGTAGTAATATATTAATTAATAAATATTATAAAAAATTATATATAAAGTTTAAAGTAAAAAAATAAATATTTTAATTGTTTTAATATTTATTAATATAAAAATAAAATTATTAGTTTAGTTTTTAATTAGTTAATTTTATTATTTTTTAGGTTTAAAAATAATAAATATTACTAAAGTAGTGCTTAATACTTATAAAATTATTAATTATTATTATAAACTTAAAAATAAACAGTTCTATATTATTTAATATTTATATATAGTTATAACTTTATTAGTTAAATAATATATTTTTATTATTTATTATTATATATTACTATATTATAGCTAGTATAAATAATAAATAAAAAAAGCTAAAAGTTTTATTTTATAATATTTTGTTTTTTTATAGTTATAATAATTATATATATATTATTTATAATTATATTTTAAATAAAACTAATAATATTTTTATTTTAATATTTTGATTGTTTTGTGCTAATTTTAGTATATAATAATTAGAAATATATAAACTTTTTAAATTAAAGCTATATAAAAAAAAATAGTCTTATTTAAAATAACCTTAAGTATATATAGCTTTTTGTTTTTATTTTTTAAATTTTATAGCTAGTTTTTTTGTTTAATTAGGTTTATTAGGTTAGTTTTTTAGAAAATATTTAATAAAAAGTCTATAGTTAATATAAGACTTAGTATTTTGTTAAGCAGAACTAATATTATTATTTATTTTTTAGTTTTTTTAGCTTTAATTATAAAAAACTTAGCAATTTTTTTTAATAAAATATTAGCTATTATATTTTTTTATTTTAGTTAGTATGGAAAAATAATATTAAAATTAAATAAAAAATTAGCTTAGTATATTTATTATATTAATAAAATCTATTTATTTAAAAAATATAATAAAGCTTAATAATTAGTTATTATAAAGAATTTAATTTTAAAAAGCTTTAAATAGTAATATTTTAAAGTTTATATTACTACTAAAAGTTTATAGTTTTAAATTAAATAAGCTTGCTTAATTAGTAGTATTATTTTAAAAAAATATTTTATAAGTTTTTAAGTTATATTTTTTTATTATTACTAAATAATTTTTTTTATTATATTATATAAAATATTTATTTTTATTTATATTAGTTAGCTAGGTTTAAAAAAAACTAAAATAAATATTTTATAAACTAATAGTTTTATATGTTTAAAAGTTTATTTTTGTTTTAGTTTTATTATAAATAGCTTATTTTTTTTTTGTAATTAATTTAAAAAAGTAGTAATTTTATTAATATAATAAATAAATATATAAATATAATTATAAAGCTTAAAAAATAACTAAATTAATTTAGTATTTTTAAAATTATTAAAGTTTTAATTTAGGATTACTTAGATTTTTATAAAGTTAATTTTAATTTTTACTTTAGTTTTTATAATTATTTTTAAATAATTAATAATAAATATATTAAAATAAAACTTTTTAACATTTTTTTAATATTTGGTTTAATATAAATAATAAATTATTTTTTTATAATAAATTTAATATTATTTTTTAGTTTTAAAATAGATTAAAATATTATTTATATAAATATTTATAAATTTATTTAAAAGTTTTTAAATTTATATATTAATAAAAGTTTATTATTAAATAGGTTTTATTTTTAAACTAAATAAGAAAACTTTTTATTAAAATATTTTTTTATAAATTTAAAAAAAAAAAAAAAAAAATTTTATAATTAATAATAATTAATAAAAAGCTTTAATAATATTTAGTTTTATAAATTAAGTAGTATTATAATAATTAAATATAATATTACTAATATTTAAAACTAATATAATTTAATTTTTTAAATATATATTTTTTTATTAATAATTAATTATAAATTTAAATATAAATAAAACAAAAATAATATTTAAGTTTATATTTTATTTAATAAAATTTGTAGCTAATAGTTTATTTATAAACTTTTTTTTAAATAAAATAAACTATATAAATATATAATATTAATAAAAACTAAAAATATATTTTTTATTATTAAGTTCTAGTACTATATTAAATCCTAGTTGTAATAATAATAAAGTTTTAGATTTTTTTTTTAAAAAAAACTTTTTTAAATATAATAACTAAAAAAACAAAAAGTTTTATATTAATTTTATATACTAGAAATCTTTTTTTTTAAAAATAAGATTAGTTTATTATTAAAAATCTTTTATAGTACTATTTAATTAATTTAAGTTTATTTTTTTTATAAAATATTAATTATTTTTGAATTTTTTTTAAATAGTTTAGTATAACTATTTTTAATTATTACAAATTTAATTATAATAAGTTTTTTTTAAGTTTTTTTAGTTAGTTGTTTTTATTTATTTTAATAAAAATAATTTTAAAAGTTTTATATAATTTTTTTAATAATAGCTTAGTTTTTTTTTTTTTAGAAATTATTATATAAACTTTTTTTGTTTTAGGTTTAAAAGTTTTAGGTTTTTTTTATATTTTTTTAGTTTTAGTTATTTTTAAAATAATTGTTTTAATATTTAATAATATTTTTTTAATATTTAATTATATTAATTTATATTTTTTATATTTTTAGGTTTATATTTTATTAGTTATAGCTAAAAAGTTTAATTATAATTATTAGCAAAAATTAAACTAATAAAAATAAATTTTTTAATTAAATTAATTATTATTTTTAAGTTTTTATTAAAATATTTTATTTTATTAATTATTTAATATTAATAATAATATTATAACTAAAATTAATAATTTAAAACATTTCGTTTTTAAATTATTAATTATTAATTTTTATAATATATATTAAATATTTATAAATTTTACTAATTATTTTATTTTAATAGTTATAAAATTTTTAAAATTTAGTTAACTAAACTATTTTTATTTTTAATTATTATTTAACTTATTATATAAACTTATAGCTAATTATTAAAAAAATATAAGTTTTAATATTATATAAAACTAAAGTTTTTATTTTAATATTATTAATTTATAATTAAATAAATATTTTAAAAATAATTAATTTGTTTTAGCTATATATTTTAATTAAAATAAATAAAAAAACTAACAAAAAAAATTTTATTAGTTCTATTTGTTTTTTAAATTAAATAAACTACTAGAGCTATTTTTATTATTGTTTTTTTTTGCTAGTTAAATATTTAAAATTTTAATAAGCTTTTTTTTTTTTATAGTTAGTATTTATTTTAATTATTTTAAAATAAATATTTTAAAACTTTTAAAGTTAGCTAAAAATTAATAAGCTAGTTTATTAAAAGTTTAATTATTTAAATTAGATTTTTGTTTAATGAAATTAATAAATTTAATTTATTAATAGTTTTTATAAGCTTACTTAATATTATATATTAATTTAATAATTTTATTAATAAATAATTTATAAAAAATATTTAAATTTATAAAAACTTTATATAAGTTTTTTTTTAAATTTATATAAAAATAGTTTTATAATTTATATTTTTATTATAATTTAGCAAATTAATATTTTTAAATTAAATTATTAAATATAAAAATAAATTTATTAATATTTTTATTAGTTTTATATATATAAATTTAAAATATTTTATAAATAATAATTATTTAATTAAAATTATAATAAATTATTAATAAAGCTTAAATTATTTTAATAATATTATTAAATAGTTTTTTAATTAAATAAAAAAATATTTTTATTAATTTTTTAATATATTTTTTTAACTAGTTTATAATATATTAAAATTAATTATTTTTAGTTTAAAATATAATAATATTTTTATTTAGTTTTTTATTACTTTATAAACTTAATTATTAAATAAAACTTTATTTTTTATAAACTTGCTAAAATTAGTTTTTTATATTTTAGTTTTTTTAATATAAATAAGATTTAAAATATTAAAAAATAAACTAATAAAATAAAAAGCAAATAAAATAATAAAACTAAAAAGTTTAAAATTAGTATTTTTAAATATATTTTTTATTATTAAATTATAGTTATTTTTTAAAAATATTAAAATAAATATATTAAAAAATTAATATTTTATTTTTTTTATTTATTAAAAAAGTTTTATTAAAACTAATATAAAGTTATAAGTTTATATAGTTATAATATTTAGTATTATATTTTTAAATATATTATTTATTTTAAGTTGTTTTAGTTCTAGTTTAGATTTTATTTTTTTAAGTTTTAATTTTTAATTTTTTTTAGATTTTTTTTTAAATATTAGTTTGTTTAAAACGTTTATAAAAAAATCTAATATTTAAATTTTTTTTTTTATAAATTTTTTTTTTTTTTAAATTATTTAATAATAAAAAGCTAGTTATATTTAAGAGTTAAAATTGTTTTAATTGTTTAAAAACTAAAAATAAAATAAAAATATTTAAAATTAGGTTTTTTATAAATTATTAGTTTTTAAATAATATAAAAATTAAAAGTTTTATTAAAATTATATTAAAATTAGATTTATATTATAAAATATATAATTTTTTATATTAAATATATAACTAAAAAAAAAAGTTTATTTATATTTTATTAATTATAATAAAATAAAAAATATATATTTATTAAATATTTATTAATAAATAATTAGTAAGCTTAAAGTAGTGTTATAATTAATTAAATAAAGTTTTTATAGCTAGTTTATTAATATTATAAATAAAAATTTTAAGCTAAAAAAAAAAAAAAAAAAAAAGTTAGAGTTTATAAAATAAATAAATATAGATTTTATATATATAGTTATAAAGTTAAGTTAGTTTATATATAAACTTTTTGTTTTATTGCTATATAAGTTTAGAGTTTTTGTAAGTTTTACTAAGATTATACTTAAAATTATATAAATTATATTAACTATTATATTTAAATAGTTATTTATATTAAAAATAAATAATATTTTAAAAAAATAGTATTAATATTATATAAAAATTAGTATAGCAAATAGCTAGACTATTATTATATAATTATTTTTAGTATATTAAAAAACTATATATTAAATAATAAACTAAATATACTAAAAATAAAAACTGTTCTTTATAAAATACTAGAGTACAAAAATAATAAAATATATAACTATATTATTTATAAACTTAATAATTTTACTATTATAATTATTAATAATATTACTTTTATAAAAAAATATTTTTATTTATTAATAAAGGATACTAAAAAATTAATAAAAAAGCGCTATAGATTATTATTACTTTTTAATAAATAAAAACAAAAATAGGCTGCTAAAAAAGCAAAAAAAAACAAAAATAATTACTTAAAAAAAAGGGTAACTTTTGATCTATTACTTATAGAACTTTTAAAATTATATATATTAGTAACTTATATAAAAATATTTTTATTACTTTTAGTACTTTTTAAAAATTAACAACTTTTAGTATATATATTGCTAGTATTATTATATTTTAAACTAGAAAGCCTAGTATAGGAAGTATTGTAATTTTATTATAATTTATGTTTTTAAATATAAGTTTTTGATTGTTTATAGTATAGCCTATATATTTTATTACTTATTTTTAAAATAGCTATTGTAGTATTATTATTTGTATTACTAGTAGCAGATATAGAACTAAAAGAAACGTTAAATAATTTAAATAGTATAAAGCTATAAGGACAGAATATTAGTTATTTATTAATAATAGGACTTAGATACTTTACAAATTACTTGTTAATAAAAATCTTATAACTAGAAAATAAGTTTATAAAATTAAAAAAAGCTTTAATAAAAAAGTTATAAAGTATAAAATATAATAGATTATTTAAAGCTTTAAATAAATCTTTAGTAAAGATTATAATAAGATTTTTGCTTTAATAGTAAAACTAATAAGTTATAAGGCTATTTTTGCAATTGTTATAGTTTTAGATTTTAAAATTAAACAAATAGACATTAAAACTGCTTTTTTATATAAAAAAATAAAAAAAAATATTTATGTTTAATAACTATTTAAATTTAATAATAGAACTAATAAAGTTTGCAAGCTAAACAAAACATTTTATAGCTTAAAATAAGTTTTTAAAGTATAATATTAAATACTAGCTAATTTTTTAGAAATATTAAGCTTTAAACTACTAGAATTAGATATTAGTATATTTATTAAAAAGTATATATATATAGCTATTTATATTAATAATTTATTAATAGTAGGACTTTTAAAAAAAAAATTAATAAAATTAAAAAAGTATTATTAAAAAGATTTAAAATATAAGATTTAAAATATAAGATTTAAAACTATACTTTTTTTATTTTAGTATAGCTATTACTTAGGCCTAGAAAAATAAAACTATTTTTTTTAGTTAAAAAGTCTATCTAAAAAAAATAATTAAAGAACTAGGCTAGTAAAAAGTATATATAATTATTATATTTATTAATATAAACAAAATTCTAAAACTAATAAATAATTATAAAGTTTTTAAAAATAATATTTAGTAGTATATAAAAGCTATTAGTTGCTTAATATATGTTATGCTTAGTACTAGACTAGATATAATATATATTATTTTTTATTTAAGCAAATATATAAAAAACTTTATAATAATATATATAAAAATAGCTAAGCAAGTATTATATTATTTATATAGTATTATTAATTTAAAACTATATTATTAAAAAAAACTGCAAAATTTAATAAAATAAACTAATATTAATTAGGTTAGCTATATTTAAACTAAATATTTAATAATAAAATATATTTTTAATATAAAAAGTAGTACTATTAATTAAAGCTTTAAAAAATAATAAAGTATTGCTTTATTTTTTTATAAGTTAGAACTAATAAAATAAATATAAGCTATAAAAAAAACTATATAGCTTTAATAATTATTATTTAAATTAAACGTTTTAAAAAAGGAAATAACTACTATTATTATATATAAGAATAATTAAAGGGTTATAGCTATAATAAAAAACTTATAATTTTATAGCAAAATAAAATATATTTTTATATAATAAGCTTTTTATAAAAAAGCTATATAGCAAAAAAATATTAATTTTAAATAGATTTATATATTTAAATAAATAATTAATAGCTTTATTAAACTACTACTATAAAATAAATTTATTATATTTTGAAACGCTTTAGGCTTTTAGCTATAAAACAAATAAAAAAAATAGCTAAGTTTATATTTTATAAGCTTTATAAATTATTTATTAAAACTTTTGCTATTTTAAAACATTTTTATAAGTTTTATATAGCTAATCTAATAAAGCTTTTATTTTTTAAAACGTTCTATATTAAAAAACTTTAGAATTATTAATATTTTTTTAAAACTATAACTATTTATATTTTATAAAAAATATACTAAATATTTATATTTTATTAGATTTTTTATTTTATTATAATTTAATTAATATTATTAACCTTTATTTTATAAAAAACTTTTTTATTAATACTAAAGCTTTATTTTAAACAATAAAAAACTATAATAAAAAAAAACATTTAAAATATTAATACTATTTATAAATTTTTCTTTTTTATTTTTAATTATAATAAAATTAATAATAAATTTTAATAAACTTTTATTAAATCTAAAAATACTAAGCTTTAAAATTAAAAATTTCTTAAAACAATTTTAAATATAATTAGAACTAACTTTTATTTTAAAATATTTAGAACTAAAATAAAAATATAAAATAATCTTATATATATATTTTTAAATTTTTTTTTTTTTTAATAAACAAAATAAAGTAAACTAAATAAACTATATACTAAACGTTTAAACTAAAAACTTTTTTAGTTATTTTATTAGATTTATTAATATAAATAAATATTATTTTAAAATTAAAATGTTTAGTATTTTAAACGGACTTATAATAAAAAACTAATAAAAGATTAAAAAATAGTATATTTTTATAATTGCTATTATTAAAACAAAAAAATTAAAAAAAAATATATATTTTAATATAGGATTGTAATCTAATAAAAGTTATAAGATTTAATTATTAAAACAAAATATTTTTTAAAAAATAATATATTTTTATTAAATATTTTAGAAAAAAAAATATATATATAAAAAGTATATATTTAGTATAATATAAACATAAATTAAAGCAGTAAAAAAAAATGCTTATTAAACTTTTTATTAAAAATATTAAAATAAATAAAGCTAGAAAATCTATCCTATTAAAAAATTAAAAATATATATTTTTAAAATTATATATAACTTTAGATATAATAAAAAATAGTTAAAAAAACAAGTTAGTAATAATTTTATATAAATACATATGGTTCAAGTAGGAGTATAAAAATTGGGAAGCAAGTAAAAAAGATAGCTAGGTACTATGCCCTATATATATTTATTATATATTGTAGAGGTACTACCTTATCTAACTATACTTAGACTTGTTTTTTAATGCATAATATAATACTGTACACCTATTGTATACACTTATTTTCGACTTGGTTGATGCGATATGTATCAACCAACCCGATGAGAAGGTTGAGAAACCTGCACAGATCGCCAAGATGAAACATATCTATAATAAGGCGGTTAATGTGTGCATTTGGCTTGGGGATTGTAAGGGTGATAGTGAAGACAGGAGCCGGGATTTCTACGCCGCCATGGAGTTTAGTCGAACTATTTTGGACCTGGAGAAGTTCGAGGAGCTCTTGCATGAAAACCATACGAAGAAGTGGAGCGACCTCTTAGACTTGATGCGGTGCAGTTGGTTTTCACGACGTTGGGTCATACAAGGGTTGGCATTGGCACAGGAGGGAACGGTCAGCGATAATCGCCAGGTTCATGGCGTAAGCTACTGACCTCGGTATACATGTTTTTTTGTCTAACGATCCCAGACTTGATCACGATGTGCAGAACGAATCTGACCAGAATCTGCGCAAATACTGTCTAATCGAGGAGTTCGCTAACAAGCATGGCATAGATTTCTGTATGCTCGCCACGCCGAGGCGCCACTTTCCGAAGCATGCAGCTGACTTGGGAGAGATCCTGCTAAGACTGGAATTGGCCACCAAATAATGATTGAAGAAGGTTATGCATGGCCAGGAACACTTACAGGTATGTTGCTTGCATTCTCGCCAAAAAAAAAAGAAAGGAAAAAAAAACGTTTTCTTGTCGGCCACTCACACACAGGATAGTTGCCAGTGACAGCCATTTTTTAAGAGTCCTAGTCAACATGAGTTACTCAGCAAAGTCGCGGCCTGGAAAGGAGACAGACCTGATAGCGCCCCCCATTCGCAAGCCATATTTGAAATAGTTAATCTTTCCGAAACGGATATGCTTGCAAGAGTCTGCTCAGACCCCGTGAACTCGACGCACATGTTCAGCACATCGGACTTGAGGAAGGCGCAGAGCGCAATGATGACATCTTTGCCTGTGACTCCGGGTGGCAAGACGCCTGTAAATGTGACTTTTGCAATCGGCGGGACTTGCCAGAATATGGTCGAGGTCGCAAGAATACTCGCTGCATCTGAGCGAACAATAGCGGTGCCGAGACAGCCGATGCCTCCGTAGATTCCCGTCGACGACACGCTTGTTTCCTGGTACCGTGCCAGAGCATCAGCCGCAGCAATTACTGATAGCCCTACTAAGACTCGTCTAAATCATAGGCGGATTGATGAGCTTCTAGAAACCTCTCCCGTAGCTGATCCTGGTGCTGTGTACGCGAAAGAATTTTATCTGAATCTGTAAGCAAGAGACGCACTTGTGTCGCTCACACCCATTATTCTAACACAACGCAGATCTACTCTTTCACCCTTCGTTGCCGGACCCAACTCGGTCAATGTCGCAAACCCTGTTGCAAAGCTCGAGACTGAGAACATCGCTGTTGACAAAGCCTATCTCTTGAGTTGCACCAATGGCAGGAGCACGGACTTTGCAGCTGCTGCTCGTGTCTTCCGCGAGGCTGGTACCGATGGCAAACCTGCCAAGATCCACCCCCGGGTCAAGCTCTATCTTGCGCCAGCGTCTGTGGCTGAACGAATGTCGGAGGAAGCCGGTGACTGGCAGGTTCTTGTTCAATCCGGGGCCGAGCTTCTTCCCGCCGGCTGTGCTACTTGCATTGGCTTGGGTCGTGTGAGTATTCGAAACCCTCTGTTTATAATTAGATCTCATTGCTAATCGTTCGCTTAGGGCTTGCTGGAAGAAGGTGAGGTGGGCATATCGGCAAGCAACAGGTCCTACAAAGGACGCATGGGTAATTCCGCTGAGCTTTTACTTCTGTTTGAAGTGGCACTGACTTGTTGGTTTAGGCAGCCCCAAGGCATCGTGTTATCTCGCCAGCCCCGAGGTGGTTGCCGCTAGTGCTATCAAAGGCCAGATCGCTTCCCCTGGGTGGTACTTGAAGCCTGATGGCGTTGAGAAGGTCATTGTTGGCGAGGGGACCGGTGATTTTGTAGTTGACAAGGCTCGCGCTACTGGAGATGCTTTTGAAAAGCTCATTGGCGAGATGGAGAGTATGATCGGCGCCGCTGAAGGCGCCGCCGAGGCAATAGCAAGCCCAACGGCTACTGGAGACGAGGTCTTGACGGATGTTCTACCAGGCTTCCCCGAGAAAATTGAGGGCGAGATTGTTTTCTGTAAGCAATTGGTCAGTGCTCGCAAGATGAGTTGTTCGCTAACCGCAACAGGCGACAATGATAACATTAATACTGATGGTATCTATCCCGGACGCTATACATACCAGGATGGCATGACGACAGAGCAAATGGCCGAGGTGTGCATGGAGAACTACGATACTAATTTCCGCAATATTATTCGACCAAAAGATGTACTGGTAGCCGGGTATACTTTCGGCTCTGGTTCGTCTAGGGAACAGGCTGCTACTTCTATCCTGGCTAACAAGATTCCTCTCGTTGTTGCCGGCAGCTTTAGCTCCATCTTTAGCCGCAATAGTAAGCACCCTTGGCAATATGTTATTTCACTTGAGACACTCATTTATGGAATAATACAGGTATTAACAATGCCCTTCTTGGGCTTGAAATGCCTAAACTGGTCGAGCGGCTTCGTGGAGCGTATAAGAATGATGCAGAGAAGCCTCTGACTCGTCGAACGGGCTGGAAGCTGCTGTGGGACGTCCGCCGATCTCAGGTTACTATTACGGAGCAGGATGGCACCTCCTGGGTGCAAAAGGTGGGTGAGATGCCTCCCAATGTCCAGGAAATCATCGCGAAGGGAGGTATCGTGAAGTGGGTGCAGTCTACTCTGCAGGCTTGAGTGGGAAGTTCGGAGCTTTGGAGTCCATTATATCTGAGACACGGCGCCCCGCTTGCCAGCGATGCGGTGTCTACACGGCCGCCTTACTTTCTACCCGGCGGCATCACGAGCCCGGTTCGGTAAAGCTTCAACAGTCTGTTGTCGGTGTTTCTCATCGAGTGTTGGGACAGCCTGAGGTGATCCGGGGGAAGGAGGGTCGTATGTGAGGACATTTGGCGAAGGACTGTGCTGTTCATTGTCCTTGGCCGTCAAAGCGATACTAGGCCCTCTTGAGCTCCGCCCTTCCACTCTTCCAACTTAGTGATCTCTGGATCCTATGTCAAGTTCTCCCACACCTCCAGAGATACCATGTTTTGTGTAATGTAAGAGTTACAGGTCAGACTAATATATATAAACAATCGAAACATCTAGTTTTTTATTTCTTTTCTAAAAAGGTATTCTAAAGGTTGAAGCTAGTAATCTAGTTAAAGTAAAACGTGTAGAGTTAGTATTGCGTTTATCTTTTTAGATACTTAGATATAAAATTTAGACATTTTTTTTATAGAAAAGTAGGTTGTATACTAAAATTTAGAAAAGATATTTTTACAGGGGTTAAGGGGATAGGAGGCTGGAGCCGGGTAACTGGACACCATGAAGGCCGGAGCACTGAAAGTCAGATCTTTGCTCGTTCAATCTGTCCACTCGTTAGATAGACTAGACTGGACTAAGCCCTAGCAAACTGCGATCTCATATTCACGCTACCGAATTGCCCATTCCTCGTACTACGCCTACTGTTCTAGCCCCTTCAGAAGGGTTTGGTGGTCTTGACGCCTTCCCCCGCTCCAGGATGGCACGGCTGCGGACTCGGTATATCACATTCATGCGGAGACAATAGTGCATCAAGCAATTAAATAGCAGGTACCAACAGTGCAACCAACTACTATCTGTGTTGGAAAAGAGGATCAAGGCACCGGGGGTGATCCTAAGTATTAACATAAGTACCTCTTAGCAAATTTTATGGCGGATCCCCTGTCGACGAAATCGATATTCGACCCCTATATCGGAGATCCACCCGCCATAGGCAGAGGGCTACGCGTTCGTCTGGTTTGATAGCGAATCGAACCAGTGCCAGAACGATGCCGGTAAGTCATCTTCGCCGGAGGGAGTGTCGGAGTAGCCAACATCCTTCATGGCCTGACCCCCATTCAGATGTGGCCATTCCACACCGCCGATTTTTTCATTTGTACAGAGCGTGTTGTATTCGGGATCAGGTGGATGTCTGACGTCCGACATCCGATCGAGCACCTCTGCCCTGAGTTGCGTCAGGATGTGGGTGTATCGGAGACATGGCGGGTTCTTCTCGGTAGCCTGCGCCAGGCTGTCCTGCGCGCGTTGGGCAGTGCTCAAGAAGCCCAATTCCTGTCTGTTCAGGACTCCTCTCGTCAGCAACGTGCGGAGGATGTGAAAATACAGAATCGAGATGGCGTTGAAGGTAATATTGTGCGTGAACCAATACACCTCGACTTTCTGCTGCTGAGCCGTAAATTCTATAATATTTTCTGCTATCTCCACGGATGCGTCGATGCACGTGTGAGTCGCGGCTCGGATCACGGCGCACTCATCTGGCGGCTCCTGCGAAAAGTCGCAGATCAGGGCAGGCCGGTTGACCAAAATTACAGCGTGGAGGTAAAATATGTTCAGAACAACGGCCTGCCGCCGTAAAGCTGGAATCAGGCTACTAGGTCGCACCACACCAGTCAAGAGGATTGGGAGCTGGCCTTTCCACTCTTCCAACGCCTCCCTATTCTCCACGATGGCCTTCAGCAGAGGCCATCCGCCCTTTTCGTACTGTTCGTGAATTCCTCGTGTTACTATTTGGGCGAGGCGGGCATGACCGATAGTGGCGCTGATCATGCTGTCCCGATTCGCTTGGTGTGTTTGGCCCGCATCGGCGAGGTCCTCATCGTTGGTATCTGCCGGCAACCCCTGAGACACGAGAGCATCGGGGATGAGGAACGGCCGTCCTAAGTTGATGCTGATATATTTGTCCGTGGCGTAGACTGACCAAAATGTGCGTCTGCCGAGCTCGAGCTCGAGCTTAGTGATGTGGGAACGATAACTCGACGTGTCGTGATCTCGATGCAAGCCCAGCGCGAGGGTAAGCTGTACCACGGATCCAAATGTGTACCACGCTTGGTTCGGTCGCGAGGAGCTGAGAAGATGATGTACCTGGACGAGACGAGCCTGGACGGACTCGACTGTCGGGGCACCTTTCTCCTGGCTAAGGCGCATCACTCCTGCCTCATAAAGTGTTTCGGGGGACAGGAGAACCCTTTCATCGACTCTCAATGTATCCACCTCGGACTGGCCGAGATATAGAGCGCCATGGGCCAACACCATCAAACAAATGGCGTGTCGCGATAACCCTACTTCGCCGTGCTGATGGAGTTTTTGCAACCACTTCTCAACCGACGGCATATGTAAGAACCAGTACGTTACCATCGCCCTCTCGAAGTATGCATCAAATAATAAGCGAAGACTTGGCCACGAAACACCGCCGAGGCCCAGAGCTCCTATATCGTTGGGAGGGCCAACAACACTAGCATCGCCGTACGAGAATATGCCTGAAGGTAGAGAGACGTCATGTGAAGGGGTCCGGGGCAAATCTCTCCTTGCCCAGCCCAACCGGGATGCGGCCCTGTGTATCCATGAATAAGGGGAAGTTGGTTCAAGCGGATTGCCGGCTAGGTCTTCTGACCACGGCGTTGGACCCTGAGCCAGCAAGCCACTGTGTGCTGAAGTCGAGCCGACACCGACAGCATTCGTGTTGGCCAAAGGATTACACTGGCTCCCGCCTTCTGTGTCCGCTTGCACCAGAGGGTCAGCTAAGTGTATCGGCCGGTCGCATTCGCGGCCGCCATGAGGGGCATTGGTAACTGTGCTCATGGACTTGGACGCTCGGCTTAGCTTAGGCAAATAAACATATTACAACTAACGAGTTAAAAAAAAACCCCCCGCCCCTATGATCTGCATTGTAGAAATGTAGGTACGCTTCTTAGTACTTACGTGGTGGCGCCTATTTTGGGGCTGTTCCGTACAATCTTTTCCCAGCCGGGCGCAGTGCGTACAAGGTCTCGACGCCGAGCATCGTTTTTTGTGTCTTCTGCAGTGCTGACAGGCTTGCTTCCCTTTGGGTCGCTGCATAGCTTGGGTAAATACCGGCCTAGGTGCGGGCACTTGGTTTGGTAGACCGGAGGCGGGGGATTCGGAGGCTCGAATTTACAATCGATTGGAGAAGTCATCCGACGACCGCCCAGTTCCTTGACATGCTCTATTTATCAGTATTAGCCTACCGTATTGGGTAAATCCCACCAAGTCCCCTTTCTACCCCATCGAACTACCCCATACCCCATATTTGAAATGGGCTCCTCCTGAAGCACAACCGCATGACTTCACCAGAGGCCAGATCTTGTAGCTCGCTCGCGCGCACTCACCATTAATTTCATGATGTCAGAACCGACTCCGACTCCGCTTCCGACTGGTCCACTGGCCATTCATTCCCATTGGATGTGGTGGTGCTATCGACGGCAGAGGAGTCGGAGTCGGAAGCGGAGTCGGAAGCGGAAGCGGAAGATCGCCATAGTCGAATTGCTCCAGACAAGCCCATCCCTTCGAAGTTCGGAGTTCTGCTGCACCACAGCACCCAGGTAGTGCACATCGCGCTCCGACTTTCAGAGCGATGGTGACCGACTATGTCAACTGAACTCGCTGCAGCTCCTATAGGATCCCGGGGAAAGGGGTGGGAATGGAGAGGTCTAGACATCGGCGCTCCATGTATTTGCTTGTCTTTGGAATATAAAGGTCTCAAGTTTTGACTACATTTATGGATTTGACGGCTTTGAAGTAACTTTTAACAACCCATTGATGACAAAGCCCATCACCATCGACATGGCAACTCTGCACAAGTCCGCCGTGCTGCTCCGAGAGCCATCTCTGACAGCAGTACTTAGTTATGGTGTTCTCCTTCTTCTCCTTGCGGCCATGGGTAAGTCTTTTGGAAGTTCTGGGGAGCAAGACTTAACCGCATCAAGTGCTGACTATCATCCCAGGGATCTGTTGGACATACCGCGCCAGGGGCTTCTGGTCGTCGTCGTCCGCCAACTTGGAGTGCATACCCGGTCCAAAGGGGAAGCCCTTCATTGGCAATGTTCGGGATTTACAAACAAACGGCGCTGCTAGCTGTAAGGCCTGGTTTTCCCTCTACCGGCGGTATGGGCCTGCCTACGAGATGACAATTCCTTTCTTCCGTCTGCATGTTATCAACCACCCCACATACCTCGAGCATATTCAGAAGTACAACAGCAAGAACTACGTACGCGGCGCATTCACCCGCAACGTCCTTGGAGCGCTCCACAGAACCGGCATCTTCGTCGCCGACGGCAAAGAATGGCATCTGCAGCGCAAGGCGGCGAGCCGAGCGTTTAGCAAGCACAACTTCGAGACTCACATCACCCAATCCCTTCACCACTGGCTTGACATCTTGATGCGCCTGTTATCCAACCTGGCCAAAGAGCAGAAGGAATTCGATTTCCAGGGACTGATGGGACGCTTCATGTTCTGTCTCTTCCTTCGAATTGCTCTTCACGAGGATAAACTCGCCTTGGATGTTTTGTCCGAGAGCCCCAAGAGCCTCGAGACCATACCCGACTACGTCGAAGCATTCGACCAGGCCAGCCACTGTGCGTTTCTCTCCCAGTCGCACCTGAAACCCCCCTAGCAACGTCTAATGTTATCGTGTTGCAGTGTTCGACCGACGCAGGCGCGACCCTTTATGGAGAATCACCGAGAAGCTTTCTGGAGAAGATAAGATCTCCAAGAGAGCCGTCGACCTCTTCTATAGACAGATCGACGGTCTGATCAAGAAGCGACTGGAAACGATGGTGGATGACTGCAAGCCCAGCCCTGATGCTGGCGTGGACCTCCTCGACCTCTTCTTGCAGTCAACAACCGATCAGTACACACTGGGCGGGATGATATTCTCCTTTCTATCAGCTGGTCGTGAGTTAGAATGAGACATGCCAACTTAGGGCCACCCACTAATAGATTGTCCGGCACATGCAGGCGACACGACTGCGTTCTCCACCTCGTGGCTCATGAAGGAGATTCTCCATAAAGACAACCGACATCTTGACGCTGTCAACAAGATTCGAGACGAGGCCGAGGGGCTTGGTCTCACCAATAGCTACCTCACCTATGGGGACGCGCCGGTATGTTCACCACCAAAGGTTAGGTTAAAGTTCTGAAATTGATCAGGCTGATTTTCTTATCATGGAAGAAAATGCGATTTGCCAATGCCATGTGGAACGAGACCGCTCGCCTTGACACCGTCTCCCCTGCTGGCCAGATGGAGGCAGCCGAGAACGACATACTCCCTGCTGTGCCCGAGCTCAACATGCCTCCTCGCCATGTCAAGAAGTAGGCTAATGTCCCCATCGTGACAACGTATGGGTGAATCGCAACTGATTCCCAAAAACAGAGGCGACATCGTCAGCTATCAAAACTACGTTCTTGCCCGGATGCCGGAAGTCTGGGGAGAAGACGCCGCCGTTTTCAACCCGTCTCGATGGTTGCAAGAGAACGGCGAGAGCATCTCCTACAGTCCTTTCAGTGAGTCGCCGGCCACCAACCCCTTGACAGAGGGACATGATGAAGTTACCGGATTGGCTGAATCCTCGTTGTTGTAGAATACCACTCCTGGAATGCCGGGCCGCGCAGCTGTCTCGGACGTGCGCTTGCTACGTACGAGGGTCTCGCCATTAGCACGAGTATTCTCCAACGGTTCGATGTCATCCTATCCGACGATACCAGGACATACGAGCCGCTTGCGGCCCTAAACATGGTACGTCTTTTGTTTCTCCCTTCGGCCGGCCAAGCGATGAATGCTGATGGCGTGCCTCTCTGCAGGGGATCAAGGACGGTCTCCCCGTGAGGGTGGTGGAGAGAATCCCGAAAGCTCTATGAATAAAATCAGATCCTTCACGATGAGGAGTCGATGGGCCTACCACAATGTCGCGCTGGCGAATCGGGTGCCATTGAGTGGCGAATCGCATATCATTGGGGAAACAAATGCTGTCTGGAATAGTTGCTCCTTGCTGCCTAAGTAGGCACACAGTAGCACAGACTTGTTCGAAGCTATGCGTATATAGACCGAGGCGAGACTGATGTAGAAGTATTGATTATTTACGTGAAGCCCGTGTTGAAACAACGTCTGGCTTATCAGTGCGTGCATCGAATCGTATCGATATATCCTTGATCAGAACGAGTTCATGGAGCGGAACAGGATAGGCCGATTCTCTTCGTCTGTCAAAGTCTTAGTGAGGTTGTATTTAAGCAGGTAAGCCGTTGTCATAGTATTATCCACGATAATGGTAATCATTATTCATAACCGCGGTGCATCTTTTTAGACAAGCAACAAAGTTTACAACACTGATCGTTATCAACTACTTCACAAGTCCATTGCAGGTGTGGCCTTTTTCGGAACGCTCATCAAGCACCCAGGGTCGCTTTGCTTATTTTGGGGGACGCCGTGAGTCGTGTACTCAAGGCTGCCTTATTCGACACGAACCACAAACGCACAGCCATTTCGGGGTGCAGAGGAAGGTTTGCCGGTACTCGGCGATATCACAACTGTTTGTGTGGATCGCGAGTACACTTTTTAGATATGTAGCTTCTATTAAACGGGCAAGATGTACTTTGCAAGCTGACTGGGAGGGATTAGGATAGTATTACTTGAGAGCACTTGTCTGATTGATGGGACAGATCGCAGATGACCATTCCGCCGTCTTGGGCATCGCTACGGCCAGTCCCAATGATATAAAACTAGATGTGTATAACTGCTCTTTAACGCTTATATGCCAATTCCTTCCAGTACCTTCTGATTTATCAGTCTACTCATCCTGTCGTGGCGAAACCTATCACGGTTGTCTCTGAATTCGGTGAGATGATCTCGGATTGTTATGCTTCACTTGTCGAGCCTCATGCAATACACGGCTTCGTGGCCTAATGGCTAGGGCGCTAGATTTCGGTACCTGTTAGATACTCTAGAGATTGTCGGTTCGAGTCCGGCCGAAGTCGTCATTTAGTTTTGCATATGCATTCGATGACATATACGACATGGTGGTTGTTGTTGTTGCGTTTCTTGATTTTTACTTCTTGCTGATATGAGTGTGGGCCATTGTGGACCGCTGTTAGGTCATCAGAGGCATGACAGGGCGAGGCTGCCCTACACAATTACTCTGGTAATAACGCGAACTTTCCGAGTTTTGCCAAATTTCGTCCCACACAGTCATAACTCTCCCATACTGTAGGTACCGAGTGTAGCATCAGCAGCGGCTGTGTGCGACCCCTTCGGCTATCATGGTGCGGACGGATAGCGGCGGTTAGTGGGGGTCAGCCTGTGGATTGGGATAGTGGGTCGGCCCCGATCTCGGCCGGTCCCAGCAAAACCTCCTCCACCACCACCAATGACAAGTCGCGTGCTGTGCGCTGTCCGTGCCTCAGCCTTCCCCGATCTCTCGCTGCCACGACCAACTGCGCCCCCGTGGCGACACAGCAGCATTTCTCGCAGAGCAGCAGTCGCAGGAGTGCTCGGCGAGGGCAGTTCGACACAATCTCACCATGTCCGCCTCCCTGCCTGGCAATCGGGAGCTGCCCGAGTCGCAGTACGACCTGAGCACGTACTGGGGCCGCGTGCGCCATACAGCCAGCATCACCGACCCGAGGTGAGTTTTCAGTTTTCCCCGGTCCGACAATCGTCCTTTTCTGGCCTGTTGCTGACCCATCTCGGCTCCTGGTAGGACTCTCGCGGCGGGGAAGAGCGGCCTCGAAGACGCGAAAAAGCTGGTCATGGCATACAAGCAGGGCGAGGTCGACGAGATGACGCCCGAGCTCTGGAAGGCGAAGAAGATTGTCGACTCGACACTGCATCCTGGTACCGCCACGACCCCACGCCCCTCTCTCTCCCGCGGCTCCGTCTGCGACGCTGGACTTGGCTAATTGGATGCGATGCGATTAGAGACCGGCAAGCCCGTCTTGCTGCCCTTCCGCATGTCATGCTTCGCCCTCTCGAACCTGGTCGTCACAGCAGGAATGCTTACGCCGGGTCTGTCGGTACGCGCTCCCCTCGAGACGGCCGATTCTCCGTCTCTCCCCAAAAGCAACCCGGACGCGTGTCAAGCAGAGCCCAAGCTAACCTCGTCGCACGGCGCAGAACACCGGCACCGTCCTCTGGCAAGTCGCGAACCAGTCCCTCAACGTCGCCATAAACAACGCCAACGCGAACAAATCGACGCCGCTCTCGTACTCGAAGCTCGCGCAGTCCTACCTCCTCGCCGTCGGCGCCTCGTGTTCCGTCGCCGTGGGGCTGAACGCGCTTGTCCCGCGCCTCAAGCGCGTGACGCCCTCGACAAAGCTGATCCTCGGCCGCCTCGTGCCGTTCGCCGCTGTCGCGTCGGCCGGGTTCCTCAACGTATTGCTCATGCGCGGCGAGGAGATGCGCGTCGGCATCGACGTGTACCCGGTCTTGTCCGCCGCCGACAAGGCAAAGCTGGCGGCTGAGGGCAGGCCGGAGAGCGACGTGGCCTCGCTGGGCAAGAGCCGCAGGGCCGCAACGGTAGCCGTGGGCGAGACGGCACTGAGTCGTGTTCTCAATAGCACCCCTATCATGGTCGTGCCGCCGCTCATCCTCGTCCGGCTCCAGCGCACCCAGTGGCTGCGCACTAACCCGCGCCTCACCCTCCCAGTGAACCTAGGCTTGATTCTCGGCATGAGCTACATTGCGCTCCCCCTCGCTCTTGCGGCGTTCCCGCAGCGCCAGAAGATCAGCGCCGAGAGTCTCGAGGCCGAGTTCCATGGTCGTGGAGGAGAGGGCGGCATGGTCGTGTTTAATCGTGGAATCTGATATACCCTTGAGTTTTCTATAAAGTCTCGGACGAAAGAGCAAGAAAGAAGCTAGATGTAGAGAAAGAGGCATGGACATCTGTCTGGCTTAGCGCGTCTGTCTACGTACGTTACTGGAAAGACTACCGGTCCGTTCCGTCGCGCCGTTCTGGGCCAATAGGGGAAAATTGCCATGGTTTTTATATCGTGTTTAGATGTGCCACAACGTCATGTGTTAGCTAGCCGAAGAGGTCGAAGCTAGGAAGAAAGGGCTTTTGCGGTTGCTTTGGTAGAACGCGCTGATTGATACCCTTCCCAAACTGGAGAAAGCGAGTGGAATAAGGCGACGATGATATTAATATATCTATCTACTTATCTACCTTACCTACCTATCCATTTACTAATCATCACTACTAACGACTACATAGCTGAGTCTATTGCTTGAATGACGAGCACAACACGTCCTTCTTCCTGGCTAAGGTAAGTCGATGCTGCCCTGTCTGGTCCACGACAATATATCCCCGAGGAGAACCGTGAACTTCGCAGAAGCTTCTAGGTACCTAGGTAGTTGCAGCTGCGGGTCTGCTGGCTGAATACATATAGGAGACGCCGGGTGCTTTATAGGCATGCGGTTGTCGTGAGATAGATATGGACTGTGGGGGAGGTAGGTAGATGAGATGAGATGAGATGGGCACGGGGGGCACGGGGTGCAGCCGTAGTGTATGTATGTATGTATGTATGTAATATGTATGCCATTATATTGTTTATTAGTATGGTATGGTATGTATGTATTACTACATTCCTCTCGCTTGAATCCCGTACCCCAATTTCCCCCTCGGCTCCCTTATCCCATTTCCCCGTGTTTATAATTTTAGCTGGTAGGTAGGTAGTGTAGGTAGGTATTTACCAGCCCAAGGGTTTGCGTGGTTTGGTACATTTCGATACCCACCAGCCTGCACTTCACACTAGATGGATAAGTAAGTAGGTAGGTATCATTGCCTCCGTGGGGTGGGTAACTAACTAACTGATCGAATTCCACTCCTTGCGCGATAGGTGGACGAAGTGGTGTAGCATAGCATATACAGACAGGTATGCATATCTAATACTAGGGAGAATTATTGTGCGTAATTAATCCACTTAGCCACAGCCCATCGTAGTAGTGTAGATGAGAGATTCTGCATTATGCGCAGCGTAGGTACCGACGGATGATCCCTATTCCCGCTTGGAGTATCTAAATATGGCTGGCACAAGGACAGAGGGTATAATAATTAAGAATATACCTAACCTACAATAGAGAGACGTCTACTACCTCTGTGGTAAGATAGCGAGGTATGCAATCCAAACCTCTCTTCTACCAATACTTACTGCTAAGTAGGTAGCGAGTGGATTGTATGTAAGTGTGAAATGAAGGGTTTCCTATCACAGAAAGCCGAAGGGGTTTTCTGACTGGGCAGGGCAGCGTGGTATGCAGATAATTACAGTAGGACGCTTGGGCAAAGGCAACGCTAGACGAACTGCGGCGCATCACACCGCATCGCACAGCACAGCACAGGGAGTTCTACCCTACCTACCTACCTACCTACCTATCTGGCCGCACAAGTGGTGGCCCGATAATGATGTTTACGATGTGTGTGTACCGTAGCATCCAGACTAGTCTAGCGCACGCGCTACCTTGCGGACGCGGGGTATGTTGAGATACCTATTACGTTGTCCCTGGCCCCCTCAGAGGGCTTTCGCACACTCCGCCTTGTCGCTTGCCTGGAAGGAAATCCTCGGCGGTTTCTCCGTTGCTGACGAAAGCAAATACCGAAAGTGCTCTTGGAAGAGGGCATTTGCTTCGCTGGCTGGCTTGCTTATGTAGTTGCTTCCTCGGCAAATCCATATCCAGACGAACTTGCGCCCCGACCGCGGAACCGAGATTGAGGGTTGGTCTGGGTCAAGACCCGGCAACGCCCTTCATCATACCTACTTTCGTTTGCATGTAGCCTCCTATGACTGGATGCGATGGTTTTCTAGTTTCCGATGTGGCTTGCTGGTCCTGGCTCAGCTAAGCCCCAGTTGCTTGCGTTTCGATAAATGGACATAAGTAGTGTCCTGCCAGTAGCTTTTGTCTTGTTTGCATTTTGTCTTTTTCGGAGACTATATAAGCCTCCATTCTAGATTTATTTATCCAACCGAGCGAGACGTTGCATCTCTGTGATACGGGAACACTGATACGTAAGTGGGAAGGATTCCGTTATCGTGAAAGAGGCACACAGCACGCTCCCTCTCACAGTAGCGTATACAACTGTACATCATCGGTACACAGTAGCACGCTACATGGGATCGGCTGGTGGCCATCTCATAATGGGCCTAGTACGGCAAAGCAGTGACTTCATACCCGTGTCAAGGGTCAGGGCAGCCAGTGGCCAGGGCAACGAGGCCAAGCCAAGGAATGCCCCAACCGAGGCACGCCAGCGAATGGACTGTATGTTGGGCCACTGAGTTGGATGGGGACAAGAGAAAATCAATCCCACCCTCCATTACTGCTTCGACAAAAGGGCCTGTCTCACTGGAGACTTGACTTGTCGCCACGACCTGCTATGACATTCTTAGTGTACAGTGCTGACGAGCTGGAAACTGGAACGGTCTTGCCGCATGCCCTCACTGCCAGTCCCACAGTCTTGGGACTGATCCGACACTATCGCTCATACCTGGGTGACTCACCGACCTATTGCGTATCTCAAGGCAAAACGGTGAATGCACTGCACAGGCGGTGCACAGGCATGGTTACCAGCAGTGTACACTCTGTATCGCAGTAGGTCGTAGTAAACTTGGAAAGGCCTGGATCCTTGCTCGACTGCCTGTGATTCATGTCTTGACATACCTGGTGTAGGTATCTGTGGGTTACCTGCTGTGATTTGGTGACAAAGAGTGCGAGTGCTGTACTTATATTTTTGCAAACGCCGTCACTTGGGAAATTGTCAAACCGCTCATCTCTGCAACCGGGAACTATTGTTGAACCAGGTACACTCTCCACATGGCTGGAAAAGCCGGTTGGTTCGAATTCTGCTAAAGAAAAAACAAGAACGAAAAAAGCCACAACAGTCTAGTCATACGGGATCAGGTCCATCCAATGATGGGAAGCTGATGGCGAAAACTGTACAATGAGCCACAGGGCAGAAGCACGCGGGTGGGATGGCAGTGGGCGGCAGTCTAGTGGGCGGAATTAGGTAGGTAGGCACTTGCTGGATTCCAGGGTCTGTCAGGGCGCTGTTTAAGGTCACGGTCCCTGACAAGCTGGTGCGGGCTGGCTGTTGACGACCGGATGAGGGGTCGTCCCTTCGAAACCCGGCAAGCAGCTGCGCGAGATGCATAGCGTGGCTGTCGAAGGGAACAGGGATCCTGGAAATGTTTTCTGGAAAAGTATTGGAAAATACCACGTCTGCAGCCGAGGGCAAAGCCTCAAGAGACCTAGATACCGGCTGAGGGACTATAGCACTACTACCTATAACACATGGGTAAGCAGTGTGCTTCATGCTTCATGTAATGGAGATACTAGTACAACGTTTGTTGAGACAAAGTTCCCTCCGGTTTTATTTATAAACCAGAGTGAGTGGGTGAATGATGTGATGACGGATTTGATGAGCGGAGGTGGAGTGCGTAATAGGCAACCTGCCAGCTAGCCAAAGCCAAGGTTTGCACTACCTGGGTAGGTTACGGATGCGCTGACTTGTGGCACAAAGTTGGCACAGAGTGAATGTTGGCAGGGGCAATAATAGTGTCAGGAATAGTGTGAAGGAGGAGGCTTGGAATGAAGTGCTAAGTACTGTGATTCTCGGGACGGAGGATGAGTGAAACACAGGTGCAGTGGTTATAGGTAGAATAATATGCTATCATCGCTTGTAATAAATACAACATTACCTACATGGTCCGCCGCCTCTATACTACACTACATGTCTACCTACATAAGATGCGTAGGGTCATGTTGTCTTGCAAGAGGGCTAATTAATGCAGGCGGTTATTCCAGCAGTGTAGGCACCCCGAATATTGTTTACCTACCTGGGGTACCCGGGATAATGTCAAATGGGATCTACTGTGGAAAAGGACGTGAGACATCTTGATGGTTGGGGTCTGGACTGTGTCCTTGGACATTGTGGCCATACGATGGCACAGTATCTAGTACGGGTTCGTCCCATTGTTTGCACGGATAATTCACAGTGAATATACAGTATGATTCGCTTGTCTCAACAATACGTTCCGGCAGGATGTACATCGGACGGAATAGGGCACCTAGCTCAACATAGCCTCCGACAAACTTCACCTCGCCTCTGTCTAACTTTGCTAACGAATGCTCGCCTTTTGTATTGTAGATTGTTTTAAGTATTTGCTCAGCACACCGAGTATTGTGCCTATTTGCACAAGAGAACAACCTTTGGCAAAGGCGGCTTTCATACCACGGCTCTGGTAATGGTCCAGTGGCCCGGTGCTCCACTGCCCAGCAGTACTCCAGCGCGTTGACCTCCATTGCATCAAACACTTCTTATATAAAACACAATAGTAGGAATCTGAAAAGGGAACAGGCAGCGGCCCGGGTTGGAGAATAGAGCAGAATTTTACACGTTTGATCCTTTGTCCTCCCATTCATGGAAACATAATGTGTGAATTCTCGAATTTCACCAAAACAAAGAAGACAAAGACACCGCACCCGAGAGCTGAGTGCGAGGTATTCGGTAATCCAGGCCCTGCCGCCATCCACACCCACCACACATCTACCTTATTAGCAGTTGGAGGTACCTGGAGCACACAACCCAACAGTGCTCCAGTTCTCTAGGTAACCAGCACAAAATCAAATCAGACGAAGAAGACCGACACATATTTTGCGAACACAAGGTCTTAATTGTCCTTTTAAACTTGGACCTCTTTCTAGCCACAGCATCTTCCAACGCTATCTATCTTTCTCCATCAAACATCGAAGTACTTCACCTACCTGCCGAGGGTACTTAGCTACACTTACACTACTACCTTATGTACCTCACCTGCTTGCAGGTATCCGACATTTATTATCTCCAGGTGGTAATTAGCGAAGATCCTACCTGTAACCCTCTAATTTTAGGGGGATTTATCGACCTCCGGCCCACTAATGCCTGCTGTTTATTTACTACCTACATGTCATGCTCTTCCCCTCCGTGTAAGTACTGAGGTACCGTACTACTGCTGTCGAATTCACACTTATCACCACCTCATGCGGTTAGGGCCCATCTAACCACTTGCAGAACCCAATACCTGCCTACTTGCTCAATTGGCACTGAGTAAATGGACCAAATGACTTGTGCCGCTACCTATTTACCTCACCCGCCGCTCGCTACATTTCCCGGATTGACTGCTTGAGATATCCTCTCATACCTGGGGTCTGGTTCTAGACAGACACTCACGCTCCAGCGGTCGCGCGGAATACGACGACCACCAGCTCCAATCAGTGCCCCTCTGGCTGCCCGCCAACTGCTGCTGCGACCTGCTGGTTTCAATCCGAAGGCTTAGCTTAGCTGGACGGTACGAGGCCAGGTCGGTAGTGAGTGTATAGGCAGTCTAGGGTAATCAGTCTTAGGGGAAATCCTGCTGCCCGCCCGACCCGGCTCATCTCCCTGTCACATCCTCTCGTGTGTGTGGCCGTCAGTCGTCGTCTATTCGCCTCTCTCTCTCTCTACCTCTCCCTACCTCTCTTCTTCTCCTCTTCTTCTCCTTCCAACCTTCTGTCTCCGTATTGTTTGTCTGTCTACACCACCACGACGCAGTTACGCCGTCGTTAATCGACAGGCACTCTAATCCGGAAAGACATAATGTCGACGCCCACGACGGCCACGGCCACATTGCCTCCCCATTACCGCCATCACCATCACCCCCCTCCCCATCATCATCATTACCCAGCCTATTCGACGCTACCAGCCAGCGGCTACCGCCCCGTGGCTCCGGGTCCACCAAACAATCTCCTGCCAACGCCTGCCTCGACAGTTTCGACGGCTTCGACAGCACCTGTCCCCAATCGACAACAGCAACAGCAACAACCACAACAACAACAGCAACATTACCATCATCACGCTGCTCCTGCCGCCATCTCGGCTGCCTCGTCCTATTCGACCAATCCACCGTATTCTGCAAACGAGGTACCTTCAAATGGGGCCGTGGCTTCGGTAGCCTCTGCACGACACCTTTCGACCAGAACACATTCCACGCCTCATTCGGAAGCACATCATGCCAATATGACATACACAGAAACCCAGCCGAGGAAACGGAGGAGGTCGAAGGAACCCGATTGGAAGCAGTTCTACAAAAATGGCTTGCCCAAGGAAATAATCGTCATAGACGACACCCCCGAACCCGAGCCAGAAACGTCCACTGCGGCTACTTCTAGAACGTATACCAATGACGCCGCCAACGGCTCGACAAGCAAGCCGGGTCCTCGCCATGTTGCCAAGAAGCGGAAGAAGGAGGATGAGTTTTACAACGAAAGCCTCTATGATGCCAGGTTAAATGGCTCATATAATCAACCGTCCAACAGTGGCTCCGCTTCGACAGATCGGACGACGTCAGCCTACAATACCACGGCGCCGACATCTCTTTCTTCAAATGGACAGTATGATTACGAGGCGCCTCAGACAGGCCAGAAGCGAAAGCGCACCCGACAGCAGATTGCCCAAGATGCAAAGCGGAGAGAAATTGAGGTTCTTGGTGACGGTTTCCACGAGTACCAACCTCCTCAAAAGCCGATAAAGAAATGCGGAGAAGTGGCGGTCCGTCCTGTCAACGATGTCGGTGACGGTTCCCTTTGTACTGCCATGAAATTAAATGCTGACTTGACGTCTCTAGCGTACACATCAGGCTGGTGTCAAGATTGATGATGATGACGGCCACTACATCGTGGTCCCCGATGCCGATCTCACATCACAATGTTAGTCTCCTCGTTCCCTTCATCATCACCCTTCACGCTCTAACGGTTGCATAGATCAAATCAAGAAACTTCTCGGACAAGGCACTTTCGGGAAAGTTGTTGAGGCCCGTGATCGCAAGCGAACTAAGCTCGTTGCAATCAAAATCATTCGAGCGGTACAAAAATATCGGGACGCTTCGAGAATCGAGTTGCGAGTGCTGCAGACGCTGAAAGCCAACGACCCAGAAAACCGCAACCGATGTATCCATCTACGGGACTGCTTCGATTTTCGCGGCCACATTTGTATAGTAATGGATCTGCTGGGCTCGAGCGTCTTTGATTTTCTGAAAGGCAATAATTTTGTTCCTTTCCCGAATAGTCAAATACAGAGCTTCGCTCGCCAATTATTGACGAGCGTTGCCTGTGAGTACAACTCGAACAAGCCATTCCCTGTCTCGCGCTGACACCTGCCATCCAGTTCTCCATGATCTAAACCTTATCCACACTGATCTCAAACCCGAGAATATCCTCCTTTGTGACAGCGCCTATCAGACCTTCACCTACAACAGGCGAATACCATCATCAACCAATGGAACAAATCGGCAAGCTACACAACGCAAGGTTCTACTGGACACCGAGATTCGCTTGATAGATTTTGGGTCCGCCACTTTTGACGACGAATATCACTCATCCGTTGTCTCTACGCGCCACTATCGTGCCCCTGAAATCATACTCGGTCTTGGCTGGTCCTTCCCGTGTGACATTTGGAGTATCGGATGTATTCTTGTCGAGTTCTTTACTGGAGATGCCCTATTCCAGACTCACGATAACCTCGAGCATCTAGCGATGATGGAGAACGTGTGTGACAACCGAATCGACCCACATCTCGTGCAGATGGTCAACAAATCAGCATCACGCACCAGCAGCAATTCCCCTGCCAAGTATGTTTTCAAACACCCGTGGAAGCGAGACAGGCCTTCTAATCTAAGAATCAGGTATTTCAAACGTTTAAAATTAGATTATCCTACTGCCGATACTACGAGGGCTTCTAGACGATTTGTCCGGAATATGAAACGGCTAAGTGTAAGTGAAAACATCGCGGTATATAACTCCATCTAACCCCATGTTTAGGATATCATTCCAGCCACAAGCCCTTTTCTTCGGCTCTTCCTAGATCTTTTACATAAGATCTTTGTCTATGATCCGGCAAAGCGAATCACTGCTCGTCAAGCTTTGGCACATCCATGGTTTCGAGAGGCTGCCATTCCTGATGATGGAACCGAGGCTTTAAAAATCCGACTGGAACGTGCGAGGGATAGCGAGTACCATACATCTCGAGTGCCAGTCGCAGTATAGGAGAACTGCAAAACCCTTCACCCTCAGCGTTGATATCGAAGGGGGAAAATGTACATTTCACCAGGACTCAAGTTTTATGATGCATATGTTGGCGGGTTATAATGCCTATATCTATATCAGCGTGCATGAAGGGTGGTACCCGAACGGCGTTTTGACTAGCATCAAGCGGCGTGTTCAAGGTAACGCCAGCACTTCACATAGACAAATTTGTCCAAGGACATTCATGATCAAGGGGCATTAACGTATTACGCCTTCTGAATATATACTTCGCAACGAGCAATATTATCGTTGCCAGCATATTTCACTGTACATAATGGATGGACGTTTGGGGCTTCATTGTCTGATAACTGAGAACTCAGCCGAGCCCAGTAACCAGTCATTTGACAATCGAAAGGTACATACACTAGTTTCTTCCAGTGAGTACACTTTTCTTCGAACCATGCTGACACTGCTTCCACAGAATAGGTCCCATGACAGTTTCTGTCTGTCTACTCTTCTGTTCTCGGGCAGGCTCCGCGTGCGCCTCGACTCCGAGCGTTGAAAACAATGTACATGTTTATAAAACAAACCAAGTACATTCAGAACAAAGAAAACACTCGCTCTTCAGAACTGCCGGAATAAGGCCACAAGGCGCTCAATGTCTTTGAAACAAGAGTCCTTGTTCTCTGAAGCGAGGCCTTCTGAAATTTATAATACGAGTCCATTCCACCTGCTACGGGCTTTTCTCGCCAGATTATGCGGCTCTCACTGCTTTATTCAATCAAAACTACCTACATACAATTGATTTACCAGCCTACATTGATTCCATTGCCGCCCGTGAAGTCACTTCGTTAAATCAGACTGACTTGTGGCGAAGCGTTCATCGCCTCGTGTGTATCTACTCATGAGTATTGCGCTCCAGGACTTATCGGACGAACTCGTCACCCGCATCGCCAAGGTGCTTGCTCGACGTCCCGAATATGGCATTGCTACCCCATCCCGAAGATGGCTCCAAAGGCAAGAAGAGAAGATGAAAAATCTGCCAAAGGAATTGCTAAGACCATCAAGCCTAAAGCGTCTTGCAATTAAGATTGTCGATCGCATCGATCCGAACATTGTCGACCCGCAGGCGGTGCTCTGCAAAACGCATTCTGCCCTCAACCCCTTCTTAATTCGAAGACTTTTCATTGCCCTCGCGTATGAAGTCACAGTTCACACAGATCCCTTGCGTTCGTGGCGGGCCAGATCCTTGGATCCCGAGCTTTCTGCCCTTGTCGGACGACTTGACTCGATCGTGGCATTGTGGACCGTACCTCAGCTCTTCCACGAGATATACGGGCTCGCCCCTTTCGACGGCCACCACGTATTCGTTAAATCTGGGTGTGAAGCATGTTGTCTCGCGGCTGTAGGTGCTAGCGGTCGAGCCCTGGCAGACCTTCGAGCGGTGCTCGTTGATCGTATGGAACGACGTCAAGGTGATTCCAATCCTTCAGGGAAGGAGCCTCGACTATACCGTGTCGTAGAAGCTTGGATCGACCAGCTTCGAAAGCACAGCGGGGACGTGGACCGACCTGAACAGTGCAGGGCTTTGAGTGAAGCTCTACTAGTCGATCTGAGGATGGCGAGACCTCAGATCCAAGCGTGGCGAGCCGAACAAAGGCAGCACCACGCCAAGTTACGCGCTGCGAAACATCCCATATATGCCGAGCTCAGGAGGACCCGTACAGGCGCCGAGATTGCCCCTCTGTCTCCCAATGCCGGCCATAAGAGACGAACGAGAAACGGAATTCCGGTTGCCTTGGTCGACATCGATGGAGCTGAAGGCCAGAGACGGGCCGCTATGTCCACGCACAGAAGTGAGAGTATCTATCGTCCTGATAGTCTTTCTGGCTACTCCACCGTGAACGAGCGACAGCGAGCGTCTTACAACCCTATTCCCAGCACTGGTCCCCGGCCTCTTGCCCCTGAACCGGTCCGAATGAGTGGACCGAGCGATGGTTCGCCGACCCAATCCTTTCTTGATCGATTCGAGCAAGAGATGTCCACCCACCATGGCCATGATCCCTCCGTCGACTCCGAAGAAGAAAACGAGCTAGATGAAAATCATTACGTGGAGGAAAGCCGAGCTAGAGTACAGGAATGGTGGGCCAACCAAGTATCCCACTCTCAATTAGGTGTCAGCCAGGAGGACGATGCAAAATCCATACTGTCAATGGTACACCCTGCCTTCCGCCCTGGTAGTAGCCACATCGCTGTATCTGCTCTGCCTCCTTCGCTTCATATCAGGAAGGATCGTGAACCACGAGCCAACCAACCCCAAGGGCGTCGCGATACGGCACCAAGTGTATGGACGGATTGTACTGCGTACACAGCGGATCCGAGTTCCATCCAGCCCAATACCACAAATGTACCACCAGTGCCAAGGATACCCTCGGAGTACAGATGTAATGAACGCTCCTCGCCCCGCGGTGATCGGACTCCTCAGGTTGCCTCACACGCACCACCAAATAGAACCGAAGAAAGCTCGATAGCCCAGAGTAGGCAACCATCGACGACGGGTTTTCCGAAGTACGAAGATCCATTCATGAACCGAGAAACCCCCCGGGAGTCCATCACAAGGCCGTCATCGAAGACGAAGAGCAAGAACCCACGCCCGAACTGGCCCGCTCCGCCACACGGACGACATCCGCCAAGTGCCCTTGATAACCCCCGTCATCAAAAGTTATTTCTCCCTGAATCTGACGTGGGCTCCACGTTCTCGGAGCAGCGGCACGCATTCCTTACGGAACGCTTCAAGCCGAGGGAGGAGGACTCGCAGGAGAGAAATTCACTCCTTACTCACCTTGGGACACTGACCTCGACACCAACGCCGGACCTCCCAACTCCGAGGCCCGTCTCAAGGACATCTAGCTCTGTATATAGCAGAGGTAGCGGGACATCTGGTTCTAGCGCGGCTCCGTCTCACGATTCCTCACACGGGAGTATTGCCAGTTCCGAACTAGAAGGGGAATGGCGAGCGAGTCGGCGCCCGTCGTCCGAGATTGACCTTGTGCGACCGGACGACTCTGCAAGTAATTCCCGTTGGGCCCGGCATCATGACCCCCCGCCGTCTGTGAACGCCTCGTCTGTCACGCAATTAAACGCCTTTCAGGGGAAGATGTGATGATGTGATGGAGAAAGTAGAGTAAGTTAGTAACATGTATAGTATCAGTTTTTTTGTTTTTTTACTCCATGCTTCGTAGGATATGTAAGTCTCTGTGAGTATTTGCCTTTTGCTCCATGTTTAAGCAATCGTACCAACAAACTAGGTCGCATGCAAAATATAGTTTGCAACATTATTGGTTATTGTAAAGAGTTGGGCTGCTAATAAAGCCCGTGTCAGGAAGTCTTCGCGTTAGGACTTCTCAAGGGACTCCCGCTTGATCGCATGAACTCATGGGGATAGATATACACCGAGCCAATGGCCTTGGTGATGACAAAAACAAAAGGAAAACCACTATCTAGTAAGAGAGGATTTCATCTTTTCCCGCAGTAGTAGTTTGAAGAAAGCGCAAAGGCAAGAAGGACATTAGCTAGATTTACTATCGAAAATCTGTTCAAACTTCGGCCACGATTGAGTTTATGGTTTTGGACGGATTGTTGTACGCCTAGGATATTGACGTTTAACAGGG
Organism: Ustulina deusta; assembly: GCA_023159155.1. NCBI lineage: Eukaryota > Fungi > Ascomycota > Sordariomycetes > Xylariales > Xylariaceae > Ustulina > Ustulina deusta. The sequence continues at coordinate 26,876 of JAJNNX010000037.1, read as the reverse complement.
TCTTTATCTGCAACTTGCCTTGCACCTTCCCAACAGTAGTAGGCTTAGGGCACATTTTGTCAACTTGTTAACATCGGTGATCCACCGTAACTGGGCATGTGGTCTAGTGGTATGATATTCGCTTTGCATCTGGTTCCTTCGGACGGATATCTGCGAAGGGTCCGGGGTTCAATTCCCTGCATGTCCATACGTTTTGCTTTTTTTTATTTACAGTTAGTTTTCATTTTTATTTGCTCACATGTTAGTGTTAATTAAGTGTGTGTGCTCTGCCTGCCCCTTGTATTCATTCCCCTCTTACAACATTTTATTTAGCAGAATAGTTATGTGGATATGTTCGAGAGACAAACCACCTTCCTGTACAATGTGTAGTCTTATCAAGCTTAGTTAGGTCCACTGCAGATAGGTACCCGCCTTTTACCTCGACGCTTAGCAACATCTAGCCACTGAGGTAAATATGTAGGTAGTAGGCAGCAATAGTACCTGTGTAATCTACCCCAACAAGACCGTCTCCAAATATTGTCCACAACACTTCTTTCTCTAGCAAACAAGGGTAAAGTTTGCGATTAGTGTATTGGACCTTGCCTTTGTTATTATGTTAGTCTTAAAGGCTAACTAACCTCTAATCAGGAAGTCTTGCCTGTGCTCACTGCTGGCAAGGTATGCAGCCCAATGATTCTGTTCGTCTGCTGATTGTCCCTGACAAACGAACTCCCGCTCTTGACTCCTCTTCAGGTTCGGGCCCGTTGAAAAGCTCAAGACCCCAAACAGTTGTGCCCAAAAGAGACTGATGCACACTTGTTGCTTCGGCAACATGTTTGCTGTTGGTGCTGGAAAGGCGCAAGATACCTATCACTGTAATCGGCCATAATATAATAATTATACACTAATTCTCCTGTTAGATAAACTAGAGTCTTTCCAACTCAGCCCATATTCTGTAACTGGTTTGCTTCTTTCTGACCTAACCTAACAAGGCCCGACCTGTTGTTGTGCCAGTGTTCATGTCTCTTGTTACGCGTCTGTAAATTTATCTCAACTCCTAGTATTGTGCTAGTTATTTGTTGCTCTGCAATCTCACCATACTGTGGACCCTATAGGCACAGCTTTACACTCACATCTTTGTTACAACCTGTAGTCTCCATTCAATGAGGTTGTCTCTATACTCTGTACTCTTCCGGGCTTGATTGTTTACTTACCTATCTATCCCTTGTATCCTACAGAAATCCCCTACCCTACATGATTAGAACCAAACGTAACGCCCGGTAGATAAAACCTATGAATATCACTAACCTCCACTGTTATCCCGGACTTATTCTAGCTATTTTTACTTGCCCGTAAAAATGATTTATTTTTATGTCTATTACTATTCTATTTTTATGGTCTGTAGTGTGTATTGCAGTAACAACCAACATTACCTCCAACTAGCAACCTGTATCTGTTGGTGTCAATGCAACAAAATCTCTCGACCACTTCCAATACCTTAGATGCCAAAGGTGAAACATTTGAGGGAGACATCAGCACTGCAGCTATACTTCACCATCATAGATAGCTATAGATACCCCCAGCGCCAGCTATTATTAGGGCTGGGTCCAATCCTAGAGAATGATGAACCCGGCGTCCTGATGAGGTTCCCGGCCTTGATTAGAATGCAGCCGCTGCATTCGAATACTTTGGACTACTTGGCATTATTAAGTCTTAGCAATAGAAAAAAAAAGGAAAAGGAAGAAAAGGTTGGACTGCCGCCCATCGCGTGTGGTGGAATACACCCTAATATTTTTATTAACCGAAGTAGTCAATATACCATCGTGTAAAATGATTAAGTTAAGCAATTATTGCCAAGAGATGTATATATCATGTGACGTAGTATGTTGTAATACCTCTCCCAGCCAACTTCTATAACTTGCCCTCGGCGACAAGATTATTCCACACAGAAAACATCAAATCGTCAACATCCAAGGCGATCTAAGGCAAATCAACTTTTATAGATCTAGTTCCATCTACAATGCACTACATTGTAGAAGTTTGTAGGACTTAATACTTTACGGCAGAAAGAGACTCCTGAGAATTGCCATAGGACCTGTTATAGAGGAATATATTTTTGCCGTAATTTCTGCACGCATCTCCTGTATACTTAATTAGTTCTCCATGGGGCACAGAGCTCCGATTCCCATTCGGGTATTATGCAACGACATAGGATAGTTGCACGGGCGGTCCTAAGTAACAAGGACGATATGATATGGGTTGTGGCCGTGGAAATCCGCAACTTCGAGATTATATAAGCCCAAAGCACAAGTTAGACTTACCTACGTCATAAGTCGGGGCAACCCCCAAGTAGACGAGATCGTTGGAGAAAGGATGACATGATTGAGGGGAGTCCTGTAACAGCGAGGAGTATAGTGAGCCTCCATTGGCTGGAAGGTCTAATATTACCAAACAAGCAACTACTTCAATTCAACAACAATTTTTTCTTCTGGTAAGCATTCTATCAACTTACAGGGTATACAAAAATGAACATGGGACCAATAGGAACGTGTTAATTTCGGCGTACTACAGGGTGTGTTTCTCATTCGCTGGCGGCCAGATTGCATCTACTGAGTTGGTGTTTTATGACAACAAAACATGTTCAAAGTAGAACATCTTATTGGTCAAGGACGGGATACTAGCCTATAATGCTCGATATATCTCCGGTCCGGTGAGGTAGAGGGCGAGACGAAGCGAGTATCGTGTGTGGGGGGAGGGGGCGAGGAGAATGCGGTTAATTCGTCGATTTCTATGGAGACTAAGGAACTGAAGCCCCAGTCCCTAGATACAGGCCAGCTGCTGCACTAGGTACTACGTTGCCATTATATAACCTTCCGAATCTGGAAGTTCTACTCCGTAGCATCATGCGCTGGAATCCTAGTGCCCCATGGCCGCGTAGACTTCGGTCTTGGTTTGGCAGGTGGACTGCCATTCTGTTCAATGTGGGCGATAACGGGCTCACTTGGTTTCGCACAGCATGGCGCTGTATAAGTACAAGATTCTTTGCGTTTCTTCATCCGTGCTTGTTTTTCTTGGCACCAATTCCCTTTTCGCATTCTCCTCGTGACCAGGGGAACGTCTGACCACAACTATGGCCTTCCGAGTCATCTCAATAGCCCTTGTGGCTGTGCCAGTCGCCAATGCCCTCTCATTGACCACGCGCGCTACATGTTCAAGCACAGTTGAGAGCTGCTCCTCGGCTGCGAGCTCTTCCTCTGTCAGCTCATGCTGTGTTAATAAACCTGGTGGCCAATTCCTTCAGACACAGTTCTGGGATACGGACCCGGTTACCGGACCAAGCAACTCTTGGACAATCCACGGGCTATGGCCTGATAATTGCGATGGAACTTACGACGAGAACTGTGACTCTTCCCGCGACTATACCGATATAACGACCATTCTCCAAAACAATGGCAAGTCATCGCTTGTGTCTTATATGGAAGACTACTGGCAGAGTAATAGCGAGAGCCCAGAGGATTTCTGGGAGCACGAGTGGTCAACCCACGGGACCTGCGTTAGTACACTCGATCCGGACTGCTATTCGAGCTATACCACAGGACAAGAAGCTGCAGACTATTTTCAAGTCGTTGTCGATTTGTTTAAAACGCTGGACACCTATAGCGCTTTAAGTGCTGCTGGTATTACCCCTTCAAGCACAACAACCTATACATCTTCCCAAATTCAAGCCGCGCTCTTGAAGGTCACTGGAAAGGCTGCAGTTATCTCTTGCAGCAGCAGCGAATTATACCAGGTATACTATGGATTTTTTGTCGATGGACCTTTGGCAAACGCTGATTTCGTGCCATCAACAATTGGTAAGTTGCGAGAAATCTGGCGAGCGAAAAGGTTCCACCTTGATTGTTCCCAGTCCCGTTTCACTTCTGTATCGGCCTGGATTTTAAAACCTTGGTCCACCACGCAACTTGCTAACCTCGTTTAATGACTGGTAGTTGGCCAAAGCTCGAACTGTCCCAGCAGTGGCATCAAGTACCTGCCCAAGAGCGGTAGCGGCACAACCCCAACTAGTACTACTAAGACTGCTACTCAGACTGGTATGTAGTATCCGAATCCATCCCTTTTGCAGAATCCAGGATGTTCGAAACTGACATGTTGCAGTATGTTGATATACCAATCGCCTCCTTAGAATCAAAGAGATATCCTAGTGGATATGACCGGGCCGACAGAACCGGGTGAGAGAAACAGCATGCTAACGCACTTCATCATAGACCACTTCGGCTACAAGCACAGCAACGGGCACATTTTCCGGGACAGGGTATGTCTTTACCCAACTCGCAACAAGATACAGGGGATATCGCACTCAGACACCTGCGTTGGGTATTTGTCTAATAATAATGTTTCAATAGTTACCTGAATGCGTACTACAGCGGAAGTCAAGATGGATGCCTTATCTCTGCAGGCACGTGGTATACTACGGGGACGTGTGCAACATACACCGCCACTGCTTCGGGTAAGCATTCGATCTCCCTTTCTTTACGAGATATAATCAGGAGGCTAACGCTGCTTTTCATTAGGCTCGGGCTTCACTCTTAAGTCTTCCAAAGGCAACTGCGGCGTCGTCAGCGGCTCATTTACCTGCGCCTCAGGAGTTAGTGCAACCGTGTTTAATGTGAGTACTCTCTACCCCCATGCTTCCATTACATTTCAAGTATCATATATCCTCTCTGACTGGTGGAATCTCAGGCTGTTTCCGGAAAGCTTGCCTATAATGGGGTGTCTACGTTCTATTCAACCGTGGTGCCGACAGGCTCGACACAGGCTACTGTATATACATCTTCTAAAACGTATTCAGTGACCTTTCAGTGGCAAGCAGTGTAAGGGGCGGGCGGCCGAACAGACAAGGAGTCATGCCATGCATAGGGTTAGCTTGACAGAAAGGGATGGAAACTGTGGGATGCCTCGCCGTAACCCTGTTTCCATCTCATAACAATGTAAATAGGCCAACGCAAGAGGCAAGTCTCTCGTCTCATCGCGGAAAGTATATAGTTGGGAAAATAAAACAGCCATGTAGACACCCAGGCAATTATCTAAGACCACAGAACCGAGCGCAGCATAAGCCATGGCACGAGTGGCAGGACTCCCGCAGTTTGATCGGACATGATGCCATTGGGGAATTGATCCGATGTAGGTTCCATGTGCAATTGTGCGCGCAACACAATTGGGCAGGAGAATACCACAGCGGGGTGAATCAAAGTTATTGAATGTACATGACAGTTTTTTTTTTGTGGGAGGGGGGGTCTTCTATTTCGTCAAGAGAGACTTTAAGACATTAAGAAACAGATGAGGCGTATTGGGCGTTATGTTAACCCGCCGCATCCCGGGCAATCCTCTCAACGGGGAGGGCAATAGCCGACGCTGGGAGCTTCACAAGAATCAAGTTCTTGGCGATCACGCTAGATATGTATGAATCGAGTTCGTAAGAATTGAGTAAAAAGGATTGTGGGAAATCTTTGCTGCTTAGGGTTCTTGGCCTTCGAGAGACGGCAAGTTGATGTCCAGTCGTCCTGCTTATAGTCGACCACCTCGCTGTCGCTGATGGCATTTGGCGAGTCGGGTTTAATCTCTATGCATTTTTAGCCTCAGAGAGGATGGCTTGTGACATTTGGCTGACACTCACAACCTAGCCTACTGCTCCTCTTGCTCTAACATTTTATGACACCACTTTTTGACGCCCGGTCTGGGCACGAAGGGCGGTATGGCATGTATCTAGTAAGTACCTTATCCTTGGCCTCCTTGTCGTGATCCCGATACTCTACTAGGTCTCACAACAGAGGAGAGCCAAACCATGCGCACATCACGTAATTAATTAATTAATTAATTAAATAACTGATCTTCTAAGCCGTGAGGCAGCTTACTTCTAGCGCTGCTTATTACACGAGCTACGCTATGGTTTCGTTTAAACTAAGGCGACCTCTACTGCTGCTCTCTAGTTTGATCGGAGCTTTTCTTCGATAGTTACCTATAACCCGAGAATTTTATGGAGTCGAATTGCCATAGATTGGACGAGCAACAAACGTCGTCACTAATCTAGATACCTAAGTAAGCAAGCAAGCAATTAATGATGGGGCGAGATATCTCCAATTTCGCCACGGCAAAGTCTAGGTTCTCATTATGTTATGAATATAACTACTCTAACCGCAATTCGTGTCTTCGCTGCTCCGAACTAATCCAGTATACCTCCTTCCGAGTCTGGATGAGAGGATCCTTGGATGCCGTGATGCCCTTGATACCACCAAGATCCGGAGTCGGACTAAAAGCTATGTGCTGTTGCTTGATGTCGTTGAAATGCATGACCTTGTTGATCACCACCTTCCCGACTGGAACGAATGTTTTACTTTTGTACGGGACGGTGGCGTCGTCTAAGACATCATCCGAGTCTGCAATGTGTGCCACTATGTTTAAGACAATCGGCTTCCCGGGGAACCGCTGCCGCAGGTCGTCCTCCAAATAGTTCGGCCCAAGCTTTTCTAAAATATCCTTCTCATTGGGGTAGAGATGCTCTCCATCTTCTGGGTCGAGCCTGTATCTCACGTTTATGGTCTTGCCCTCCTTGTTTGTCAAAACATGAGTATTGGGCTCGTAGTAAGTCAATGTGCCGTAGTTGAAAGGGTTTGGCTTAGGAGACTGCACGAACACCGCAGCCGATGGGTGACTACCAAGGAAAGCCTGGAACTCAGCTCCAACTATCTCGAAGTTCTTCTCCTCCTTGGAGTAATCACCACCGCCGGCCTTGGCCTTCTCCAGCGCAGATTGAGCAACCTGGAATGCGCGGAATATTTTGAGAACTATGTATTTCAAGTCAGTCGGGTCCGCATCGACTCTTGTTCTCGGGATAGTCCAGCTATCAGTACGCTCGGGAGAAGCAGTGAACGGCCAGTTACGTACAGGCCAAAAAGTCCTCCCCGTTCTTGGTAGCAAACCCGTTAAACGAGTGAGCGACCAGGTCTGTATGCGTAAAAGCATCAATATTGAATCGAATGGCCACGCCCTTAGGAGTAGCGCCGTCATCTACATCGGGTATGTGAGGTATCCCCCCGCCAACAGAAAAGCGAGCTACCACTGGGGTCGACGGCCTGTTGAAATGGGCAGCGATTGAAAGGTCCCGGGCTTGCTCGGTTGGAGTGAACACTCCCTCAACCAGAAGACCTTTGGCATGGGCTTTCAAAGACATAAGTCAGTCAAATGGCTTAATAGAGTGCTGCAACATACATACTCGTGCGATAGCCGAAATGCTTGCCAAACAGTGCATGCATCGCATCCACTAACTCCATCGGGAGTGTAGCATTGGAAGGATCGTCGGCAGTTTGGGCAGCCATTGTGAGAAGGGTTTGAAGAAATGAGCTCGGTAGGGAAGGCTGGTATATCATACGCTTTACTCGACAGCATAGCAGGGACCAAGCAACTATTCAAAGCCGGGCGCCCGCGCTCTTAAATGCGCTGGGAATGTTCAACTAGAGTCGAATGAAACGTGAAAGGCTCAATATTATGTATAATACCCGGTACCCGGTCGGTCAGCCCGGTAGAGTTCCGGCAGAGGAGACAGCAGCCGATGCCGTTATCGTGGCGCTGAAAACGACCTCTGTCTTAGTAATAGACCGGTGGCTGCAGACACGACAGCCGCCCACGTAATTATTGGCCTTTTGTCTCTGGAAAAGCGGTGACGAGGTATGCTTGCGGTTTCAAGGCCGAATATGCGGTTCTACTTGTTAGTGTTGTGTACTGTCGCGCCCGAGCGTGATTAGCGAGCCGTATTACTCTCTCTACAGAATTCGGCTGGAGAAGCAATAGCTGATCGGGGTTGTGCTGCGGATACGCATCTAGATGCTTACTTACATCCCATAGGCTGCAGCTAGTTGCAGATGCAGCGCAGGGAATTTTTAGGCGTCGGTCAGCTTACCTCGAACGAGCATCAATCAGCCACATCCCCATCGGTTGGCTATTGGAGTAACCGGACGCCGGACAACGAGAATGAATTGGCTGAAAAGCAAGCAGAGTATGCAGATACTTCGGCGACTCCACGACGTGGCATGATTGTCTCTACTAAGACTCGTGAGAGCTGATCCCCATGGAGTCTGGTGTCACGAACTCGGCTAGTTGAGCACAACGGCATATAAAGTAGTCGCCAACATGCCACTCATCTCCAAAGTTCAATCTTTGTGTCTTTCGTCATAGTTGCTCTTTTTCTTCGATCCCTAAAACAACTCATCATCATGTCTATTGCAGCTCCTTCCCTACAAACCCCCCACGATGTCAGGGACAAGTTGAGAGATATCCTCAACGGTGGCATCAAGCACGATGTGGAGAAACATTTGATGACAGTTTGGGACAGGGGCGTGTTCCTGAACGAACTTCACAAACAAGGCATCGTACTCCGGACGGGTATCGATGGTGCTGTTGATGGTGGCTTGGCAGCCAAGAAGGGCCTCACACAGGGAACTTATGCTGGCACACGGATGGCATTGACTGAGATCTACAGTCTAATAGAGGAAGCGTACGGTACCCCAATATCTCATTCCCTAGTATTTTTTTACTGACGTAAACTTAGCTTCGCGTCTCATTTCAACTCGCGGGGCCTTGACCCCATCATCCCCACGAAGAGAGATCTTAAACAGAAGCAGGATGCGTACCAGTGGAGCAATCCATCCGTTGACGGGTTTCCCCCTCATCTACAGTCCCTTTCCCCGGATCAACAAGACCCAAATATTTTCGACCAGACGACACTCGCTTTCATTTCAAACATCGCCCAGATATTCTCGTTCACGGTGCCAGATAGTTGCGTCACGCATGGTACGCCATTCCAAGGGCCAACAATTGCGGATTGCGAACAATACAATCATGAGCACCCAAGCCCACAAACCGATATCATGGACGGCAAAAACCTTGGAAATGAAGTTGACTGGTACTCTGACGCACGGTTTGCTCAACAACACCTAACTGGTGTCAACCCCACAACCATTAAAACGGCCCCAGTGGAGAAAGTGAAGGAGTATGCTGTTGAAGCTAACAACCAGGGGCGGAATGACATGGAGAAGCTCCTGTTGCAGGGTGAAGACCTGCTCATCCAGGACTACTCATGGTTTCGTGTGGCCACTGGTGTGAGTAATGATCAAGAATTCAGCAACATAGTCCCGGAGAGTGTCGATCAGAAACCAACAGGAAAGTTCACCACGCGGTATGCCTGTGCGCCAGTTATCATCTTCCAGCTTCACCCGGATGGACGACTTCATCCATTGGCCATCACGCTTGATTACAAAGGCAATTTGAACAGCTCCATCACCATTTTCAATCAGCGATTGACGCCAGATGCTAAGGGACCAGTCGAAGAGAAAGACGATTGGCCGTGGAGATACGCCAAAACTTGTGCCCAAACGGCTGACTGGGCAAGTCATCAAGTAGGAGTCCATCTAGTTGAGACGCACCTGGTTGAGGAGGCTATTATCGTTGCCACCAACCGCACCATTCCCGAGGACCATCTGCTGTACGAGCTTTTATACCCGCATTGGTTCAGAACTCTGCCATTGAATGCTGCAGCTCGCAGTACTTTGGTCCCAGCGATCATTACTAGACTTGCCGGATTTGGGCCTTCATACCCACCAGATAACAAAAACCGCACATTTGGGCTGCTGAACTATGCGTACCATAACTTCAACTTCCAGGAGAAGTACGTCCCGAATGACCTCAAGAAACGCGGATTCGATATCGATGGGGTGGTCAAAATCAAGTATCGCAACTACCCCTACGCGTACCAGATAGATGCCCTTTGGAAAGCGACCCGTCAGTTCATTTCAACCGTACTTAAAACCAAGTACCATAATGACACGGATGTCCAAAGTGATCCATATATCCCGGATTGGTGCAAGGAGATCCAAACCCAGGGCCAAATCCCCACGTTCCCTACCATCACCACATTGGATCAACTGATCGATGCTGTTACCATGTGCATCCACACGGCTGCGCCACAGCACACCGCGGTAAACTATCTGCAGAATTTTTACTACAGCTTCGTGCCGTCCAAGCCACCTGCACTCTGCACTCCACTACCAAAAGATCTCCAGGCCCTGCAAGCATATACCGAGAATGACCTCACCGCGGCACTTCCGATAGGCAGCGAAGGGCCGAAGTGGAAGGATTGGCTTCTCGCTGCACAACTTCCCGAGCTTCTAAGCTTCAGGGTCGAGTCGAAATACAACCTGATCACCTATGCCGCGTCGCTGTACAACGTGAACAAGAGTCGCACACGCCATGAGACTCAAACAACCGACTGTGAAGCCATCAAGCAAGCCGCTGCACACTTTTACAGTCAGCTAAAGGAATTCGGAAAGGTCTTCGAACTCCTTTCGGCGTTCCAGACCAAGGGGACTGTCGAGTATAAGGTCTTGCAACCAGATCTGACTGCTGTTTCCATCTTGATCTAGAGGGTCTAGTTGACCACGCTGGAGAATTGTCGGCACTCATCTGGTTATAACAAAGGGTGTCGATGGATTCGAGGGTAGGATCAGCTGGTAAGGGGGGTTTTCTGTGCATTGAAGAAAAGAAAGAGATCGGGGGTACCAAACTTATATCACTCTTTCACGCACTTCGGGCTACATTCCCTTGATTTTACTCGAGAAAAAGGAAATTCAATCATACCACTGTAGTACATAGGAAACACACTCTTGTCAAGATTTCACTCTTTGCGGGCCCTGTATCATACAGATGTATATCTCTTCCCATGAAAAACAGTGGCATCCGATAATAGAATTACATGCTAATAGCCGACGCCTTGTTCATAAAATGCTTAAGACGCGTGTACCGGAATAGTGCGCGTTCACTACAACAAGAACAATCAACTGTAGTAGCACGAAAGATGGCTGTGCGTTTTGGAATGATAGTACCTCACGTAGAGATGGAGGTGCTTTGAGAGGTGTTGTTGTTACACTGGTTAGGCTAGCGATGTTATCGGAGAGATGGAGGGAATTGACGCGGAACCTACCTACTGTGAGGGGTAATATACGCAATCTCCGGTAGACAGTAGGACTGCTTTTTAAAGTTGAACGCTGCCTCGTGTCCCCACAAGAAATGCAAAGCTTGTCTAGACAAAGAATAGTATGAAGCAGTATGTAAATGTCCAAGGAGTCATGGCCACCAAGCCACTATTAAAGAGATTTAAGCAAAGTAATAAGTTAAGTGGTGCTGTGCGCGATGAGTTCTGCCTTTGCAATTTAGGGGCTCGTACTAAAAGGACTTAACCTGGAACCTCCGTTCCGTCTGCTAGCGCCGGAGACTTTAGTGGGTCTCTCCGAACATTGTTACCTAAGTCAACTCACACAGCTCGTATTTGAACACAGTCAACAACACAGAGAAGCAAATACCTGTGGAATCTATATATCAAATCAAAAGGTGCATGAAACACAGCAGCCTCCCATACATTTCAGCTCAGTCGAGGAATCGGAAGTCCCAGAGACGAAATGGGTATGCTACTGTGGACGCGGCATCAGGATCCAGCGATAAGTAATTAAGTGAGATAGATAAATGGGTTATCAAATTACGGAGGGGGTTATCAGAAGATGGATGAATTCTATGAACGGGCGCCCACCTACTTTCTTCACTTCAGTCCATTCTCGTTCAGTTCAGAAGCCCAAGCATAGCGAGAACCACCGCTTCAGAGCCATCTTCCCCATTCACATCTCCTACATAACCGAGCATGCCGTTCCCAACTTTTGTAAAAGCCACAGCCACCTCGTCTTGGTCACCAGCGAACCACACATCCGATCTCGCCACTCCCTGGACATAAAGGGCCTTTTGGCTATAGGTGGGAAGGAGCTGTTCCTTCAGACGTTCATCAACAACTCCGCGACGCAGACTGACGTCTGTTCGATAGTAACCACCTCTTTTCCAGGGTAGACCAATCTTCGCAAAGCAACGATTGAATTGGCCTTCGTTTACGAATGAACTGAAGCACGCTGCAAGTACCACCGTTGATCCTCCGCGAACACAATCAATGACGCGCTCCCAAACCTTCATGTTTTTCGCAACACCTCCATCGGTGACGAAGATCGCCGATGGTGGAGGGTTCTGAGTGAGCATGTCCAAGGCGGCCTTTTGAGTCGTGGCTCGGTCCATTTTGGCTTTGGCGGTGATCCTTGAGATGAGCCTAGAGTAAAGGTCGTTGAACATGCTCTCATACTCTAAGCATAGGCAAAGAACACGGGGCTCGCCTCGAGTTCTAGCACTAGCCGCTTCAGAGCCAAGTGGTAGGTTCTCAAAGTAAGTTGGAGCTACCCCTTTGTGGATTGTTTCTTTCGCCACGGCATCGGCAAGCTCATTCATCTCTCTGGGGATCTTCCAAAGTTCAACGTCCAGGCCTGTCTCTTTACACTTCTCTACTTCCCCGAGGAAAACCTCCCACAGGTCTTGATTCTTGACGGGATCGCCAGTTCGCGTCTTCCAATCATTGCGAACCCACTTTCTCACCCACCCAGTGGCACCATCGACAAGATAAGATGAATCGGTTGCGATGACAACACTGGTGAACCCATCAGCTCGCCAGTCGTTGCGACGCAAGACAGCTATGGCTGCACGAAGCTCAGCCCGATTGCTAGTTGCCACACTCTCGTCCTCAAAGGGACCCTTCAGCTCTAGTCGACCTGATACCATGCACGGACGGGCATTGTCACCAATGGGTGGACGAAATATCGCTGCCCAAGCTGCCTGTGGGTTCTGCTGTCCATTATCTGAACATGCTCCGTCAGCGTATGCGAGAGCCTTGTTCGGGTTGTTGCGATGGACGAAATGATATACTTGATCCTGGCCCGTTCGTGAAGGCGGGAACAGGTCTTCTGGGCGTGTGTTTGTTGTGGATGCAAGGAACTCGGATGGGAATTCTCTGCCAGAACCTCTTCGTCGCTCTGAGGTCGCTGCGAATTCTCCAGTATTCGCATCATCCATTGCAGCAGCTGGGCCCTTGTATACCTCAGTCAACTTGCCAATTTCCGATTCAATCATTATGGTGGCATCATAACTTTCTTCCCAGGCCTTCTTGCACTGATAGACGCCCAAAATGGCCTCCTCAATGGAACCGGGACTATACTCTGAGGGCGGGGATGGAGTGTCTTCCGATGCGTCCACCAAAGCTTCCCAAAAATGTGGGTTCTCCTTGTGCACCATTCGAAACAAAGCCTGACATTGACCCTTGAGTGATACGGAGATATCCGGTACATCTGAATCCGTAATCGTTCTGACTTTCTTCTGGACGATTTCGCCAATCGGCCGCATGAACTCCGTGGGAGATGGGGGCCAAGAGAGCCAAGCGGACTCGAAATCCCTGTATTGCGGGTCATAAGACTCGATGTCGAGGTGTAAACGCAGCTTTAGGAGCGCAAGGATGACAATCTGGCTGAGACTCAAGTGGCTAGCAAAAGCGTCCACTGCTTCAAACGCGTCGGCTGCGCGGATGTCAAGATATGGCAGACTTGCGTCGCCCCAGTCATAGCGTCCATTGTAGTGGTGCTCGTCGTCGATGATAGCCCACCACTTGAGAAAGTCATAGCATTCCTGCTCCCGCCCCAGGCGAAGTAAGAGGCCAGGAACGATGTCTCGGACGCCTAGATTGTCGGACCGACAGAGTTGCAGCATATCCTGAAAATGAGCTAAAGCCTTCTCGACGGCTGTGATTGTGTCGATCCGAAGTAGAGCGTCAGCAGCTGCGAATCGGGCCCTCATATAACTGCGGGTCTCAATCAAACCCCAGAACCTCCCCACGCCGTTCTCAAAAATATTGCTTGGGGTGAGGATGTCACCTGGGTGAGCTCGAAGTGTGGCTTCTTCTTTCTCAAGTTTTTCCCGGCTCTTGCTGATGGAAGTGCATGCCGCCTTGTGCTTTGGACGATGCTCCTTCTGGTGGTCAGCACCACAGTAATGGACGACTTTACAGCCGCTGCATAGAAGCAGCTGTGTCTGCGGCCGTAGTTTTGGGTAACAGACTGGGCACCCACTCTCAGTGGCAAGGCCGAACGGGATGTCCCCAAATAGCGCCATGATGACTGAGTGTCTGTGGGTGTCAGATGGTGACCATCTATGACAGAAAGTGATTGAGGGTGAGGTGTAGCGGAAAGTATGGGAGTGAAAGGCGTTGTTGTACGGTATCTTCTGAAGGTATTTTCTGCAGTGACAAACAATGTCCGGAGGAATCAGTTGCGACCAGAGTCTGGCAATGCACTGCGATCACACATGCCGTGAGATACTTAGAGGTAGGAGGTAGGTAAGTAGGGGGTGCCTCTGTTTGTCGGTTGAGATCTGGAAGAGGGACGAAGAGACTGCACGTATCAGATGCCTGAGAAGCTGTGTGACACCAGTGGTGTCATTCTGTGGGCATTAGGTACCTAATATGGGGCGCCTGATTCCACCCAGAGTAGCACTCCGGGGGGGTTTTAGGAGGGTGTCTGGGAGTGTGGGAAGGTACGAAGGACAGTGCCCATATGTTACCCCTCGACGTGGATTCCTGTCAATTACCTTAGCGTGGATTGCTGAGTGCTGTGATGGTCAGTACAGTCTTGGCGGAACCCGCAAGGACCTCGGGCCCACATGGCGATAAAATAAGAAACCCACGCACGGACCAACCCATAGCTCTGCAGCCACACATACACAGAGTCTATAACTATCTACCCTATAACCTCTATTTTTTTCCTTTTTTTTTCTTTTTAGCTTAAAATCTTTATTTATTTATTTATTTATTAATAAATATTTAATAAATATATATTTTTTAATTTTTTTAATTATATATTTAATATAAAAAATAATATATTTTATAATATAAACTTAATTTTAATATAATTTTAAAATAATTTAGTTTTAAAATTTTTAAATCTAGCTTTAATTTTTAAATAATTAAAATATTTTTAATTATAAAGTATAATTAGTTTATTATTTTTAAATAATCTTAAAATTTTATTTTTTATCAAAATATTTTTTTAAATAAAAATAAAAATAATTTAATATAAATAATGTTAGTAGGCTCTACCCTAGGTAGCATGCGTGTATATGTAATATACGCGAGATAGATCTATAAAAACAAACACTATATAATATATTATATTATATTTAGTGCTTTTTTTATATAAAAAAAAAAGATTTAGAAAGTATAAGAAGTGCTAAGTATATCTTTTGTACAAAGTATAGAGGGTCTACCTAGCCCCTGGCTATATAGGCCTATATAGCCCTAACTATTTAACTTAGCTACTAAAATAGCTAAAATAGCTATACTAAATATAGCATACAATTAACCTCGCAATATTATTCTAATACTAATAATTTTTTTTTTGTTATATTAGCAAATTAATTATATAAATAAAAAAACTAAGTATAAAAATCTATATAGTTAAAATAAATGTTTTATATAGCAAAAATAAAAATCTATGCTTAACAAAAACTTAATTCTATTTAATACTAAAATAACAAACTTTTTATATAGCTAGCTTTATAGCTAGCTCTTTCTGTTCGGCCGAAACAGATGTTGTGTACGGACCAAAACAATCCTCTAACCAAAATTAAAAAATAAAAAAATAAAAATAAAAAAAATAAAAATCCTGCCGGATAAAAACTCAAAAATAGGTAGGTAGCCGAAATAAATTGTTTAGTAGTTACGATTTATTATTAAAAAACCAAAAAAGTTTATTAATATATAATATTTTTTAAAAAAGTTTATACGATTTGTTTTATTTAATTACTTTAATTAATTTTTTTTAAAATTGCTAATTAACTTAATTAAAATATTTAGCTATTTATCCGTAAAAATTCTTATATATTTTTAATACTATTTTATATTTAAGCTTTTGTTTAGTTATATATTTAAGCATAATAATTATAAAATATATTATAAATAGTTTTTAGTTATATGTTTAATATATTTATTTAAAATAAAAGGTTATATTAATTTAATATATAAAGCTAATATATTTTTGCTAGAGCTTTATTAAAATATTGTTTTTTTAGCTAGGTTTTTATATAAAAGTTTAGCTAAAAGTTTGGTTGTTATAGCATATAGCAGCCAAAAAAAAAGTTGTTTAACTGTTTATATAATAAGTTAATAAATAAAAAAAGAAGTAGGGTTAATCCGGCTTATATAAGGTTAAAAAATAGCTATATAGGGGTATTTAAATAGTTTTTATATATTGTTTATATAAAGTGTTAAAAAAAGAGAGGTTTTTGGTTTATTTTATATAAAGTTAAAAAAAGCTATATAAAAAAAAAGATATTTAAGGGTCTTTTATATATAGGTTAGTTATATAAAAAATAAAAATTATAAAAAAGCTTATATTTAATTTTGTAGTTTAGTTTGCTAGGCAGAACAATAGTTATAATTATATTATATATAAAAAAAAGTTATATAAAGCTAATCAAACTTTTTTTTTTAGTTCTACTAAACGGGATATAATTAGAAACAAACAATCTAGTTTGGAACAAAAGTATAAAACTTTATATATAGGTTATATATAAAAAAAAAGGTATAAAAATAGCTTTATAATTAATTTTAATTTTTTGTTCTACTAAACAAAATAATATAATTAGTTCGATTTAGGTTTTTTTTTTTTGCTAAATAAAAAATTTAAAAATTAAAACTAAATATTTGTTTAATATAATAATTTATATAAAAAATTGATTAAAATATATTTTATTTGATTTTTATATAATATATTATTTATATTTTTTTTATTAAACAAAAAGTTGTAAAATTATTATATAATAGCTAATATAATTTTATTTTTTTTATTTTACTAATTTATAAGTTTGCTAGTTAACTTATTAATTAGTATTAATAAGCTTTATTTTAAATAATATATATATATATATAATATATATAAAACAGATTTATAAAAGCAAATATTATATAATATGTTGTATTATGTTTGGTGCTCTTTTTATATAAAAGAGAAAAAAAGGATTCGGAAGGTATAGGAAGTGCTAGGTAGCCCCTGGCCATATGGGCCTATACGGCCCCAACCACCCAACTTAGCTACCAAAGTGGCCAAGATAGCTGTACCGAATATGGCGTACGATTGACCTGGCAATATTGTTCCAATAAATAATATATTTAAAAATATTTATAATTTAATAATAAAAAATATATTTAAAAATATTAATTTTAAATTTTATTATTTTATTATTTTATTTGTTTTTTTAATTTATTAGTTTATTTATTAATATTTATAATTTTTTTTTAGATTAAAAAAACTAAAATATAACACTTTTTATTTAATAATTAAGTTTATAAATTAATTAAAAAGTTAAATAAAAATATTATTATTTTTTAAATGAAAAAGATTTAATTTTAATATATTAAAAAATATTAATAAAATTATTTTTATATTTAATAATTTAGTTTAAAAATATTAGTTTATTAAATTATAATAAAAATATAAACTATAAAATTATTTTCATATAAATTTAAAAAAAAATTATATAAATTATTTATTAATAAAATTCTTAAATTAATATATAATATAAAATAATAAAACTTATTTTATTTATAGTAAAAAAAAATATTTATTAATTAATTGTTTTAATTAAAAGTTTAAAGTTTTAAATATTTAGTTTATAAAAAATATATATATAATAAAAAAAGCTTTAATAGTTTATTTAACTTAAAAAATAAATAAATAACTTTTAAAATATTTATTTAATTATTATTATTAAATCTGCTGGTTTATTTTTGAGTAGAGCGGTCCTTTTATTTATATAACCATAAATAAAACTATATAAAGCTAGATAAAAACTTTACGGAATTTAATTGTCTGCTATCTTGCTGTTTTCTAATTCTGTTATAACTAGTTTTTATTTACTAGCTAAAACAAATATAAAAAAAAAGTATTTTAACAAAAGCTTTCTTGTGTACTTGCGATATTTTCTTTTTTTAAGAACTAGAAAAAAACTTTTATTTTATTTTTTAGGATCTTTAATAAGCCTTTTTTAATTTTTCTATTAAGCTCTTTTTTCTTTTTGCTTTTTTTTAGGTGCCTTTCATATTTATTGCTTTATTATATATAATTATTTTATTAGTATTTATTAGCTACTTTGCTATGATCTTTATTTTTTTAAAGTTTTTCATTGTTATTATTTTTAAATTTTTATTAATATATAACTATATTTTAATAAAAATATTAATAAATCTTTTATATTTAAAAATAATATATTATAGCATTTTTTCCCTATATATATATTTATAAATCAATAATAAAAAGCTAACTAATTTTCTTTATATATAAATACTTTTAATCTAATTTTCTTAGTTTAGATTTCTATAATTAATATTATTTTATATTTAAATAGTTTTTTATATTTATTAAGTTTTTTAAATTTATTTAGTTTTTATTTTATATATTATTTTATTTTAAAGTTTTTTTAAATCTTTCAAATTTTTTATTAATAGTCTATTTTTAATATTAAGTTTATTGTTGTATTATTTATATTAATACTATTTGGTTTACCCTTAGTTTAGGACCTACTTTTTTATATTTTTGCTATTTTAATAAAAATTTTCATTTCAGTAGTTATATAGTTTATTATTTTTTTATATTTTAAAATTTTTAAATAGTTTTTATATATAATTATTTTGTTACTAAAGTATAGGTTAATTAGTAGTATTTTTAGTTCAGTTTTTAAATATTTTATTAATATTGCTTTATAAGCTTTAGTTATTTTTTTGAAGTATTAGTTTTAAATTACTACTACATTTCTAATAATATTTTTTATGTTATTATTTTTGAAAGTTTTATATTATATTACTACGCTATCTATTAATATATTTTAAATAATTATTATATAAGGTTAATATAAAAAAATCTATTGTAACTTTATTTTTTTTAGCAAAATATATCTAACAAATATTATTTTTTTAAATATTATCTAGCATACTTAATTTAATTTTTTTAGCTTTCTTTTATTTTTGTAGCTTTTATAGTAATTCAAAAAATATGTCTAGTATTATATTTAGTGTTCCTAATATATAATAAATTTTAAACTAAAATTAAAAAAATTAATTAATTATATTAATAAATCTTAAGTTAGTTTTATTTAAGGTTTTAATATATAATGAAATATATATCATTATTTTTTTAATTAATATATAATTTATTAATATATTTACGAATTATATATTTAATTAGATTATTTTTTATAGCTTTTTATATATTTAAATTATTACTACTATTTTTTTATTATTAATTTATATATATTTTTAATATTACCAATAAATTTAACTTTTATTATTAGAATATTTTAGCCTAGTATTAATATATTATTTTATTTATTTTTAAAAAAAAAGCTTATCTAGTTTATAGTAATAAATAATATATTATATATATAAATACTTTTGTAATGTTTTCTAGCTTTTTGGTTTTTTTTATTAGTTTAAAAGTAATCTTAAAAATAAACCTTTATGTTATTAATTTAAATTTTCTAATAAATAAGTTTTTTTTTTTTTTTTTAGGCTAACAAGTTAGTTTTCTTTTATTATAATATTTTAATTTTATAATTAAACCAAGCTATTTTATAGTATAACTAACCAGCTATTTTAATATATATTTTTAGTTTTTTAAATATTTTAATTTTATTGTTTATTTTCGTAATGTTTTTATTATTAATATTATATTTTATTAGCTATATTAATAAAAAAATAGACAACTTTTTTAAAGCGCTAATATAAACTTTTATTATATTAAAAATATTTATTATTATTTTTATATATTTTATATACGAATTAAAATTATTATAAAAAATATTTATATTATTAATATAAGCTTGTATAAAAATATAGTAAGCAAAAAATAAGTAGTTTATAAACTTTTATATTAATATTAATAAGTTTTTAAATCTTATTAATACTACCTTTAATTTTTTCAACCTTTAAGAACTAATAATTAAAAAGAAAACTTAATATATTAAGTAATATAAACTAAACTTTGCTAATTATATTTTTAATTATATTATTTTAGCTAAGTAGTAAGTATATATCTAAGACTATAATTTTGTTTAATAATTATAGATTTATTATTAGTTGATTTATTTTAGTACTATTAATTATTTTGTAAATAATAAAAATAAAACAAGCAAGTAAAATAAGTTTATTTATAAATATATATTTTGTTATATTTAGTATTAAAAAAATTATAATTTTTAATATTTAATAAATATATTTTAATAGTTTTAAATTAATTTTATTAGTTATTTATTAGGTTTATTTATATTTTTTAATCATTTAATATAAATATAATGCCTTTATTAAAAAATATATATATATATATATTTTTTAATATTTTTTTAGTAGTTTATAACGTTTGCTTAATTAATAATTTAAATAATTTTATTTTTGTATGTTATAATTAGCTAGATATATAAATTATAAATTATAATTTTTTTTTTAAAATAGTATAGTTTTAAATTTTTTTTTTTTATTAATAAGTACTAACAAATTAATAAATATTATATTCATAAATATAATTATTATATATATTGCTAATATTTTTTAAATTAGTACTATTAAAAGTAGCTTAGTTTTTGCTTTACATTGTACTTTAAGTCCTAGTACTAACCTAAAAATATATGTTTTTTTTATAAAATCAATTTTAACTTTATGTTTTAACATAAATTTTATTTTAATTAGTATTTTTAGTTTTAAGTTATTAATTATATTTTTTTTAATATATTTTTTAATATATATATTAAAATTTATAGTTTAAGTAATTACTAACTATACTTTTATTTTATTAATAAATATAAAGTTAATATATTAGAATTTTAGGTTTTTTATAAAATTTTTAAAAAAACTTTTATTTACTAGTATATTAAAATATTTTATATTTAAGCGAACTTTAACTTTAAGGCTTTTAATATTGTTTTAAACAAATATTTAAAAATATATAATCTCTTTTCGATTTTTTTTAAATAATAATTTTAGGTTTGCTTTAACAATTTATTTTAATTAAATATTATTTTTTTTTAATTAGTTTTAATATAGTTAGTATTATTAATATAAAGTTTATTTTTTTTCTCTTTAGCTTAGTTTGTTTTATATAAGTATTTTTAAAAATACTATATAAAAAAAAACAAAAATTAAAATCAATTATACGATTAATTAATATAATAGCTCTACTTTATATAATATATTATTTTTATTTTTATAAAATAAAGTTTTAATATAGCAAAAGAAAAAGCTAAAATAAATTATATAAAATCAAATTAATTAAACAATCTAATATAATTATGAATTTAATAAACAGCCTAATATATTTTCAATAAATATAAGTTAAGCTATATTACTATATAACTAAACAAAATAACTTAAATAAACAAAATAAAAAAATAAATAAAAATAACTCCTAAAAGCTATAAATTTTTTTTAACTTTTATATAACAAATTAACTAATTATTCTTTGGATTAAAAAAAAAAACCTACGTTTTAACTATTAAATTATTTAAAAACAGCATTATTAATATATTTAAAGCTTTATTTAAAAAATTAAATATTATTAAAATTAATAATCTTATTATATAAAATATAACGTAGCTAAATATAATATTATTACTATTTTTAAGTCCTAGCTTATATAAATAATTAAAAAAAATAACTAAGCTATATAAAAAGTTATAACTTATTATATAAAGCTATAATAATACTAAAAGAAAATAATGCTTATTTAATTGCTAATAATCTAGTAAATAAGCTAAAAATTACTTTTTATACTAGAACTTTTTTTAATATATAACTTTAATATTTTAAACAAACTTTAAAATATTATAGAAATATATATATAATTAAAAAATAAACTAATAAAAAAAATCTTTATATAACTATTATCTAAATTAAAATTAAAATATTTTAATAAAACTATTATGATTAGTTGAGTAAAGCTTCTATAGCTAGTTTATTAATACTATAAACAAAAACTCTAAGCTAAAAAAGAAAAAAAAAAAGGAAAAAAATCAGAGTTTACAAAGTAGGTAGATATAAACGCTATATATGTAGCTGCAGAGTTAGGTTAATCCGTGCGCAAACTTCCTATTTTATTGCTATATAGGTCTAAAATCCCTGCAGGTCTTGCTAAAATATACTAATTGTTATATTTTTTTTTTTAAAATTAAAAGTTTAAATATAGTTTTAATTTAAAGTTATTAATAATATTAAATTTATATAGTTTTTTTATATTATATTGTTTTATTATTGTTTTTATAATTATTTATAAATTTATTAGTTATTACTATATATATTTATTTTTTTAATTTTATAAAAAGTTTAAAAGCTTTTTTATAAGTTTTATAAAATTAGTTAAATTTAATTAGTACATTTTTAAAATTTTAAGTTATATATTAAATATTATTAGAATTGTAGCTTTTTTAAACAACTTAATATTATAACTTTTTGTTTTTTTTATATACTTTTAATTGTTTAATTTGTTTAATTTCAAATTTTATTTTATTATTAATATTTTTAGCTAAAAGCAATAATTAAATTTATTAAAATAAAAAATTATTGCTTATTTTTTATAATTAATTAATATAAAATAAGTTCTTTATTTTATAAAAATTAAACAAATCAAAAATATAACTAAATTTTTGTTTTTTTAAAATCTTAAAAAGTGTAACTAATTAAAAATCTAATCTAATAGTTAGTATTTATGTTACAAAACTTTTTTTTTTTAAAAAAACTTTATTTTTTATTTTAAAATTTATTAAACATTTTTTTTTATTAGCTTGTAGCTTATATTATTTTTATATAAAAATTGCTATATTATATACTATTTTTTAAACGTTTTAAGTTTAACAAACTAGTTTAAGCGCTTATTGTTTAGTATTAGAATTTATAATAGTTTTGCTAATATTTATTATTAGAAAGTTTTATATTTTAATTTTTATTACTACTTTTAATAATAATATATTAATTAATAAATATTATAAAAAATTATATATAAAATCTAAAGCAAAAAAATAAATATTTTAATTGTTTTAATATTTATTAATATAAAAACAAAATTATTAGTCTAGTTTTTAATTAATTAATTTTATTATTTGTTAGGTCTAAAAATAATAAATACTATTAAAGTAATATTTAGTACTTATAAAACTATTAATTATTACTATAAACTTAAAAATAAATAATTTTATATTATTTAATATTTATATATTTAATATATTAAAAAATCTATATAAACTTTTATAATATTATATAACTAATAACTTTGCAATATTTATTTTTTAGCTAAATAAAGTTATAATTAAATAGCTAAACTTATTTATAAATACTTATATATAGTTATAACTTTATTAGTTAAATAATATATTTTTACTATTTATTATTACGTATTGTTATATTATAGCTAATATAAATAATAAATAAAAAAAGCTAAAAGTTTTGTTTTGTAATATTTTGTTTTTTTTATAGTTATAACAATTATATATATATTATTTATAATTATGTTTTAAATAAAACTAATAATATTTTTGTTTTAATATTTTAATTATTTTGTACTAACTTTAGTATATAATAATTAAAAATATATAAGTTTTTCAAATTAAAATTATATAAAAAAAAACAATCCTATTTAAAGTAATCTTAAGTATATATAGTTTTTTATTTCTATTTTTTAGTTTTTATAACTAGTTTTTTGTTTAATTAAGTTTATTAGGTTAGCTTTTTAAAAAATATTAAATAAAAAATCTATAGTTAATATAAAACTTAATATTTTATTAAGTAGAACTAATACTATTATTTGTTTTTTAGTTTTTTTAGTTTTAATTATAAAAAGTTTAGCTATTTTTTTTAATAAAACATTAATTATTATATTTTTTTGTTTTAATTAATATTAAAAAATAATATTAAAGTTTAACAAAAAGTTAGCCTAATATACTTATTATATTAATAAAATCTATTTATTTAAAAAATATAATAAAACTTAATAATTAATTATTATAAAAAACTTAGTTTTAAAAAGCTTTAAGCAATAATATTCTAAAATTTATATTACTACTAAAAACTTATAGTTTTAAATTAAGTAAGCTTACTTAATTAGTATTATTGTTTTAAAAAAATACTTTATAAGTTTTTAAGTTATATTTTTTTATTATATTATATAAAGCATTTATTTTTATTTATATTAATTAGCTAGGCTTAAAAAAAGCTAAAACAAATATTTTATAAACTAGTAGTTTTATATGTTTAAAAGCTTATTTTTATTCTAGTTTTATTATAAATAGCTTGTTTTTTTTTTAGTAATTAATTTAAAAAAATAACAATTTTACTAATATAATAAATAAATATATAAATGTTGGGTGGCTAGGGGGTATAATATTATATGTAACAAAGAGGTGAGATAAATAACTATATATATCGATCTATTTTTCTAACTATCCGTACAAAGGTAGGACCTTTGTATAAAGAATTCTTATATAGTACGAGAATTCTGTATATATATACTGCTTATATAATTGGACCAATTAGCTAATTGCTAATGTTATATAAATAGTTTTATATATAGTTAGCAATAGCTTTGTGCGTAATTAATATTATTATTATAATACTGGCTTTTTTCTTTTTTAATTGTAGTGTACTTCTGTATAACTGCTAAAAAAATTAAAAAATTCTAGACGTAAAAAAAATATAGATTATAGCATACGGCCAATCTATAGCTAATAGAATTGTTTAATAGTATGTTAAATTGCTGTTTTTTTAAAAGGCTTTTTGTAGTTTGCTTATTATATATAACTGCTTTTTATATATAACTGCTTTTTATATATAATTGCTTTCTATATATAACTGCTTTTTGTGTATAACTGCTTTTTGTGCACTGTTTAGAAATGCTTAAGATTAGATAAAACGTAATATTTGTAGCTGTTATATATAAAACAGGCCGCTCTTATACTGCTTTTTTTTTTTTTTTTTTTTTTCTTTAAGTATATATATATATATATATATATACATATATATACACATATATATATATATTATACGTATGCTTTAGCTATTATTTTAAAGTTATATTAATTTAAATATAATAGCTATTACGTAATAGCAGTAGTAATAATAATAGTAGTAGCAGTAGTAGTATTATTAGTAGTAGTAGTACTACTATTACTGCTACTACTACTATTACTATTATATATAAGGCTTTTTTGTTGTTCTAAGTATTGTATTAATAGCAATCTAAGCAGCACTATTAGTAGTAGTAGCAATAGTAGCATGTCTGCTGCTGCTCCCGCCCGCCTATATCTAGTACTACTTACTTTAGGTAGCGTTTTGTAGTTTTAAAATTTTGTCCGTACAGAAAATAATAGCTGCGTAAAAATATATAGTTTTTTTATAGGGAGTTAGGCCTGCTAAGCCCTTATATAAACTTTTTATATAAATATATATATATTTTTAGTTTTTATTTTTATATAAATAATTTTTAGTATATTTAATAATTAATATGTTTTATTATATAATAAGATAAAAAAAACATTATTACTGCGGCTCTATTTATTAATATTATGTTTTAAGTATTATTATTGAATGTTTTTATAAATGTTTAAGCTAAGTTTATTTACTAAAAAAGCTATTTTTAAATTATTTTAGTCCAAAGTTAGAAAGTAATATTTTTGCTTTATACGGACGGTCTATACAGCAGCTATTGCTACTATACTAAGGTGCTATTTTTAGCGTATTATTAGGTTTTTAGTTTTTAGAAAAATATATGTAGCGTTTATGTTTAGCGCTTGTACAAAGCGCGATATTTTAACCGTAGTTAGAAAAAAGAAAAAAAAAAAAGGGAAGTTTATTTAAAAGGAAAGAAAAGTAGTTATACGTTAGCTCTTTAAAATATAAATAAATTTTTATTATCTTTTTTATACTTTTTTATTTTTTTAATACTTATATGTAATATTTGCCTTTTATATATAGCTTAATTATTAGTTATTTTTTATTATATAAGTATATTCTTTATAGTTTTTTTAATAAATGTTTTAATTTATATAAATAGTTTATTAATAAAAACTAAAGTTTTTAGTACTTGGTTCAGGGTATGTTTAATAAATATATTTATTAAATTGTTTTTATTATTAATTTATTATATTTTAGAATTTTTTTTTTTTTTATATAATTTTTAAAAAAATATAATATTAATTATTAGTTTTTTTTTTTATATTATTTTTAGTTTAATTAAACAATTATATAATAATTTTAAATCTAAATATAAAATAGCAAGTATTAAAAATAAGTTAAGTATTTTTATAACTTTTTAAAAAGTTATATAAAAAGCAATAATATTATTAAAACTATTTATTATATTATATAATTTGTTAGCTAAAATACTTTATATAATTTATTTATATTTGTTTAAATTCTAGTATATAATATTTTTTTTAATTTTAAAGTCTAGGTTTATTATATTTTTTATATAAATTTTAATTGCTAATATAATAATAAAGCTAAACTAAAAAGTTATATTTATATTATTTATAAATAAACTATTTATAAAAATAAATAGTTTTTATATAATAAAAATTAAATAAAATAAATATAAGTTTTTAAGTTAAGTTATTTTTCTACTATTTAATTTATTTATTTAATATTTTAATATTATATAATTATAGCTTAGTTATTTAAGCTATAATAATAAGGTTATATATAGCTTCTAGTTAATATATACTACTAATATATATTTTTTAAGCTTATTAAAAAATATAAAACTTAAATAAACTTTTTTATATAAGGGTTAATTTTAGCTAAATTTTTAATTTAGTTTTTTTAAGTTATTATAATATTATATTTATATAAAAAAATCTTTTTATTATTAAACTTAATTAATAATTAAAAAATAGAGTTTTTTTTGGTTTTA